>JARQOC010000001.1:552323391-552804179 GCA_033576535.1 Allobates femoralis | reverse complement strand
TCTCTCCTTTTTTTTTTTGTTGCATAGACAGATGTGAGACAGATGTGAAAGCGCAGAAATCTCATTGTCGACTCGTACATTCCCAGCTTACAGAGTCCAGCAATGTTTCGGGTCTTTATTCTCAGCATAAAAGCCATTCTGATTATACGAAGGCCATTTCCAACTTCTATATGGTAAACTAAACACAAATTATTAAAGTGGTCGCACCACTGTGGGAGCGGAGTAGTCCTTGACCACATGCTCATGTCGGGGAGACCTTAGCGATATTTACAGGTTACAGTCACGGCCACCCTTGTCTCTTGGTGATGTTTTATTATTTCCATGTTGGTATATGGAGGCATTGTCAGGCTCATTGCAGGCTTGCAGTACGCGGGGATGGGAAGGAGGGAGGATTTTCCATTATAAACATAGATTACGGGACAGTCAGTTTCAGTTTGGTCACAATAATAAAGTACAAGGCAGTCTCCATTTCACAAAGCTGTTTCCAGTTTGTGGCAATCCATGAACCCAATTTCTGGGAGATAATGAAAAAAGTATCTGAGCATTCTTCTCCGGTGGGATGCTGAAATGACTTCGCTGCCACTTTATCACCAACCAATTTCCCTAATCCTAGCTTGTTAGCTCTGATGAAAAGTCTTAAATTAGTGGAGCAGCCTCACGTTTTATTGAATGGTTTGATTGTGTTGGATTATTAAGCTTTGTGTCATACTGTACAGCCGGCGTTTCTCCTGCCTCTGCAGCTAATCCCAATAAAATTTATCCACGCAGCTACGGACAAAATCCCTGTTTGCAACAATTTAAAAATGCAAATAAAAAAGTTAGATGTCTGGATTTTTTTTTAACTTGTCTCTAATGTTAAAGGAGGAAGATGGTGAAACATGAGAATAGACTAGTGTTTATGTATGGCAGCACCTTCCCATTGTGCAAGCTTTGGGTTCCTTCTATTCAGTCATATTGCTCATGTACCGTACTTGACAGAGCATAAGGGTGTTCAAGTAATGCAGCTTTCAGTGACATTACCTGGCCACCAGGAGAGCTCTGGCATGGACGTTATAAAAGTATCTGCCTGGGCTCGCTTGCAGGGCCGCAACGTCCAATGGATAGGCAGGGGGAGTGGCCGTGCAGAAGGGGGCAGCACCAGCACCACCACAACCCTGAGGCGGGAGCTGCTGAAAACTTCCACCCCCCCCGCTCTTTAACTGCGGTTTGGAGCTGACAACACCCCCTTCCTCCCCCGGCTCTTCACCTGTGGTGGGAGCTAATAGCACCCCAAACACCCTCCCCCACCCCCCCCCCCGCTCCTCTATTAGGTTAGGGCTCAAGCTTGATGCACCCCTGCTTGTCTGGGAGAGAAGCAGCAGATGGCCAGAAGTGCATCTTCCGGTGGTTTTTGTGCAACTGGTCATCTATATTGGGACTGTTTTGACATGGACATGGAGAGCTGAAGGAATATTGCACTGTGACTTTTCCCCCTCACTCGTAAAGACACAGCAGTCTGCTGAGGTGCTGTGAGGATGATCTGCCCCTGGAAGTTGCAGTGGTTGTTGAGACGGTTCCATTCTGTTGGGTAGCGTCTTGTCGTAGCTACTCAGTGGCTAAAGATTGCGGTGGTCTATTTTTTTTTTTTTTAGTCTGGGAGTGTGATGGGACTATTGTGGGCCTTTTCTCCTTTTTTCGTAGAGTTGCAACTGTAACCATAAGGCCCCAAGCTTGGACAACGCTTACGTATATATTATTAGCGGGAAAGTCAGAACAGTATTTGGCACCCAACGTTTGCTAATGGATGCAGCTCCTACCTCAGGCCTGTGTTGAACTGAGATAGACTTCTACAGTACCATTAGCTTGATACCCGAGTATCATAATTGATGTGGTGTGTGTAAATGTGTTAAGGGTATAGTAGCTGAATTAAGTTTGTAAGTCACAGTGCCATCCCAGAGACTCGCTCTGCTTGGTATGTATCAATTTACATTGTCCTTTAATGCGTCACGTTTTGCTTCTGGGGTTATCTTGTGTTAGGTAAGTGCATGCTGCACTACAGTCACCGTGTGCTCCCATACAGACTTTGTGGAGTATATATTGTATGTATATGGACAGATTACATCTGTGCTCTTCTATAGCCCGGCTATGCCTCTTCCTCCTCATCTATTCTGCAAGTCTAGGCCAAAATTAAAAATATTGTCCAATTGTTTCGATTGCCTTCTAAGGTTTGCATAACATTAAAGTTTGGAGAAAGTTAGCTTATTTTGCTCAATTTGAGATTGCTGCAGGAAGAGAGAAAACTATGCATCTTATTACCTCTTCTGTAAGAACTGCCCCTAGCTGCACCTCTGTAACCACTAGAGGGCACCTTCCAGTTTGGGCAGCACCAATCATCTGTGGCACACTGGGGGAAAAAAAGGAGAGACCTCCCGGATTCCTGGAAGACTCTCTAAATCGGTGCAATGGTGAAACCTCTCAAAAAAGCAATGTTTCCAGAAGGTTTCTTGTGGATTACACTGTGATGTTTAATCTTTATTTATTTTTTTAACACTCGCACAGGGGATTTGGTGCATAATGGCTGGGCTATTCATTTACATTCACCTTCCCAGATGTTTGTTTTCCATCTCTCCTCCCTTCTCTGGCTCTATGAAAACAGACCCATCAATCAAAGAAGTGGAGGGAAGAGAATGAGGAAAAACCATCAGGTGGGAAGGTGAATGTAAATGATTAGCCCCACCTTGACACACTGAGCGCCTCCTGTACTTGGCTTGCACAATCATTCTGTGCTGACAGTCCTTTTAAATTCTTGAAATTGGCATGTAGGAGAGCGGCTTGGATAAAGTATGTGGTTGATGGAAACCGATGGGCGGCAGGATTTGTCACTGTTCTCTCAGAAGCTGATAAATAAGTTGTGTGTTCTATAGCAGGGTCCCCAAACTTTGGAGTCACATGGACTCATAGCCCATCGTAGATGAGCAGATATGAAAGAAGTAAGGTAGAGAGTTTTGGGTCTTGGTATACTGCCTATGTCGGATTTCTGTGGAAAAGCTTTGGCTGTAATCATACTGGTAATGGGGGCTCTGGATTGGAGGGGGGCAGGAGCTGGATGTGGCTCATGACCCTCTCTGAGCTGAATGTGACTCTCAAAATCAAAAAGGTTGGGCACATTTTCTCTATAGTATCTGATGAAACCTTCCTAAAGGTTGACAAAAAAAATATCCCACCACACAGGGTTACATGTAAAATTGGGGACACACAACGATAGAGTGGAAAACCTTTGGCTTCAGCATTCCTCATTAGGTCAGGGCTAGATACTTTGGTCATGTTACATTGTTTTATTCTGATTTTTCTTAGAAGGGAACACAACAAAGCCTTGACCAGGGCTACCATATGCATCCCCCATTATCTTACACGTATCGATGCACCAGCGATCCCGACAACGATCCAACTTGGCCGGCCATTTTGCGGTCGACACCTGGCGGTTGTTGGGGTCTGTCAGGTTCTCGGCCGCAGAATGGGGATTGTTGGTCGTTGCCCCTGTCACACACCATGATATAACATGCCGAGCGGGAGATCGCTGATCAAAAAATGGTCAGGTTTTGTGGTGTAGCAGCGACCCCGCCAGCGATATCGCTGTGTGTGACACGCACCAGCGAGCGGCCCCCCGCTGTGAGGTCACTGATTGTTAACGAAAGGCCTGGACCACTGGGCATGCTACATCATTGTGTGTGACAGGGGCAATGACCAGTAATCCCCATTCTGCGGCCGAGAACCTGACAGATCCCAACGACCGTCGGGTGTCTGCTGCAGAATGGGGATCACTGCTAAGTCTGCCTGTCTGGCATCTCACCAGCGACCACGTAGTGACGCACCAGCGATCCCGGCCAGGTCGGATCGTTGTCTGGATCGGTGGTGTGTCGCCACATGTAACGGAGCCTTAAGCCAGATTCACCCAGAAGGGTGAAACGAACTGTAGATCTGTAGAAATGATTTTCTGGCGAATCTGGATCTGTGATCATTGCAACATGGACGCTGATTCCACCACAGTTTCTCTCTGCAATGTGAGTGCAGTGAGGATTTTATTAGAAAATCAAGAAAGAATTGATCTCTCTAAAGATACCGTCACACGCGGCAGTTTTGCTAGCAATTTCACTGGCAATTTGCTGGTTGCAGTGAAATCATGGACACATTGTTCTATTTTGTTGCTGTGTACAAATGGAGCAATGTGTCCATGATTTCACTGCAACCAGCAAATTGCCAGTGAAATTGCTAGCAAAACTGCCGCGTGTGACGGTACCTTAAGAGATAATTGTGCAGACATTGCTCGCAGATCTCTGGTTGCAGTGAAATCATGGACACATTGTTACATTTGTACACAGCCACAAAATGGAGCATTGTGTCCATGATTTCACTGCAACCAGAGATCTGCGAGCAATGTCTGCACAATTATCTCTGAGTGTAACCAGGCCTTTATGAATTGACATGTAGGCCTTTCAATCACATGGATGGCTTTGACGTGTTGTCCTTGCACCACTCACATCCATTAATTCATCTGAGATTAGTCTGCAATCGGGGCAAACCCTGTTTTTCTGTCTGCCAAAAAAGGGATAACACATTTATGTGATACACAGATGTATGACTGAGTCCTAAAGGAGTTATTCTACAATTTGCTATTTTGGCATATCTATTCAGTCTTAGTCCATCTTCATAACGAGAGATTAAAGAGTTAACTGTGAACTGTGTAGGAGATATATAAACTGCAAAGCTTAGGGACCGACATGTATGAGCGTGAGATGGCCCGCAAGGAAGGAAATAGAAATGAACATATTCTCCTTTTTGTGTTCCTATTCCTCTGGGGGGTAGTTGACCCCTAATATGTCACTCCATGGCTCTCCTCTCCATCAGCATCATTTGCTAAATACTCCATTGCTGACTAGAGTGTAAATAATTTGCATTTGTAAGTATTTTATTTGCTTGTTCATCTGTTCAGGATATAAGCCACTGATCCTACATCGTTATTAATTCACACAGCGGAATGTTTTCCCAATCTGACCACTAGATGTCACTAGTGGATTGTGTGTATTCTGGGGTTTCTGCACAGCAAAGCTCCTGCCATATCACAATATATGATATTTAATATCATTGTGGAATTGATCACATGATGTATACATTCATAAACTGTGCATCGTGTGACATTTAAGGTGAGCGACTTCATCTGGGTGGAAAAGCGAGCAGACATGTTTGCATATATGATCCCGTTATAGGAAACACAGGATATTACATTTATACGAGACAACAAGGGGAATGTAAAAATGGTGCAAATTGAAAAGTGCTGTTAATGCTGCAAAATTCCACTTTTAAAGGCTTAAGTTTAATTTCCCCTTACCAGTGTGTCTACTACAAGAAAATACATTTCAAGTAACCTCTGCATATGACGGCTTTATGAGCGATATGAGAAGCAAATTGCTGAAATGTTTAGAAATTTGTTGGTTAGAAGAATTTGATTCTGCAGCGTCTGTTTATACTGCGGAAAGCTCGGTCCGTGTTACACACATGTCTACAAATCCTCCCAAGGCACAGCCTGAGGCTGTGTTCACACCTTGCGTTTTTGTTGCATTCTTTTGCGAGTTTTATGCCATTCCAGAACTCATGCACGCACTCCCTTTTTTGTCGCCTGGTCTGAAATGAAACCTGTCAATGTCAATCCTTTCAGCATTTTTTTCACCAATGAAAGAGCGCAAAAACGCACCTGCTGCTTTATGGCTGCTTTTGTTTTGAATGAAACTAACTTTATTACACATTGTACTGTGTACAAATGGCACACCAAAAATGCAGCCAAGGAATGCAATAAAAATACAAAAAAATCCTTCAAATCCTTTCTACAAAACTTACCATATTTTTTGCACCTGATTATAAAATGCACCCCAAATTTAGTAAAGGAAAAGCACAAAATTTTTTTTTAATGTTAAATGAGGTCGGTCTCATAATGCCAGTGTCCATCTTACAATCAGTACATATGTTCCCCATTCTGGTCTATATATCCCCCCATCCTGGTACAAGGCCCCCCATGCTGGATATGGACCCTTTGACGGTACATAGCTCTCCCCCTCCATTCCTCCATTCTGGATATGCCCCCCCCGTCACTCTATATATCCCTGTGCTAGTGCATACAGTAAAATAATAACCGCTGTAACTCACCTTCCATCGCTCCATGCCTGCAGCTCGCCGCCTTCTTCCTGTCTCTGTGCTGATCATGTGACCGGGGCCCACAGAGAGGACGTTGCCTCTGTGCTGATCATGGGACTCGGGGCCCACAGAGATGGTGTCTTCTCTGTGTGCCCTGGTCACATGATTGGATGCTGGGCACAGGGACAGGAAGAAGGCAGTGAGCTGCAGTCATGGAGAGTCGGAGGCTGAGCGGTTACAGCGGTTATTATCTTACTGTGTGCACCAGCATGGGGACATATAGAGTGACGGGGGGAGAGGAGGCATATCCAGAATGGACAGGGTAAATGCAGGATTGGAGGGGGTGAGAGCAGTCTCATATAATATGTTCCGCTCCCCTCGTCCATCTCTCAGCGTGACTTCAGCACTGAGATGATGGACAGGCGGATACAGTGCACATGATATGCTCATAATGAGTGGGGGCTCATGACTACCGGCTGCAGCCCACAGCCAGCCTCCTCCAGGCCTCAGATATCGCTCCAGAGCCCCTCTTCCCCCCACAGTACAGAAACCTGTATATTCAGAATATAAGAAGCACCCCCCCACTTTCCCCCAAAGTTTGGGAGAACAAAGATGCAACTTTTATAATTTGAAAAATACGGTATGTTGTGCATCATTTCTTCCACCAGCTCTGACACAGGTCTCATGCACTGCCATTGTTGAAAATGTCAGGTGTACAAATAATTGCACATGGACTCATAGGAAGCTGCTAGGTTTTATTCCTACTGGATTGGAAAAGCATCAGTGACCGTTTAAAAGGGCTGTTTCAACTTAAGGAAACCTATACCTACATAGTAACGAACTGGGTGGTGTGATGAATACCGCACCATGCAGCCGTACCCTGACCTCTCTAATACGTAGGAGCCACGCATCATAATCTTATCACTTTCTCCAACATGTGAAGTTGTGCACCTTCAGGTCTATTTAAGGTCAACTTGGCACAGTTTTACACTGACTCACCATGTCCACATGGGCACAAGGAGGCATGGGGAGTGAGAGAGGGTGGTCAATGCAATACACTCGCTCACTAAAGATTCAAAGTGCATAGCTCACCATGGCCTTCCTAGGCTGTTTGTGCTGGAATCCAAGCTGGTATCCAGATTAGCCGTGAAGTAAATAGAAAAATTCCGCACAGACCGGGTATTCTGATTTAAAACTCCAATTCTTTATTCATCCATACGAATAAATCACAAGTTCTGGGGTACACAAGCCCCCTCCCACGCCTTACGCGTTTCGGTTAGAGCACCTTAATCATAGGCATACACAGCAGTGTCTGCACAACACATATATAGGAAACTTTACATGTACACACCCCCTACCATCACCCATGTGCAATCATTTAACAATTATTCCAGAATCAAAGAGTTAACTTTTTCAGAGAGCAGGTCAAAGTTCCAAAAATATTTTTGCAGGAAAAAACCAAATCTAATATAACCAATAATATTTACAGGCTGGCCTTATATCTCTTACTACTGACTGAGTACTATATTCTATCAGGTTCGTTTTTACAGAACCTTCCTTTAGATCCATAAATAAATATACATATGTCTTACTCTACTCAGTCAGAGTAATTACAAACAATAGTCGACCAGACCAGTATTTAACAGGTCATATATTAGTTTGCTAGTACATATAAGATGGAGCATAGTTATACCGTAATATTCATATATCCATAAGTATGATTGAACATGACTGTATATGAATGTAAATATGAGAGATAGCTATGGTTTTTAAATCTCACAATGTTCTGCATGGGTATTTTCACACCCCTTATTCATTATTCCCATCAGTCATTATTCTTATAGGTGATGTCTGAGTAAATCTACCTAAAATACAAAAGATATGATAAAGTTTTTATAAAGTTTTTATAATAACGTTTTTGTGGCGGGGTAGGGGTTTTTTATTCAGATATTAATCAACAAATGGACAGCTTATTACATTACACTCGCTTGCCCCAATCGTAGCTGCCCTCCCCATCCCTGGGACGCCGTCAGGCTCATAAGCCTAATCAGCGGCACCATAAATAAGAGGAGCAGTTTTTGTGGCGGGGTAGGGGTTATTTATTCAGATATTAATCAACAAATGGACAGCTTATCACATTACACTCGCTTGCCCCAATCGTAGCTGTCCTCCCCATCCCCGGGACGTTGTCAGGCTCATGAGCCTAATCAGCGGCACCATAAATAAGAGGAGCAGCCAATGCAGGAGCAAAACGAGTATAAGAGTCAGTTTTCATTTTGACGTTTTTAAGTCATATCCAGGGTCCATATCTACTTATGTCACAGTATAGGATGAATTTAATAGAAGTGGGATATGTCCGTACGATAATTCAATCCCTCCGGATACCGTACATTCAATGACAATATCCAGTGGGCTTCGCGACAAAGCAATATGCGCTCCCAGTCCCCGCCCCTTTTTGGTCGCATCACACGTTCGATCCCCCTGATTTTTAATGCGCTAATATCCCCTCTATGTATTTCAAGGAAATGTCGTGATAGTCCTGAGAGGTTTTTACGACTGGCTGCATTATTTGGTTTTGCTGCCGTTATATGTTCCCCTATACGTTTTTTCAGGGCCCTGCTTGTGCAGCCAACATAATGTTTGTCACATGACTCGCACGAAGCAAGATAAACCACGTGGGTTGAATTACAGTTTACGTACATTTTTGTTCTAAATTGCTGTTTAGTAATAGCATTGGAGAATGTATCAGTTATTTCTATGTGATTACATAGTGTACACCTACGACCTCCGCATTTATATGTACCTGTATATTTTAACCACGTGGGTTGGGACTCCTTCTCCTTGAAAGTACTAGGTGATAGAATATTACCCAAGGTGCGGGATCTCTTTGGGACGCATCTATAACCTTCCCCCAATATTGAGGATAATTTCTGATCCTGATGTAAAATAGGTAGAAATTTATGCATAAGAGCTACAATAGCCTGGTAGTCAACTGTATATTCTGTTGAAAAAGTTGGGATGTTCCCACCCTTCCCTTTTTTATATTTAGAATCAAGTAAAGACTTCCTTGTTCTTGTGTCAGCGATATTCCGTGCCCTGTTCAGCATCCATACTTTATAGCCTCTATTTTTTAGCCGTCGGTCTATACGCCTATTTTCCAATTCTAAAGAGGTATTGGTAGAGCAGGACCTCTTTGCTCTGATATATTCCCCTAGGGGAAGATTACGGATAACATGTTTTGGATGGCAGCTGTCAGCGTGTAAGATTGAATTCCCACTGACAGCTTTTCTATATAGGGAGGTATTAATTTCCTTTGTTGTTAAATCCCCCCTTAGATTTACATCCAAAAAAGTTGCTGAAATGCCCTGTTTTTCATGAGTAAAATTGATGTTCATATCATTCCCATTGATATAACATATAAATTCCTCCAACCTAGATTCTTGGTGGGGGAGCGGTACCTCTGGTGTCTGCCAGATTAGGATGACATCATCCAGGTACCGCCCCCACCATACAATCTCCTTCAAATAAGGATTGTATGGATGTCTCACCATTAATACCACTGCCTGGCTCCTTAGAAAAAATATTATCCGCTCTTCTCCGTCTCTCTTGATATGACATTTCAAAATTCCCCGGAACAGCCTCCATTATAATTTAATTCAATAATACAGTAGGGGTCAGGGAGCTTATATCCAGTATACGTAATAAAGATTCAAAGTGCATAGCTCACCATGGCCTTCCTAGGCTGTTTGTGCTGGAATCCAAGCTGGTATCCAGATTAGCCGTGAAGTAAATAGAAAAATTCCGCACAGACCGGGTATTCTGATTAAAACTCCAATTCTTTATTCATCCATACGAATAAATCACACATTAAGGATACTAAACACCTATTGGGGGCCTTGGAGGATATCAAATGGGAGAAGGGCTACGAATGGTTAACTTGCGATGTTATTGCACTTTATTCCTGTATCCCACACTCACAGGCACTTTTGGCTATGTCGGAGGTCTTAAAAAGAACAGCATTATATTCTGAGGAGGAAACATTGTTTTTTATGATGTGCATAGAACATTTGCTTAAAACAAATTTTTTTATTTTTGATTCTTCCTATTACCTCCAGGTTTGCGGTTGCCCTATGGGCGCGAGTTTTTCACCAACACTCGCTAATTTATATATGAGTATTTGGGAAAGTAAATACATATTTACCGCGGCCAATCCTTATTTGAAGGAGATTGTATGGTGGGGGCGGTACCTGGATGATGTCATCCTAATCTGGCAGACACCAGAGGTACCGCTCCCCCACCAAGAATCTAGGTTGGAGGAATTTATATGTTATATCAATGGGAATGATATGAACATCAATTTTACTCATGAAAAACAGGGCATTTCAGCAACTTTTTTGGATGTAAATCTAAGGGGGGATTTAACAACAAAGGAAATTAATACCTCCCTATATAGAAAAGCTGTCAGTGGGAATTCAATCTTACACGCTGACAGCTGCCATCCAAAACATGTTATCCGTAATCTTCCCCTAGGGGAATATATCAGAGCAAAGAGGTCCTGCTCTACCAATACCTCTTTAGAATTGGAAAATAGGCGTATAGACCGACGGCTAAAAAATAGAGGCTATAAAGTATGGATGCTGAACAGGGCACGGAATATCGCTGACACAAGAACAAGGAAGTCTTTACTTGATTCTAAATATAAAAAAGGGAAGGGTGGGAACATCCCAACTTTTTCAACAGAATATACAGTTGACTACCAGGCTATTGTAGCTCTTATGCATAAATTTCTACCTATTTTACATCAGGATCAGAAATTATCCTCAATATTGGGGGAAGGTTATAGATGCGTCCCAAAGAGATCCCGCACCTTGGGTAATATTCTATCACCTAGTACTTTCAAGGAGAAGGAGTCCCAACCCACGTGGTTAAAATATACAGGTACATATAAATGCGGAGGTCGTAGGTGTACACTATGTAATCACATAGAAATAACTGATACATTCTCCAATGCTATTACTAAACAGCAATTTAGAACAAAAATGTACGTAAACTGTAATTCAACCCACGTGGTTTATCTTGCTTCGTGCGAGTCATGTGACAAACATTATGTTGGCTGCACAAGCAGGGCCCTGAAAAAACGTATAGGGGAACATATAACGGCAGCAAAACCAAATAATGCAGCCAGTCGTAAAAACCTCTCAGGACTATCACGACATTTCCTTGAAATACATAGAGGGGATATTAGCGCATTAAAAATCAGGGGGATCGAACGTGTGATGCGACCAAAAAGGGGCGGGGACTGGGAGCGCATATTGCTTTGTCGCGAAGCCCACTGGATATTGTCATTGAATGTACGGTATCCGGAGGGATTGAATTATCGTACGGACATATCCCACTTCTATTAAATTCATCCTATACTGTGACATAAGTAGATATGGACCCTGGATATGACTTAAAAACGTCAAAATGAAAACTGACTCTTATACTCGTTTTGCTCCTGCATTGGCTGCTCCTCTTATTTATGGTGCCGCTGATTAGGCTCATGAGCCTGACAACGTCCCGGGGATGGGGAGGACAGCTACGATTGGGGCAAGCGAGTGTAATGTGATAAGCTGTCCATTTGTTGATTAATATCTGAATAAATAACCCCTACCCCGCCACAAAAACTGCTCCTCTTATTTATGGTGCCGCTGATTAGGCTTATGAGCCTGACGGCGTCCCAGGGATGGGGAGGGCAGCTACGATTGGGGCAAGCGAGTGTAATGTAATAAGCTGTCCATTTGTTGATTAATATCTGAATAAAAAACCCCTACCCCGCCACAAAAACGTTATTATAAAAACTTTATAAAAACTTTATCATATCTTTTGTATTTTAGGTAGATTTACTCAGACATCACCTATAAGAATAATGACTGATGGGAATAATGAATAAGGGGTGTGAAAATACCCATGCAGAACATTGTGAGATTTAAAAACCATAGCTATCTCTCATATTTACATTCATATACAGTCATGTTCAATCATACTTATGGATATATGAATATTACGGTATAACTATGCTCCATCTTATATGTACTAGCAAACTAATATATGACCTGTTAAATACTGGTCTGGTCGACTATTGTTTGTAATTACTCTGACTGAGTAGAGTAAGACATATGTATATTTATTTATGGATCTAAAGGAAGGTTCTGTAAAAACGAACCTGATAGAATATAGTACTCAGTCAGTAGTAAGAGATATAAGGCCAGCCTGTAAATATTATTGGTTATATTAGATTTGGTTTTTTCCTGCAAAAATATTTTTGGAACTTTGACCTGCTCTCTGAAAAAGTTAACTCTTTGATTCTGGAATAATTGTTAAATGATTGCACATGGGTGATGGTAGGGGGTGTGTACATGTAAAGTTTCCTATATATGTGTTGTGCAGACACTGCTGTGTATGCCTATGATTAAGGTGCTCTAACCGAAACGCGTAAGGCGTGGGAGGGGGGCTTGTGTACCCCAGAACTTGTGATTTATTCGTATGGATGAATAAAGAATTGGAGTTTTAAATCAGAATACCCGGTCTGTGCGGAATTTTTCTATTTACTTCACTCGCTCACTACCCTGACAGGTTGGGAGACACTTTCCACTGCCCTAGCTAAACAGATTCCTACCAGCCTGATATATCTTCTATCAGTTTCTCGTTTGGTATAAACTTTGTCTTTTACATGTTATACCGGGTTTTGGACCGAACATGAGCCCGAACACTGAACTCTGACTGTAAAGTTATGAAATAGGGTCAGGATTACTGTAAAAAGAAAGAAAACATTGATTAAACATCAGCTCATACTTGCCGAGATCCATGCACTTGCACTAACGGGGCCGCTCAATAACTTCCTGATTATTCACTGGTGAGGGGTGCAATAACTAATCACAGATGCAGTCACAGAGACTTGACGTCTGTGATTGGCTTTTGGATTAACCTGGAAACAGCCCATACATTCTAGCATCTACCGTGCAGGTACTTGCTGAGTCTTCAGGGAAAGGATGCTTTCATTCCCTCTCTGCAGAATCTGGATGTAGCAGAGGTGTGCAAGCTTCATGGGACCATCTTTGTGGATTATTGTCGGAAGGGTATGTGTGGGGTAATGGAAAATGAGGGCTGTCTGTTATCTGATTTATTTAAAATAAAGAATTTTTCTCTTTTTTTAACTATTTCCTCACAGGATTGATAATGAGCAGGTCTCATAGAGGCCTGACATTATCAATCTGGGCTTAATGACAAGCTGTCAATCATCAGTTGTCAGTAAACCCTTCTATCACCCCGATACCACCGCACCAGGGCATTCTGAACAGCCGGGTAAAGCACCAGGAATTGGTGTTTCTAATGAATGCGCCGATTTCTGGGCCGATTGTAGGCCTGGGGGACCCAATACCAAATGACTATGGGCTTCACCACGCTGAGAATCCCAGCCCTCAGCTGCCTGGGTTTTACCTTGGCTGGCAATCAAAAGTAGGGTAAAACCAGGCAGCTGGGGGTGGCAGCTCGTAGCTCTATCTGCTTTATCTGTTCTGAGAATCAAAAATACAGCGAAGCCCTACGTCATTTTATTACCAAAGGAAAAAGAGCCAAAACTCTCACAAATTCCAAAAGATACATAAGCAGAAAAGCATACTTAACCCTAAACAAATAGACCTAATTAAGGTAGAAGATATAAAATGGAAAAAAAAAAACAAATCAATTCAAGCCATTACCTGAAAGGTATACAGACAGCCAGGGATTGCCCCTACATGCACATTTCAGCTGCAAGCCTTTTGGAATTTGAGTTTTGGCTCTTTTTCCTTTGGTATTATATGTGGGGGGGCACTTACACTGTGGCTGTAACACCAAGCACTTTACTACATAATAAACCCTAGGCTTTGCCTGTGCCTGGTATTCGATGGCCGCCTACTGGCTACCCATTTGTTTTTAATGTGGTTTTGTCCTTTTTGTTTACATCTTTTTTGTTCTCTTTTTTTCTATTAATAAAAATGTTTTTTTTTATTATTTGCATTTCTGCATTTTTTTCTTCATATGATTCTTATCCATATGCAAAAGTTAAACCCATGATATTCTAAGATTTGCATAATCCGTTTTTTTCCTGATATGGGGCATTTTTCTGTTTGCTTAATTTTGCCAAGTCATTTTATTGATTTAATTTTACACCACTTTGACATCAGTCATTGGGTGAGGGGCGCAACAGCCAATCACAGATTCTGTCACAGAGAGTGGGCGTTAGTGATTGGCTTTTGGAGCCAGCCCAGTAACCTTGAAACAGACCTTTCTTTGTAGCATCTACCATGCATGGTGCCTGTGGATTGGACTGACACATTCTTTTTCATCAAATTGGATATCTATCTGTATTAGGACAAAAGTACCCTCCTGTGCTCAGTATAAATGAGTACACCCCTACAGATTTGTCAGAAAACCTTTAGGGTATGTGCACATCAGTCGTTTTGTGGGCTGTTTTTTAGCGTTTTCCGTCGGCGTTTTCCGCTGAGTGTTATGTTAATTTATGTTAATCCTAACCACCGGTTGGATTAACATGCTAGTCAATGGATTTTAGAAAACGCTGTGTACATTAGAACGTTTTTTTTTTTCTCCTTTCCACTTTTTTCACCGGTTTTCCACCGGTTTTCAAAGATAGAGCAAGTGACTTCTTTTGAGCGTTTTTCCAGCGGTTCTAGGTTACAAGTGCACAAAAAACAGTCGTAAAACCGCTAAGAAAAACCGCCAGAAAACCGCCGACAAAACGCTGTATAAACGCTATAAAACCGCTCAAAAACCGCTCAAAGAACGCTAAAAAAACGATGGACACTGCTGAGGTCAGAAAACTCAGTTTCTGCAATTCTACACCGGTTTTAGGACGGTCTGCAATGATGCAGAAACGTCAGATGTGCACATACCCTTAGTTTCCTTTCAGAATCAACATTTCCTTTGGAAAACCATACTACAAAATTATCCCACAAATGTGGGCCATTGATTGCAACCAAGATTTGTGATATTACACACCACGAAAAGCAATTTTCCTAAAAAAATAATTCAAGACCATTTTACAAAAATTAGTATAAAAGTGAGTACAACCTAATGAAAGTTTTATGAGCAATGCCAAGTTTAGACTACAAAATTGTAATTAAAGTGAACCTGTCATCAGGGTTATACATATTAAACTAAAGGCATTATCATATTGGCACTAGTATACTGATTTATTTTATACTTTAACTGAAGAAATCCGTGCCCTGGGTTTTATGGGGTGTGCTTATGGGGTGAGACTGTGGGTTGGTTCCTCGGCTCTGCCTTGGCCTCTCTGTTGTCTGTCGTCTTCCTTAACTTCCGAGGACAGCGATTGCTCAGATTGCTCTTTTGATGTGCTTCGAAAAAAAGGCACTAGTAACTGCGTATGTGCATATTGATCTTCTGTCAGTCTTTGGAAAATTGCGCCGGTGGCAGCATATGCGCAGATTGAGATCTCTGCTCATCATTGAGTCGTGGTCTTAATTTGTGCATTCGCCATAAGGTACCTTTACACGCCACAACTGCAGTGAATCAACTGCTATGCAATCAGTATTTTCATCACGGTTGCTTTGAAGTTTGCGACAAAATGGCGTGTAAATGTTCAACTTGCTCATGATTTTCGAAGTTGAGACCAGTTGCAGTTTCAGAGCTGTGTTCTAAAATCAGAGTCAACCCAGAAGATGAATTACCCTGGTTGTGGCATGTAAACTGGGTATTTGGCTCGAATCAGCGTCGCCTAGTGATTTCCCTGAGGCGTGCCACAGTGTGCTGGATACCGCGCCCCATCAGCGATGATTGGTGGGGGCTACTGTGTAATTGTTGGCTGTCTTTTCACAGGGCGTCATATTTAAAGAGCTGTCCATTCAGACTACACAATTGCAATGGCGTCATGTATTAGCCAGCCTTCCTGCGCAGGCTGGCCAATCATGACGCTATTGTGTTGTCTAATCAGTGTGTTTGGGGCGCGGAATACACAGCTCTGTCACCACTATGTTCTTGCGGCACTGAAGATGTACGCCCACATTCCCTTGGTGGTTGCGGCGTGTAAAGCGGCGACTGCATTCAACCGGATGTTTCCTGCAGGATCAGTCTCAACTTCCGGGGAATCACGTTCCCTTAGGTTGAGGGCGCAGTTGCGGCGTGTACATGCGGCATCGGCGACCATTATCAACCGCTAAAATGTGTACGCGCACGTTCGGTTGATACCGATCGCAGGTGATAGTTGCGGCGTGTAAAGGTACCTTTATACTGAAGCCCATCGAGAGATCAATCTGCGTGGCTAGGATGACCCCATCATGGAATTTAAATTAGGAAGATGATAGACAGCAGATAGACTACGGCAGAGCTGAAGAACCAACCTATACTCTTGCACCATAATCCTGCATCAATGCACAAAGACCATAAACTTATAATAAAGATTTTATAAAAACCAGACTACAGATTTCTTCAGTGACAGTATGCATTAAATACCAGTGCCATTAAGGAAATTTAGTTTAATACATACAGGCTCTCTAAAAAGGATTTAATCACAGGTAAGTCTAATCATTCATTAAACAGTTTTCTAGCAGACAGTTGAATATAAAAGAGTGGTACTTAACCCCTTCATGACCTTGGAATTTTTCATTTTTCATTTTCGTTTTTTACTCCCCTGCTTCCAAGAGCCATAACTTTTTTATTTTTCCGTCAGTATAGACATATGACAGCTTGTTTTTTGCGGGACGAGATGTACTTTCATATGCAATAATTTATTTTACCATATAGTGTACAGGGAAATTGCAAAAAAAAGTGCAGTTACACATTTATTTTAGGTATTTTAGTCGCCATGTTCACTACATTGTAAAACCGACATGACGGGGTGATGCCTCGGATCGGTACAAGTTAATAGACACCCAACATGTATACCTTTATTGGTATCTAAGTCATGAAAAAAAATTCTGAAGTTTGAGGAAAAAAAATGGGCTTTTTGCACCATGTTCTGCGACCCGTAGCGTCCTTATTTTTTGGGATCTGGTGCTGCGTGACGGCTTATTTTTGTATCTTGAGCTGACATTTCTAACTATACCATTTTTGGGTGGATCCGTTGTTTTGATCGCCGATGTTGTAGCATTTTATAGCAATGTTGCGGCGACCAAAAAAACGTAATTTTGGTGTCTGGATTTTTTTTCTGTTACGGAGTTTACGGCTCTCATTAATGGATTTAATATGTTGATAGATTAAGCGATTCTTAACGCGGCGATACCAAACATGTATTTCTTTTATTTTTTAATACTTTTATTGTGATTGGGGGAAAAGGGGGGTGATTAGAATTTTTAAAAAAAAAAATGTTAAATTTTTTTTTACAGGTTTATAAAAACTTTATTTTTTAATTAATTCTTGTTTTTACACTGCCATAGAGAGGCACCCTGCTGCACAGTCCGATCGCTTCTGGGAGATACAGATGAGCTGCAGCTCATCTGTATCTCTAACAATCGCGGACTAGTTGTGGTTGGCAGCGCCTGCCAACCACAACCCGGAAGTGCTCCGTGACAGCATCCTTGGGGTCTAGCCAGGACCCCGGCCTGTCATGTGAGCGCCAGAAATCCCGCAATAGTATCGCATCACATCAGCTGAGATGTCGGCTGTTTGATGTGAGCTCCACGCCGGAGCTCGCATCAAACCCCCCCTTACCGGCCCATGACACCCATGACGTTGTACAACGTCATAGGTCGGGAAGGGGTTAACAAAGAAATCCCCTTCTCATTTGATGCTGCCAAGAATAGCACCACATGGAAGAGAAGTGTCACAAAACACAAGATGTTCTGCTCTATATTGAAAGAGAAGATGCTCCATCGTTCTGTGCCCTTGGTAGATGTGGACTTGTCCAGCATAACAAAGATCTGGGTTAAAACATTTTCTATGACATTCAGATTTGTCAAAAGTTTGGATTGTTCTTGTGCTATGGGAGATATTGATTAAAATCTTACTTTTCAAAGGGGGTGTACTACTTTATGCTGAGCACTGTGTCTTATATGTTTAGTGGTTAGTTTGAGCGGCACATACCAATGACCACCTCCAGTTACAATAGGCAACCTATGCCAGGTAACCCCACTGATTTTGGTACCAGGACTCCTGCTCTGTCACATTGTGGTATCTACAGTTGTTGGACTAATTATGTTAGAAAGATGATGTCCTAAAGTAATGTTTCTCAACTTCAGTCCTCAAGAGAACCAGCAGTGCAGGTTTTCAGTATTTCCTTAGTATTGCATAGGTGATGATTCCACCCCTGTTCATTACTAAGGAAATCCTGAAAACATGACCTGTTGGTGGCTCTGGAGGACTGGAGTTTGGGAACGATGCCCTAAACCATTGTCAGTCTAACTCTTGTTATCAATCATCAGTGGAAAAAATCATATTGCCCAATAAATAGATAGTGACATAGTAGAGACCCTAGGCAATTTATGGGCTAATTCTCTACTGAAAGCAATTTTTCTCTTTTAGCACAGATCATATATCTGTAATAGAACATTCATTCAATTATGTCTTCAAAGGATTTAGAAGATGATGTTTGGTGGCTTGTTACTACAAATGTGCTATAGAGAGCCTATGAACGACTCTGAGCCCTGTATTTGGGATGTGCGTATAGTTTCACTTTGTTCACATTGTATAGTCCATGGAAAATCTCATAGGGCATAAAATATCACATGTACAATCATTGTCCACATAGGTGCATAATTTACTTGTAGGATCCTGTGTGGGATATCTGTATCGTGAAGAATATATTCTGCTAAAGGTGTATTTACATTACATGATTATTATTGAGTTTCCCTAGGAAAGCACATTTAACAATAATCATGTAGTCTAAACAGAGCGCTGATCACTTAACAAATGAGCAAAACGCCCGTTCAACGGTTGAAATGATCTTTTGGTTTGCACAAAAGGATAACATTCTCGGCAGCGCATCATCGTCTGTAAACCAACCTACCTGTGCTGGCGAGACCAACGGCAGCCTAAGCATAGAGAATAATTTAGTACATATTGTTCAGTGCACTGAACGGTCCTCCTGTGTACACAGGATACTAAACAAACACTAATCAGCAAAAATGGAGCTCATCAGTTGTCGTTTAGTGCTGACAGTCGTCAGGTGGAAACGCAGCTTGAACTTTTCTGTACAACTGGAAAAAATAAGGTATTTTGGGGTTGCAGGGGGCAGTGTTTAGGAATATCCTAAATACCATGTTGGTACTTCTTGCAAATTCTCTCATTGTCCAGCAGACCAAAAAACAAAAACAAAAAAAGCAAAAAGTAAAAATTGTATAATATGTGCCTAAAACACCCGGAAACTAGCCTCCAGAAATGTTTTGTACATGATGCCACATTATTTAATTTACTAACTCGTATAGAACCTTACAAAATTATCATCACTGTCTCCAGTGGGTCTCAAAATCTAAAGCCCCTGTCACACCACGCGACAGGGCTGGGGATGTTGTCAGCGACTGGCGGGTGCGCGCACGTTTTTGGCGCCCCGCCAGCATCTACGTCCCCCGTTTACACGGGGCAACACCTCCAGCCCCGCGCCAGCGAGCTGTCAGGCAGCATCGCCGCCGGGGTGTCTGGAAACCCCAGCGGTGATGCAGGACAATGGGAGCCTATGGCTCTCATCACCTGACAGGTCGCCGGCGCCCGGTTACATGGGGCGATGTGCACACATCACCCCATGACCGCCCAGCACTGCAGACATCGCCCCTTTATATGAGGCGACGTAGGGGCGATGTCGCCGCCGATAGGCCACGCCCCCACATCACCTCTGTAATGGGCGGCGAAGTTGCCCCGTGTAATAGGGGCTTTAGTCTTTGATGTGGGAGGAGACCTGATGGAAATACAGAAACTCAAGGGAGATGATGTCCTTGGTAGAAATGGCTCCTGCACTGCAAAACAACAGTGCTAACCACTGAGCCACTGTGCTGCCCAATATATGGAGCTCCAGAGTCCTAGTGCAACTTGGGATGAGAAATGGGAACATAGATGGAGTAGGTGTGAAGGGGGAGAGGGATCTAACAAAGGGACATACATTTTCCTAGACTATATCTCCAAGAGAAGCAGCTATATAACTGGCAAGTATGAAGAAAATGTGTGTTTGTGGGCATAATTGTATAACAGCAGCAGTCAAAAGTAATATTGGTTCAAGTCTGCCATGTCTACACAAAAGGGGGATCTCTGTGAGCAGTCGGTCGATGTTGATGGGATCCTTACTTCATTTCTCCTTCCCCCAAGGAAACAGAAGAATAACTTTAAACTAGAAGTTAGGTATTTCTATGTTTCTCCCATTTTATTTTATGACTGTGTTGCGTATTTGTGTGTCATTTTTATCGTTTATATCTTTTTATTGTAAGCACTGTAATTTTTGTAATGAATGTTAAAACTTTAATAAGTTTGATCCTTATTTGCTCTAAAGAATCCTGAGCCTTACAGAGAGTGTGTGACCCTTTTGATTGTCAGACCGTATATTCGGGGGACTCATCACCCCTTGTATTTGATCAGTGTTGTGTAACTGGAGTGTGTGGACTGTGTCGGGGTATGATTTATGCTCACTTTATAGCCCATAACAGGGGTTGAGTGAGAAAAGATAATTAACACTTGCAGACACAACCCCTAGTTATATGCTGATAAGTATGTATGTGACAGCAAGTATGAATAGATGGGACTTTGTGGATGCTTTACCAGAACATAAACCTCATGTAAAATGAAACCGCCCTGTAAACTGCTTTAGAAGCATGAATTCTTGGAACAGCCAAGTCCACATGTTAATTCTATTAAAGTAGAAGGTAACAGTATAAGCCGACTGACTCCCCCAGCAATTAGAGCACCTTTTGCGGCTTCACTCATGTATGGCCGCTTGGTATTGATGGACCTTTCAGTGTAGTTCATGAAGTTTATTTTCCTGATCCGTTTCTCCACAAGCTCAATGAGTCCACATAGTGAACACAGCTCGCATTCGGCCGCTGTCTGGCACCTACATTAGGATTCTGATCACATTACTTGCACAGGAGGGAAGGGGGCTGATTCATTGCACTCCTTTAATATAGAAAGATGCCACTTGCTAGAGACGTGAATACTTAGCCCAGAATGCCTGTGTCACGGGGATCATTGCAGCATGTGAATTACTGACTGGTGCTGTAGTCGCAGTAATTACTTTATACAGATGTGAATACTTTGCCATTAATCTTGGATATTGTGCAGCTGTAACAGGGTGACATATGTATTATTATGTATTGTTTTTTGGTAATATAATGAAGGTTTTATAATTCCCGGCTTGGTATGACTGTACACAAATCATCTGGTAATAATGAGAGGCTTTAGCAGTTAGGAGGTACTGTCGCGTTTCTCCTTATTGATGGTCTTTCAGGCATTTGGGATTTTATCCAGTCCCATGACTGAGTGTTTGCAGCAGAAACTGAGCAGAACCTCCTTGGTTTTGAGGAGTGTTTCTACTGAGTTTCTGCTCCAAAACCTCCTCAAAAATCTCTGTGCACATACCCTAAGCAAGCTTTTATTTCATAGGATATAAACTGGTTTCAGTTAGAGATTATATCCTGAAAGCAATTACATTCGGTAAATGCATGATTTATGTATTGAGCCATATGGGATTATTGAGGCATTGGGTCTTTCAGCGAGTCAAAATTAAACTAAATACAATTAGTCCTGATGCCCATAATCAAAACCTCCGGGGCCAGCTTTGGTTAGTGCTCATGGTGGTACTGTGAAATTTATTGTTATAAAGGATCAGAGAATCTGATGCTGTCGTGTTACGGTGTTAATGTGGACTTTAGTAAGGATACTGTATCTGGGGTTTAAGGGGGGCATTTCAGCAATGCGACAGGCATTGGAGGTGTGGCACACCTGCGTGGGATTGCCACAGGACCCACCAGTGCAGGGAGGGATGTACACCTTGGCACACACAGCACCCAACAACTTCCACCCCAGACCTGGAGGGGGGAGCACCACTGGCTGTTCTTAAGCCAGATCCCCTATAAAGATCCAGGCCTGAGAGGAGGAGTCAGCCAGTTAGTACTGAAGTCAGTGATTAGTCAGTTGGAGGAAGTTAAAGGAGCTGGTTGCTGGCACCAAGCCAGGCCCAGAACCAGGAAGCTTGACCCAGCTGTGCAGCATCCTAGGGAGAGGGACGGAGGCCAGTGGAAGAAGTAGGAAGAAAGAAGAAGGGAACATACCTGGTATCAATTTAGCCCACCCGGACACCGGAGTCCGAAGTTGCTATTCATCTAAAGTGTAGCAGAGAAAGCCCGGACCAACCAGGAGGATCTAGTCCCCCTGAAGTTACACCAAGTGAGACACCAAACCTTACCAAGCATAGGACCAGGGGCCCAAGAGGAGAATAGGGATCCCCACAGCAAGGTCCTCATTGTCGGTTGTGGAGTAGTTCCCTGAGAGGGAGAAAGAGCGGCAAGTTCAGTTACAGGCAATCACTGCACACACTAACAGAAGAAGCCTCACAACTCTCCAAGGTGAATGTCCCAAGATGCACCGAAACCTGGTTACCCTCCTGGACCGTGCCTGTTACTGGACATCAGTAAAAAGGTACCGAAACAGAGACTATTGTGTGTGTGTGTGTGTGTGTGTGTGTGTGCGCCTGCTTCACCACCGCCGCCTGCAGAATTCACAACAGAACCGCTACTACTACTCCCCTCATCCACCTCGCTGCCCTAAGATAAAACTCCACCTGTGGGGAGCTGTACTACCAAAGCTGCATTCACATCACCTCAGCGGCCGGCCGCAGCGCTGGTAACCCTATTATTAGGTGCCACAGGTGGCGTCACATTATCATTCCCCCATCATCATCATCCCCACCCCGCCATTGAGGGTCCAGGGCACGGAACCGAGAACCGACCAGCCGTGATCCCCCACTGAAGTAACCCCCTGTCCCGGTATCCGAGTACCCCTTACCCTGTCGACCGATGCAAAGGTACATGTGTTGTCCTTAGGGGCAAAAGATCTTGACCACTGCCATCATAATAATAATAATGTTTTATTTCTATAGCGTCAACATATTTTGCATCACTTTACAATTCAGAGGGGACATGTACAGACAATATGAGACATTGCAGAGTAACACAATTCATCAGATACCAAGAGACGTGAGAGTCCTACTCGCAAGCTTACAATTATTATTATTTATTCATATAACACCATTTATTCCATGGTGCTGTACATGAAAAAGGGTTGAATACCAAATATGCATATACAGTTAGGGCCAGAAATATTTGGACAGTGACAAAAGTTTTGTTATTTTAGCTGTTTACAAAAACATGTTCAGAAATACAATTACCGTATATACTCGCGTATAAGCCGAGTTTTTCAGCCCAAAAATTGGGCTGAAAAGTACCCCCCTCGGCTTATACGCGAGTCAGTGCTGTATCCGATGTATACATCGGTACATACCGATGTATACATCGGTATACAGCAGCCCCCGCATCCCCAGTAATGCAGGGCCCCCCCAGCGTCTCTCCGGTCACCTGTAAAGGAAACTATACTTATCACAGTGCTCTGTCCGCGCCCGCTGTCCGCGCCCGCTCGCAGCTGCCGACCGCGATCCTCCATCTTGCGTCTTCTTCCTGTTTCTGTGCTCGTCGCGGGCAATGACGTCATTCCCTGCGACGAGCACAGGAAACAGGAAGAAAGAAGACGCAAGATGGAGGATCGCGGTCGGCAGCTGCGAGCGGGCGCGGACAGAGCACTGTGATAAGTATAGTTTCCTTTACAGGTGACCGGAGAGACGCTGGGGGGGCCCTGCATTACTGGGGCCCTGTATACTACCACTGGGGATGTATATACTACCACTGGGGCTGTATATACTACCACTGGGGCTGTATATACTACCACTGGGGCTGTATAAACCACTGGGGCTGTATATACTGCTGGGGCCCTGTATACTACCACTGGGGCTGTATATACTACCACTGGGGCTGTATATACTACCACTGGGGCTGTATATACCTCTGGGGCCCTGTATATTACCACTGGGGCTGTATAAACCACTGGGGCTGTATATACTGCTGGGGCCCTGTATACTACCACTGGGGCTGTATATACTACCACTGGGGCTGTATATACCTCTGGGGCCCTGTATACTACCACTGGGGCTGTATAAACCACTGGGGCTGTATATACTGCTGGGGCCCTGTATACTACCACTGGGGCTGTATATACTACCACTGGGGCTGTATATACCTCTGGGGCCCTGTATACTACCACTGGGGCTGTATATACTACCACTGGGGCTGTATATACCTCTGGGGCCCTGTATACTACCACTGGGGCTGTATAAACCACTGGGGCTGTATATACTGCTGGGGCCCTGTATACTACCACTGGGGCTGTATATACTACCACTGGGGCTGTATATACCACTGGGGCTGTATATACTACTGGGGCTGCCTGTATACTACCACTGGGGCTGTATATACTACCACTGGGGCTGTATAAACCACTGGGGCTGTATATACTGCTGGGGCCCTGTATACTACCACTGGGGCTGTATATACTACTGGGGCTGCGTGTATACTACCACTGGGGCTGCTGTATCTACCTCTGGGACTGGTGTATACCACACTGCTGGGGGCTGTATACTTGTGCTAGGGTCCACCCTCGGCTTATACACGAGTCAATAGATTTTCCCAGGTTTTGGGGGCAAAAGTAGGGGGGTCGGCTTATACACGGGTCGGCTTATACACGAGTATATACGGTATATATAAAATATATGGGCTGAAAGTGCACACTCCCAGCTGCAATATGAGAGTTTCCACATCCAAATCGGAGAAAGGGTTTAGGAATCGTAGCTCTGTAATGCATAGCCTCCTCTTTTTCAAGGGACCAAAAGTAATTGGACAATGGACTCTAAGGGCTGCAATTAACTCTGAAGGCATCTCCCTCGTTAACCTGTAATCAATGAAGTAGTTAAAAGGTCAGGGGTGGATTCCAGGTGTGTGGTTTTGCATTTGGAAGCTGTTTCTGTGACCAGACAACATGCGGTCAAAGGAACTCTCAATTGAGGTGAAGCAGAACATCCTGAGGCTGAAAAAAAAGAAAAATCCATCAGAGAGATAGCAGACATGCTTGGAGTAGCAAAATCAACAGTTGGGTACATTCTGAGAAAAAAGGAATTGACTGGTGAGCTTGGGAACTCTAAAAGGCCTGGGCGTCCACGGATGACAACAGTGGTGGATGATCGCCGCATACTTTATTTGGTGAAGAAGAACCTGTTCACAACATCAACTGAAGTCCAGAACACTCTCAGTGAAGTAGGTGTATCTGTCTCTAAGTCAACAGTAAAGAGAAGACTCCATGACAGTAAATACAAAGGGTTCACATCTAGATGCAAACCATTCATCAATTCCAAAAATAGACAGGCCACAGTTAAATTTGCCGAAAAACACCTCAAGAAGCCAGCTCAGTTCTGGAAAAGTATTCTATGGACAGATGAGACAAAGATCAACCCGTACCAGAATGATGGGAATAAAAAAGTTTGGAGAAGAAAGGGAACAGCACATGATCCAAGGCACACCACATCCTCTGTAAAACATGGTGGAGGCAACGTGATGGCATGGGCATGCTTGGCTTTCAGTGGCACTGGGTCACTTGTGTTTATTGATGACATAACAGCAGACAAGAGTAGCCGGATGAATTCTGAAGTGTACCGGGATATACTTTCATAGTAACATAGTAACATAGTTTTTAAGGTTGAAGGAAGACTTTAAGTCCATCTAGTTCAACCCATAGCCTAACATGTTGATCCAGAGGAAGGCAAAAAAAACCCATGTGGCAACACTAAGCTCCACATTGGGGGAAAAAATTCCTTCCTGACTCCAGGTACGGCAATCAGACTAGTTCCCTGGATCAACGCCCTATCAAAGAATCTAGTATGTATAACTGGTAATATTATAGTTTTCAAGAAAGGCATCCAGGCCCTTCTTAAATGTTAGTAGTGACTCCCTCATTACAACATCATGTGGCAGAGAGTTCCATAGTCTCACTGCTCTTACAGTAAAGAATCCGCGTCTGTGATTATGATTAAACCTTCTTTCCTCCAGACGTAGAGGATGCCCCCTTGTCCCAGTCTCGGGCCTAAGAGTAAAGAGATCATTAGAAAGGTCTGTGTACTGTCCCCTCATATATTTATACATTATTATAAGATCGCCCCTAAGCCTTCGTTTTTCCAAGCTAAATAACCCCAAGTTTAATAACCTGTCTTGGTATTGCAGACCCCTTAGTCCTATAATGATTTTTGTCGCTCTTCTCTGGACCCGCTCTAGTTCAGCTATGTCTTTCTTATACACCGGAGATCAGAATTGTACACAGTATTCTAAGTGTGGTCGCACTAGTGACTTGTATAGAGGTAAAATTATGTTCTCCTCATGAGCATCTATGCCTCTTTTAATGCATCCCATTATTTTATTTGCCTTTGCAGCAGCTGCCTGACACTGGCCACTAAATGTGAGTTTGTCATCTACCCATACGCCCAGGTCTTTTTCAGTGACAGTTTTGCCCAGTGGTTTACAATTAAGCACATAATTATACCTTTTGTTTCCTCTGCCAAGTGCATGACTTTACATTTATCCCCATTAAAGCTCATTTGCCATTTAGCAGCCCAAGCTTCTAGTTTACATAAATCCTCCTGTAATATAAAATTGTCCTCCTCTGTATTGATTACCCTGCAGAGTTTAGTGTCATCCGCAAATATTGAGATTCTACTCTGTATGCCCCCTACAAGGTCATTAATAAATATATTAAATAGAAGCGGGCCCAACACTGACCCCTGTGGTACCCCACTGTTAACTGTGACCCATTCTGAGTGTGTTCCATTAATAACCACCCTTTGTTTCCTATCACTAAGCCAGTTCTTAACCCACTTACACATATTTTCCCCTATCCCCATTGCCCTCATTTTATGTATCAACCTTTTGTGTGGCACCGTATCAAAAGCTTTTGAAAAGTCCATATACACCACATCCACTGCATTTCCTTGGTCCAGTCCAGAACTTACTTCTTCATAGAAGCTTATTAGATTAGTTTGACAGGAACGGTCCCTCTAGGATTTTACCCACAGTAGAGGTTAAGCTTACTGGCCTATAATTTCCAAGTTCAGTTTTTGTCCCCTTTTTGAATATTGGCACCACATTTGCTATACGCCAGTCCTGTGGTACAGACCCTGTTATTATGGAATCTTTAAATATTAAAAATAATGGTCTATCTATGACAGTACTTATTCCTGCAGCACTCTGGGGTGTATCCCATCCGGGCCCGGGGATTTGTCAATTTTAGTGATTTTTAGACCATGCCGTACTTCCTCTTGGGTTAAGCAGGTGACATTTAATTGAAAATTTTTGTTATCACTGATCATATTGTCTGTCATGGGATTTTCTTGTGTAAATACTGTTGAAAAAAAGTCATTTAGCATATTGGCTTTTTCCTCATCCTCATCCACCATTTCACCCAGACTATTTTTAAAGGGGCCAACACCATCAATTTTTAGTTTCTTACTATTTATGTAGTTAAAAAATATTTTGGGATTCTTTTTACTTTCTCTGGCAATGAGTCTCTCTGTCTCAATCTTTGCTGCCTTGATTTGCTTTTTACAAATGTTATTTAATTTTCTGTATTTATTTAATGCCTCATCACTACCTACTTGCTTTAATTCCCTAAATGCTTTCTTTTTGTCACATATTGCACCTCTTACCGCTTTATTTAGCCATTCAGCCCAGATTCAGCCAAATGCTGCAAAGTTGATTGGACGGCGCTTCATAGTACAGATGGACAATGACCCCAAGCATACAGCCAAAGCTACCCAGGAGTTCATGAGTGCAAAAAAGTGGAACATTCTTCAATGGCCAAGTCAATCAACAGATCTTAACCCAATTGAGCATGCATTTCACTTGCTCAAATCCAGACTTAAGACGGAAAGACCCACAAACAAGCAAGACCTGAAGGCTGCGGCTGTAAAGGCCTGGCAAAGCATTAAGAAGGAGGAAACCCAGCGTTTGGTGATGTCCATGGGTTCCAGACTTAAGGCAGTGATTGCCTCCAAAGGATTCACAACAAAATATTGAAAATAAAAATATTTTGTTTGGGTTATGTTTATTTGTCCAATTACTTTTGACCTCCTAAAATGTGGAGTGTTTGTAAAGAAATGTGTACAATTCCTACATTTTCTATCAGATATTTTTGTTCAACCCTTCAAATTAAACGTTACAATCTGCACTTGAATTCTGTTGTAGAGGTTTCATTTCAAATCCAATGTGGTGGCATGCAGAGCCCAACTCGCGAAAATTGTGACACTGTCCAAATATTTCTGGCCCTAACTGTAAATTACAGTGAGCAAATTTAAAAAGACACACTGGTACGGAGGGGAGAGGACCCTGCCCCCTCGCAAGCTTACATTCTACAGGATGATGGGGAGGAGGCAGCAGGTCAGAGGTGCAGCAGCTTCGGTGGTGATGAGGCGGCAGCTTAGTTGGTGGTGAATAGACAGCTGTTCATGGCGGCTGTAAGTATTCATTTTTTTAGGTCAGGCTCCCTTAAAAGCACCATTACAGTGCTGGAAAAACAAACATGCCGGCGCGGTGGTTTAAGGAACATGAGAATAACCCTTTAATATATACATTATAAATCCATTCTAACATAGATTCTCAAAGTAAACCAGTATCATTAGGTCTAAAATCTATGTAATAATCTATTGAGTTTATATTGTAAAATCTGATTAAAGGAAAACTGTCAGGTCAAAAATCCACATGTAACTGCTGTCATTTTCTAATTCCTCCCTCTAAACTCTCTGTATTGATGTATTTCTTTTATGTATATTCCCCTTCTACCTTCTGTAAACTTCAAATAAAGAGAATCATTCCATCTGTTGCTCACAGTGAATGATCCACTTAGTTCTCTGCTGTCCACTCCCCATGCATGAATATGCATGTCACATCACAGCACAGGAGATCACTGGGGGGTGGGGGGAACTTTTTTCTCCTCTCTGCTCTCCGTGTTTGCAGCATCACAAGAGGTGAACTACAACACAGAAACTGTCACAGCACAGCAGGGTATCTGCATTACAGAAACAAATGGAGTCTAGATCAGGCAGACCTGCAGTAGCTCTCTCCCTCTGTGGTGATATCAGCTGAACAGAGCTGTAAGTGAAACCTGACACTGCACTGTTAGCAGAGGGAGGAGAGAGCTGCTGAGAGGGAGTGCATAATTACATGACAGTTTATACAGCCAGGATTAATCGCCTCTGCTTATAATGGGACAGGACTAATGCAGCAGCTCTCTGCAGGGTCTGACAATGCTGATAAAATGGAAACTACAAACGGTACAATAATGATTTTAAATGTTTTTAAAAGGTCTGCCCAGGCCCTATTGCAGGGTAATATTAGTATCATACTGAAATAATGACCTGACAGTGTCCTTTTAAATATACAGGCCCTGAAAAAAAGATGAATATACATAATATTGGAGAGCAGGTGGGGGTGTTGTTTTTTTTTTTAATTTTGTGTTCAAGGTCTATACAAGTTGACAAAATCAACATGTGTTTGAATGTTAACTTAAGCTTTTCACTATCTTTGATACCAAAGGGACAAAATAGGTATGATCCGTGCTGCCATACGATGAAGGGACCACAAGTATCTGTCAAGCAATGGTGGCTTTGTTTGTTCCGGAGTGCTTCCTCGCTACTTTTTTAATAAACCACCCATATTATTATGATTATTATGATTAGGGTTGGTTTCTTGAAAAAAGGAGTGAGGAAGCGCTCTGAAACGCGTTGAAATAAAGCCACCATTGCTTGACACATTCTTGTGGTCCCTTTATCATACGGCAGCGTGGATCATACATGCATTGTCCCTTTGAGATCGGGTCTGGCTACTACTGTGCACACGTGGATCGTGGGTCCTGCGGCTGCCGCCTTATATGCTTCAACCTAGTTGTGTGTCGCGCAACTAAGCCGGGTGAGCAGTCACCTCTGTCTCATCATTTCTGTGTTATTAGGATAGGATCCTATATTGCACTTTTGTTTCCTTCTATAGTTGTTTCACTATACATAAACGTCAAAGGTAGTGTTCCTGCTTTTGATGCAGGCTCAAGTGCTGAACCCACATCATTACTTGCAGACGACGGCTGATTTAGTTCTCCATTGACTTGCATTGGATTCGTTATTCATTGAAAGTATTCAGTTAGAGCTATCTGAACCCGAGTATCTTACTACTCGCTCAGTACTTTTTATTGATCACTAATGTATTTGCTAGCAGCTACTATTGATTTCCTCTCGCCGAATATATCATTTTTGTGTTTTCTTGATAAATGTTTTTTTTAACATGAAATAAGAACATTTTGAAATAAAGTTGATTTAGGTTTTATTTTTCTCTCCTGTATTTGAGATGCCATCAGTAGATCGCCTAACGAGCTTGGCTTCATTATCAGATCATCTAAAGAACCTACCATAGAATCAGAGCAGCCAGCAAATAGTAGGAAGGAAAGTACACTCGATTTTCTTTGTACAAATATCAGACATTTAATAACTTGGTTGTTCAGGGACCTTCAAAAAGAGTTGGGAAAAAGTACAAACCTGTTTGATGACTGAGTCTGCTTGACTAAATCCTGCAGTCCCTTTGATTTTCTGGTTCAGGTAGAAGAATCATGCATGTTATATCTACTGTCTGCGGCATTGGCTCCGGATATGTGTACTTGATTATTATACACTAAGCAGAAGGTATGTGTGTGTGTGCGGATGAAATACATGCGGAGTAAGGCTCCGAAGAGCTGTATTCCTGCAGATTACGTTCTGTAAGGAGATGCAAATGTTAATCGTGAAACTTCTCTCCGGCATCTGTTTGGTGTACTTGCATTCATCAATATTTTAACAGGGTATTTTTAATCTAAGATGAGAAGCAGTGAGACCTGCAAGGGAGACATCACAAGACACGCCAGTGCTGAATGTCTGTTTCCATTTTGTACTGCAGTCCTTACAGAAGCCCCATGAACATGCTTTTAGATGTAATTCTGTGTATATAGGGTAGTGAGACTGTGTTAATATACTCACCTACTGCCCCTTCTCCGGTATCCAGCGCTGTTCTGCTCCTCTGCTCATTTAACCAATCTCTCCGGGTCACGCTGTGCTCTGCATGACCCTGCAGTGGTTTTAGACGTATGTTCATACTGTGCATTTTGGATCAGCTTTTTTTCTTATCTGTTTTTGTCTGTTTTTCAGCTGGAAATCTGGATCTGCCCATAGACATTGGTTTCAGTGAGAAAAGGGGATCAGAAAAACTCAGCAACTATTGACATGCTCATCCTTTTTTAGGATCACTTTTCTACCCCAAAAAAACAGATCAGGTCAAAAAAAGCACAGACTGAACAGCAAACTTAAAAACCCATGGACTTTGGTGGGATTTCAAATAAGTGATAGGTTCACCGCATTTTCAGTGCAAAAATGGGTAAAAAAAAAAAAAAAAAAAGGGTCAATAACGCACAGTCTGAACATAACCTAAGTATACAGAGCTTAAGAACGAGGCTCCATAGACTTACAAAAGACTTCTGAATCACACACAGAGTGAGCGAGAGTCTAGACTAGAGAGTGTTAACCTCACTGAGCACTGGGTACTGGAGAAGGCGGCTGTAGGGGAGAATATTAACATACACTACAATGTACAGTATTCACAGGTGTAGAGAGGAAAAAAAAATGTTAGTTGGGGGAGGCTTCTTTTAAAATAACTTTTGCTGGGAAGATTCATATTCTAACGGTAAAAAAAATCATAAAGACACTCATTTAAGAAAACACTTAATTTAAGGGTAGATTTGATGTTCACTGAGACAATTAATTTTTTTTTGTTGGCATTTAGTGATGAGATTTGAAGAGCAATATGACTCGCCCCAGGGCCATGAGGTTCTCAGTTCCAAGCGTTGATTAACTGGGGATGTCACGGGTGGCCTGTGCACGGTCCTGTGGCCCTGTCAGTCGCATAAAAAAGGGGTTAAAAATAAGAAAAAAAGTAAAGCAAGTTTTTGACGCCACCTATGGCATCCGGTAATGATATCGGCGCTGCTTGCAAACCTCCATGGTGATGATGAGGCAGCTTTGTTGGTAATGCTCCCTGTAGGTGCAGCGTGATCCCTGGGGCAGTGATGGATGATCGGGATTTTCGCAGGGAGGCAGCTCATCAGGTGGTGGAGATGCTGGCAGACAATCTGTTATGAGGGAGCAAGAGTATGGCTCCTCCGGTGCAGACCAATAAAACACCACACACAGTCTTTGTCTCTGAACCGGGCTGTACTGGTGGCAGCAAACAGTCTTTACACACAGTCAAAGGGTATTGCTGGACTGCGTAGTCACCAGAGAACTAGGACATCTCACTGGGGACCGTCAGTGATGTGCCTGCCTGGTCCTTTCATCTGTCCTTACTGCACTCTCCCTCTGTTCTTTCCTCAGCGCTTCCGTGCACAGAGCCCTCCACTGGTCCCCACGGATCCTTATGGACGGTTCCTGTCTTGAGGCCTCCGGGTCCTATACGGGGCCTTAGGGGAATATGCGGGGTGTTGGCCGTTACGTCTGAAGAAGCCCGTGCCCTCCGATTCTGTGACTCGGTGATAAATGCCCGCACCGCCTCGGAGTCAGTCCTCCAGTTTTGGACTGGATCCTTCGGGCTCAGAGTCATACCGGTCCGGATTCTGGTGCACTTCAACACCCTAGGATCCCCTTCTTCCTCAGGGCCACCTGTACTGAGGTGCACTCCACTGCGCTTCTCGCAGGGTTCACTTCGACGCCTTCTCCTCTCACTAACTTTCCTGCTCTCCACTACCCAGCTAAGCTCCTCCCACCGAGACTGGTTTCCTAGCAATAGTTAACCCTATGGTCCCCTTATCCAAGGTGTGTGGGTGAGTGTGGTGAGGGTTCCCTATTGACATCCCAGTCCCCTGGTCCACACTCTGGTCTGGGTGCAGTACCGCTCCGTGGCGTCCCGACCAGTGGGGCGCCACCCAATACACCTGCTGTCAGGACAGTAGAAGCCTTTTTGTTCTTCCTACCACTTCACTTTCATTAACCCTTTATTGGGCCAGTCAGTGAAAAGCACAATACAAATCTGATTTCTCTGTGTACATTTTGTTGGGCATGCAATGAAATATAAAGATTAATAAGGTAAGATGTTATCTGGCCTTGTTTTGTAAAGAGATGAAATGCAAAAAAAAAAAAAATAACATCCAAATTCAATCTGTGCCCATAAATACAAAATTAATACATGAATGAATTTAGGATCACCAAAAATTAAGTGATTCCATAACAGCAGAGATCAGACGAACTAGCCTTGGCGATATATAGCTCACCCATTTGTCTTCTTTTCCTACTACCTTATGATCAGTTAAGGATATGCAGTACACATCACTTATAGGCCATGTACAAATATTGCAAATTAAATTGACGAATCTATAGCAAAATCTGTGATTTCATTAATATTCAGTGCAAAAGATGAAATATGTGGCAAAGCTCTCTGTAGTCTGGATGTGACCTAATTTTACAGTACATATTGTGTGAACTCACCAAGGTTCAGGTTTTCCACCCCATGAATTTGACAGAGCCTTGGCCTCCCTTTAGTAGAGGTCATCAATTTCACATTGGTAGGTGGGTCCGGCACCTGTACTGATCAGCAGTTTACAGCTCCTACAGTGGTGGGATGTACACATTGTACAGTGTTGGAACAGTATATCTTCTGTGTATGGGCCATTCACGGGTCCTGCAGCTTGGTTCTATTACAAGTGAATGTGACCTGTGAACAATCAGTACACCGTGTATGGAGCATAGTGCCCTGGCTCTCTACACTTTACAAATCACTGTGGGACTCTACTATATGTCAAACCTTCTCCAATTTTGTTTGAAGTTCAAGAAAACTCTTACAGACCATTCTACAGTTTGCTATATACGAATATATAAAGAGGCTGTAGAAGTCAGTCTACACCTTTTTACAATAATACTTATAATAATTCCACAGAGCTTTATATACGCAATCAACACTGTCCCCATTGGGGCTTACAATCTAGGCTCCCTCTTAGTGTGTCTTTGGCGTGTGGGAGTAAACCAGCAACCCAGAAGAGGCCCACACAAACATGGGGAGATCAACCACTTCCTTGTAGGGGTGCTGCAATACTGCAGTGCTAACCACTGAGCCACCATGCCAACCAAAACCTTATCGTGTGTATTGGCATGGTGGCTCAGTGGTTATTTTAGAATTATATATATATATTTTACATTCTGTACATTATATATACAAGCTGTCATATCATTTAACCTCTTCAAGCTTGTTTCTGGATCTTTATACATCTTTGGCTTGAAAGATATTTTTTTTTTTTCTTAAATCAATGTTCAGTTTTCAATTAGAGGAAGCCTGACAGCTGAAGCTCACCCAATCTACAGGGAGAATGGGTTAGAAAATGTATTTGACTCTAAAACAACGTTTCAGCCAAAAATCATGATTTAAACGGCGACAAAGAGACTAGTGCCTCGGACCTCACTGTCCACTGTTTATCCCTGCCCGCCCTCCTGGAGTGACAGGTCTCTCCAGTTACTGGCGTGGCGAGGAAAGTCACAGAAACCCACCTGTCCGACTGGTCTCCTGTGCGGTGTGTTCCTGGCGGCCTGTAAAGTATTTTATTCTCGAGACTCCGCAGTTTTTCAAGTAAAACATATATGGCTGAAGTCGTTCAGCCAGTACTTACTGCCCGACCCACATCAGCATGTGTCAGTTGTCAAATCCCTTTAAAGACCTATTATCCTTCTATCCCGCTTGTATCACACTTGCCCATTAGGTCACATTCACACATCCATGTGTCACAGTTCTTGATTTATGAACCAGCATGAGTGTTCTAACTCAACAGCCTCATTGGCAATAATGTTGCTGTCTAATTCAGCTCAGGAGATCGCGGCCGGTTAATGCGTCACAATCTGTACTCATGATGTGTGAATTTTGACCTTACTTGTGTCTCTGTGCCTTAAACAAGCAAGTGAGACCATTTCTGCTTGTTAAGTCTCCAGAGGAATGTGGAGCAATATCACTGCATTAACTTTAAAATGTCTTAAAAATGTTCTTCAGTTTTAGAACGCAATACTGAATCCCCCTTTGAAAACGTTCCCGAAACATTTAAATCTGACTGTTCCTCCTGAAAAGTCCCCAAAAGGAGCTGTGTGTAGGAGACTTATTATAAAATCTTTTCTTACTTTATTTATTTTGCAGCTTGCAATTGTCTCATTGAGGTCGATATTACCTTATCTAGCTCAAAAGTCAATTTGCTAAAAAGTGTTGTTGTTCCCTGGTTCCTGACACAACATTAAACATGCCTTGCCCAATGCTTTAACAAAGTAATGAAGGTAAAGTAGTTTTTCAAAGTGACAGCCAGAAGCTTCCCTGGGATATCGGAGAGAATAGTGCTATTGTTTCTCCTAAAAATCAGCAATTTTGGCTTATTATAGCTTATCTGCCTCTGTGACACAATGGGGCACGTCTATCAATGTATCGTAATTAGAAAACTGGCACCAGCAGAAAGCGGCATAGTTATATAACAGCTGTGCTTATATCGCCTAAAACACTTCTCAATTTTTTTTCGTGTGTAAGTTGAATAGACGAATGCAAACATCATTCAGATCAAGACAGGGACTGCCCAGCGTCAATTGGTTAATTACTACACTACAAGGTGACCTTGATGTTTCCCTAGGTAAAAAGGTTCGACTACGTTGCATTGCTGTAATCTGATGAATTTTGGAAATGTCATCATATTTTTGTGATAGTTGTGGCAGTATACCAGTGATTCACTTCAACCCACTGACCTTAAACACATGGAACTTGTATAGTGATACAATGGTCCCATACTGTTGTTGCCATATATATCACTATTAATGAGGGATACCTACATAAGGCATCATTTAATGCAGGGGTCCCCATCATGCAGATTGGTAGTCACATGTGGCTTGCGGACCCATCATGTGTGGCTTGTGGCTGTCCTCCAGCTTAGTGCTTTAGCACCAGGGCTAGCAAACGGCTATGAAGAGCAGGTCTCCAGATGGTGACTTTTGTGAATAACACCATCTAGAGCAGATCTGAAAGGGGTAAGGTAGGAACCCCTGATCTTGGTAAACAGGCTTAGTGTGATTTCCATGGAAAAGCTTCGGCTGTCAGTCATGCCAGTAATGGGGAAACTGTAACTACTGTGAAGGGGGTGGGATTGGGAGGGGTCAGATTTTGACGTGGCTCATAAACCCTCTTCAGAACTGAATGAGGATCTTAAGGTCAGAAAGTTTGGGGCCCTCTGATCAAATGTATAGGCAGATGGAGGTGCAATAGTTGTGTACTGAATTGTGGCTCTATACAACTCCTTTTCCTGTGTGGTGCCAAATTGTAGTATAAATAAGTCCTGAATTGCATGAATGCTCATGTTGATCCCTTCAGAATCAGATGCTTGCTGTTCCATCACTTCCAGCTAGCAGTGTATGATTTTAATCATATGTACTCATCAAGATTGACATTGTAACACCAAGAAGGAAAAGTTGTGGAACTATGGAAATCACAGGGTTAATATGTGTTAATGATATGTAAATGATGAACAAATGGAAACGAGTTTTCAAAATATATCGATTCTGTTCAATATAGAGTTTGAACGCCACACCAGAAATGCACTTACATGCATTGACCGCTATCAGTTAGCTTATTACTGGCTGTTTGAGGAATGTTCAATGCACTTACGTTTTCAAATCATCAATATCCGCTGCTGGCTGTTCCCTTTGCTATTGCCAGCCAATAACCTCCCAGATGTGCTCGATGGGAGACAATTCTGAAGATGCTGATGGCCATTGTTTCACGTTTAGACAATGAAGCCTACTCACAGTAGCACGAGTAGCATACAACCTGCCGATGTTGTGTTGAAAAAATAGAAGGTGGGACACTTCCATGTGCCTTCATGAAGGATGACATATGTCATCCATGTAGTCTCCAGACACATCACTATAAAATGAATAGACATCCATTTCAGCCTCCATTGTTGTGCTGCTTTGCAACATAATAGTCTGTGAGATCAGTGAAAAAGGGTAGTGCAGGGTGCACAACATTTTTTGGTCCAAGGACCACATTGTCATACTAAACCAATTCCGAAAGCTGCAATGAAAATTTAATTAAGTACTTCTATTAATACATCAGCAGAACATTTTTGAGGATTTGAAAAGGATTTTCAGAGTTTTTGCTTAAAAAAAAAAAAAATAAATGTGAACACATCCAACTTACCCTGAGTTTTTAGATGAGAAACTCCACTAAATCCTCCTCATAATCTCAAAAATTTGTTTTGAGGATATGAGAATATTTAAGTTTTAAAATGAAGCATGTTATGGATTGCTACATGATCAGAACCACTGTAGGTGTATGCATAAATCACCAAGCTTTGTGCAGTGATCAATTGAAGTTCCAGATCAGCTACATAAAAAATTTGCATCAAATAAACCAGCAACAACCCAATATGGCCTTAACCAGGGGTAGGGAACCTTTTTCTACCGAGGGCCATTTGATAATTCCAACCGACCTTCGGGGGCCGTACAAAATATCACCTTGAAAATTACCTGCTGTATTTGGTTAAGCAATCACAACCCTTCTACTGTGGTGGCTTGGGCTGCCTCTCTATGGTGCGGCTGTGATGTTAGGTGACATTGATCATATTGCTTTTCTAGGTTTGCTAGGGTCTAGACATCACAGAAGAGGCTGGAAGCATATGTGGAGGCTGAACCTGGGACATAGAGATCACAGGAGAGGCTGGAGGCATATACATCACTGTGGAAGGCTGAGCCTGGGGCATAGATATCACAGAAGAGGATGGGTGCATATGCATTACTGGGGAGGCTGAGGCTGAAGCATAGACATAACTGGGGAGGCTGAAGGCGTGGGCATAGAGATCATTGGGGAGGCTGAAGCTGGGGCATAGAGATCACTGGGAGGCTGGGTTCATGGCAGATAGTCAAGAATCACCAGGAGATGCAGTCCAGAAACTTCGGGGCACAGAAAAGTCAAGAGGCCACATGCGTCCTGGGCTACGTTCTCTGCCCCTAGCTTTGGGTACCTTTACAACTGGTACATTGTAGCTTGTCACCAGGTAACTTACTGGTTGCAGTTGATCATGGATACAGAATTCCATTGTACCAGCACAAGATAGAAATGTTCCATCACTGCAACCATAAGTTACCTAGTGACAGCACAATGTACCTGGTAAAGTACCCTAACAATGATAATTAAATACTAACAGTTGTTATTGTCATCAGTCATCAGACTGCTGACTATACAGGAACCACAGTACTGATGAGATGAAGTCATAATTATTTACTCTCCAGGTACCTTTTATAGGTGACATCTCTAATTGTACTCATTCCAATCTCTTTTGTCTCCAACCTTTTTGTCATAATACCGATACCATAATGACTTTCAACATCTACAGCTCATCCCTGCAGACTTCCATCTTCTCCAGACTTCTGCAGCTCATTCTGACATGGTGCCCTAAATATAAAAGTATCATTATACTGCCTCATAAATAAAAATATCTCTCGAGCTGTGCCCCTAAATAATTGACTCTCACCATGCTTTGTGCATAAAATATCCCCACCATACTGCCCCTCTATAAGATACCCCCATAATGAACCTCACCATAATGTCCCAAACACCCTACATCGCTCCACAATATGCCCCATACCCTGTGCCATTTCATAATATCTCCTACACCCTGCTCTGCTCCAGAATATTCCCCACATCCTTCACCGCTACATAATATGCCCCACAACCTGCTGCTCCATAATATTCCCCCACCCTGCGCCACTCCAGAATATCCCCCATGCCCTGCACTGCTTCATAATATTCCTCACACCCAGCACCGCTCCAGAATATCCTCCATGTCCTGTACCACCCCATAATGTCTTCCCACATCCTGCACCACTACACAATGTCTCCTCACAACCTGCACTGCTCCACAATGTCCCCTCACACCGTGCTTCGCTCCACAAGGTAATCCACAATGCCTCTCTGTATACTGTGCCCCCTTCACTGTTCCCTCCTTCCTCCTTTAATAGTATAGTCACTCATCGGTTCCTCCTATAGCGTTATTTTCGGTCCGATCCTTTACACTGTGGCGGCATCAAAAGCAGCAGTGTGATGAGGTCACACTGTGATGACCAGTAGCAGCAGTGTGACGATGTCGCAGCTTGATGACCTTATCACATTGCTGCTCTGCTCTGTTCCAGTCTTATCTGAATATAGGAAGATGAGAATCTGAGCCTTCTGGTTCTCCGCAGGGCATATGTTGTGCAGGTCTGGTGTAGGGGAATGTCTGGCTCGTAGCCCAATGTCATACAATCACCTTCTGAGAGTTTGTATAGACACTATTTGATTCTTTGACTTGAGTACAGAACAAAGCCATTGTTGGAATCTGATCAGAGTGGATTTCTGTGTGCGGTGCTCATACTCAATGCAGAGTAGATAAAGTGTTTTGAAAATGTTGTTTCCATTTTTTCATCATTTGCATATTATTACCTCGTCTATCCATCCTGTGGTTTCCATAACTCACTGATTTTTCCTTCTTGGTGTTGCAGTTCCAATGTTGAGAAGTGTATAATGAGTATGCAGCTACATCTGTTTTAATCAGGTTGTCGTGTACAGTATTATACAATTTTAATATTATTGGAGTAATGTCTTTTCTCAAGTTGTGCCTTAGCTTTACTGTTTAACTGTTTCTCCTATAATTTGACAAAATCTTATTTACAAATTTTAAGCAAAATTTTCAGTTGGTAACAAATATTTGACCCATTCTGTGCAATTTGGATGTTGTCTTGTAGCTTCTTAATTGACATTAATTTCCTGGAGTTACTGATGCCTCGCAGTGGATAGTCTCCTGTTAGACCAGCTTCTTATCAGCATTATGCAGCATGTGACATATCTTCAGTTATCTGATCTGTGCCTGATCCTTTTCTAACAAAGCAGGTTCTGACTGACATTGAATGGACTGCAACATTTGACAGCTTAAAGGCAGGTGCGTAACTACAATAGGTGCAGGGGTTGTGATTGCTCCCGGCCCTGCAGTCTAGGGGGACCCCAAAAGTCCCTTTGGCCTATAGAAAAAGACTAATACGAATAAAGATTTGCAATAATTGGGGGTCCCATTGGAGCTTCCGCATCGGGGCCCATGGGCCTGAAGTTACGCCTCTGCTTAAAGGGTTATTCCAGGTCCATTCACTTTCACATCAGACATTGAGTGTTGTCAATGACGTCACATCTATAGACACATGTTGCCAAGCTGCTGTTCGCACTCTGAATACATGTCTCTGTGAGATTTCATGACTGACTTCAGTGTCTGAGCTTCTCTTCTTCCTATGATCTTCTTCTACAGTTACCGTTAGAATAGGAAAGTTGCATCATACCAGCCAATTCTGCATGCGTGTCGGCAGGAATCTGTAGACTTAATATCATTGGCAGCAGAATGAACCTATAACGTCTTACACACACACACACACACCACACCACACACACACACACACACACGCACGCACACGCACACGCACACACACACGCACACTGTTTCCATCTTTAGTTTACATCCATGAATAATGGAAAGTGTTATGGCCGAATAAGATCTTGAAAAGGTTCAGAATAGACAATAGGTGCATACCGGTACTCCGATTCATAAAAGTAAGCCAAATCAAAAGAAAAGCTGTACGAGCCAGTAACGCTCATTTGAAAACAAACTGATAAGAGAACCTCATGTTTGCATGTACCCTTAAAAAATAACACTTTTGAGGACATTTTTTTTTACTTAAAATAAATTTAAAAAAGTTTTGAAAACATAAAAGTTTCAATCCTGCCAACTTTACCTTTTCAAAAATAAAATAAAATAAATGTTAAAAATTAACCACATTTGATATCATTGTGTTCTAAAAGTCTAGTTATTCAAACTGCCAAAAAGAACCCTGCCCTCCAAAAAAAATTCATCCTAAAGTGATCAGTACAAGACATTTTCCCTAACGTGGTATTTATTAAAAGCATCAGCTCAGGGCACAAAAAAAAAAGTCTCAACAAATAGCAATGCAAATCATCATATTCAGTAATGTTTACCACTCAATGAATGCCGAAAAACACTAACTGTATTTTCTTCTTTGTGCAACTTCACCTCATTGGGATATTTTTTTTCTCTTTTGCTCACAACATTGTATGTCAAAGGTATCATTCAAAAATACAGCTCATCCCTCGAAACTGGAGAGTCCAGGCATGCTGGAGTCTGGGGTAGGAGGGCTTGTAGGATTGTGGTGCGGCTGAGCATGCTGAAGACTGGGGTGAGGGGCTTATAGGAGGGTGGGTGTAAAAGACCAACTGTGACGTTGACACCCAAGCTACAAAACAAACACACCTTTGGTCGGTGGCCTCCATACGCAGAAAGGTGATATCTAGGTGACAATGCAAAATACTGACAGGGTGTAAATTACAAACTGTTAGCATTTTGCAGCCTAGATACACATATAAATTATGCAAAAACCCTGGACAACTCCTTTGAAGTGTTCATCTGTTTTGGTTTACAAAACTTGTTTGCAATAAAGGACTACAATCTTTTTCACTGGAGAATTAAGTAGGGTTTAACCCTTTCACGACTGCCGACAGATTTCTTTCATTGCTTAGATGTCAGATTACCCATGGTTGTGGAATAGTTGGGTTGGATTTTATGGATGCTCTGTTTTGTTTTTAGCTTTTGTCCGGATCTGTCTTCTGAACATTTGATCTATACATCATACAAAGTTTTTCTAGTACTCTACGTCCCCATAGCATTGTACGGTACTTACTTTTCTGCCTTAAATTCACCACAGTCGTTGCTTTAATTAATGAGAAAATTTCCTCGGCTCCTTTGAAACAATGTCAATAACAATACAGGTTTTCGGTTCCACGCTAGATTTTCCAGTGCTCGTGATTTTTGGTATTTTGCTGTAAAATAAATTATCTCCGCACAAAAGTGAAGAACGATTCGGCAGCTTATAATTATTTTTTCCCGCTGTAATTTTAGATGTCAGTTCTCATTGAACAAAAGGAATATATTCAGACTCTAGCTGACAGTGTGCTGGGGATTACATTGGGTTTTATTATAATATCTCAATTATTAGGCAATTATTGTAATGGTTCTGTTTCAAAATAGGTAATTGGTAGAGTAGTCTCCTACTTAAAATATTACAACCAATGCAGCAGAGCTTAGTTTTGCCAATGAAATGAAGTTAAGCAACCTTTCTTCCTTTTTTTTTTTTTGATGCTCTACTTAACATGTTCAACAAGTTCTTGAAGGGCTTGACCACTTTTTTTTTTCTAATGACCTATCCTTATGATGGGCCATCAATATCAGACTGGTGGGATGCGGCAACCGGCACCCTTGCCAATTAGGCATCTCCTGTGGCTACTGGATGTTCTCAAATGTTGTGGGAACACAGTGACTCTGTCATTTTTATAGCACCCGCAGCTAGTTACTTCCGATCCATTCTCTAGAGCTGGGGCAGGGAACCTTTTTCATGTTGGGGGCCATTTGGAAATTTTTACGATCGGCTGAGGGCAGCTCAAAATTATCACCTTAAAAATTCCCCTGCTATATTCGGTCAAACAATTAATTTACTCACCCTCACTGAGGTGGCTGGGGCTGCTTCTCTTTGGTGCAGCTGTGATTTTAGGAAATATGGATCTTGTTGCTTATCAACTGCTTTTCCAGGTTTGTATCGGCCTGCTGGAGGAATACAGACATCACTGGGGGATATATACAGCACTGGGGGGCACAGACAGCTACACTTGGTAGCACAGAGAAATTCAGAGGCTTCTGCTGTTCTCCTGTTGGCGGGAACGCATAGCGCACTCGTCCCCGCACCCACAAAGTGTGTCATCACACTGGTCATGCTGATACTGGCCAGCGTGATGATGTAATCCATATATGCACCTGCAGCATTTAGTGGCGGTGTCCAGCAAGACGCGGCTTCCACCCGAGAACTGTGGACCCCGGGATTCTACCTGCAGGCTGCATCAAAGGTCCTCCCAGCCTTGTCCTATAGTAAGGTGTGGATCTGAAGTACCCGGCTACATCCACCATAGTTTTCCTGGACCTGTTTTCTTGCAACAGCATCTGAGAACACTTGCCGCCAGTAACAGCTGATCAGTGGAGGTGCCGGTTGTCACATCTCTATTTACCATGTCCTATGAGGACCGGTTACAGGATTTGGGAATACTTTGCTTGCCAAAAAGAAGATTAAGAGGATATTCAATAACGGTCTACACATTTGACAAGGGCTGTCACATTGTGGAAAGATCAGCTTTATTCACATTTGCACAAGGAAAGACTTGCAATGCAATGGGATGAAACTGAATGGGAGGAGAGCAGGGGATTGGACACACTGACCCAAGAGGCCGCTTTCAACTCTACCATTCTATGATTCTTATCAGAAGCTGCTGGAGACCGAGCCTCGCTGGAGACTAATCAGACGGCTTCTAAAATATCTTTTTCTCTGAAGTGTTGCAGCATTGTATGAGTTGTCAGGTTGACTTTAACCCCATCACAACATATTACATACATGGGCATCATAGGTCGCCTCCCACCCTTTGATGCGAGTTCCCTACACATCTCAGCTGATTTCAGGTAAAATGTGTAGCTAGCAGCGGCGATCAGAGCCACGATCAGATTCCACTGTCATTCACTGACAGCGCGATCCAAAGCACCGCTGTGGAGATCATGCTGTTTCCCGCCATGATTGGAGGTCCCATGAAGAGATCACAGGACCTCCATGGTTTCCCTGGGCAGTCCGAGGTCCCGTGATGACCCTGGGAGCTGTCTTGATTCACTTCCTGTGGATGCTGGGCAAGGGCCGGCATCCACAGACAGTGTCACTTTTCCTATGTACTGAAGTGCTGCAGCTCATCAGTACATGGGACAAGAGATCGCAGTGTGCAACATTGAGGCCCTCTAGGGGCCAGTGTAAAATGAAGAAAAAATAAAAATGTTTTTAAAAATATAAAAAAATTCAAAACAAAAGTTCAAATCACCCCCCTTTTACCTCATTAAAAATAAAACTATTACCAAATATGTGTATTTTTTCATTTTTTTATCGCCGCATTCAGAAATGCCCGATCTATCAAAATATAAAATTGGCTAATCAGATCAGTAAATTGTGTAACGGAAAAAAATGTCCAAACGCCAAAATTACGTTTTTTTTGGTCGCCGCAACATTGCAATAAATTGCAATAATGAGCGATCAAAACAATGTATCTACCCAAAAATGTTATCATTAGAAATGTCAGCTCAAGAAGCAAAAAATAAGCCGTCACACAGCCCCAAATCCCAAAACATAAGAAAGCTTCTGGTCGTGGAAAATGCTGCAGAAGCACAATTCTTTTCCTTTAAAAACGTCTGAATTTTTTTCACCACAGATAAAAGTGTAAGTATACATGTTTGGTATCTATGAACTTGTACCGCCCCGAGGCATCATACTGACATGTCAGTTTTACCATATAGTGAAAAGTCATGACTCTTGGAAGAAGGGGAGGGAAAAACGAAAAATTTCCACGTTGTACCATATGTCATGAAAACAACAGTCTTAGAATCAATCGTATATCTAGAAGCAGTCCAGAATTATCACCACATACTGTAAATTGACACTTGACAGATGTGTAAAGGAAAAAAAAAAAAGGGGGGGGGTTGAAGGGGATAAAATCAGATCCTGTTAAAGAGGACCTGTCACCCCCTGGTGCTATGCTAACTGAATGCAGCACTGATTGCAGCGTGTCCCCAATGTCTCTAGCTGCCTGTAAGCTGTTAAAAAGACTTTATAAAGTTTATGGATAAGGAGTGTTGAGGAACTTACTCAGTAATGAGTCATCGCTATTGTATGGTGTCCTCCCTGCCTCCAGCCCTCTCTTGTTCAGCCTCCTGTATGTGTCATCGCTGTTGCTGGTGTGTCATCCCGCCTCCAGCCCTCTCTTGTTCTGCCTTCTGTATGTGCATCGCTGTTGTATGGTGTCCTCCCTGCCTCCAGCCCTTTCTTGTTCAGCCTCCCTCTATGTGTCATCGCTGTTGTTTATGCTGTCCTCCTTGCCTCAGCTGCCCTCTTCTTGTTCAGCCTCCTGTATGTGTCATCGCTGTTGTATGGTGTTCTCCCTGCCTCCAGCCCTCTCTTGTTCAGCCTCCTGTATGTGTCGTTGCTGGTGTCCTACCAGTCTCCAGCCCTCTCTTGTTCAGCCTCCTGTATGTGTCATCACTGTTGCTGGTGTCCTTCCCGCCTCCAGCCCTTTCTTGTTCAGCCTCTTGTACATCTCCCCTCCACAGAGTGCGTAATGGGCGGGAGCAGTCCCAGTAGCTGAATTGCCTCCTGCCGGTGACGTCGCGCTGGAGCCCACCCTGCTGTACATACATAATCTGGAGCAGGGCGGGCTCCGGCGCTGACGTTACCGGCAGGAGGCAATTCAGCTGCTGGGACTGCTCCTGCCCATTGGGCTCGCTCTGTGAAGGGCAGGCACATAAAGGAGGCTGAACAAGAGAGGGCTGGAGGTGGACCAGAGAGGGCTGGAGGCAGGAAGGACACCAGCAACAGCGATGACACATTACTGAGCAAGTCCCTCCGGACTCCTTATCCATACCCTTTATAAAGTCTTTTTTACAATTTACAGGGGGGCTAGTGACATGGGGGACCCCTCCCTGAATGCAGCAGACATGCTGCATTCAGTGCTGCACTCAGATAGCATAGCACCAGCGGGGCGTCAGGTCCTCTTTAATACTGTCTAAATAAATATCAAAATTCAATCATATCAAATTATAAAGAAAAAAATATATATACGGTATATATATTGCAGCTCCTGATTGGTGCATAGTATATTGATCTTTTCTCCTCCATGAAAACTGTGATTAGTTTTACTTTCTTTTCTTCTGAAGACATTGAGAAAGCTTTTAAAACCTGATGTGACAATGCTTCCCTGAAAAATCTATCATGCCCAATCATGTGGATAATGCAATATCTCCTGTGCTTGGCAGGGTGAATCATGGCGGTGTTAACTATTTAACATCCTCTTGCCGTCACATCAGCACAATGGAGCCGACTGTGCATTTTTTGGTGGATTTTATTCTGTCCTTTTTTTGTAATTTTTTTTTTTCGTCACCGTGCTCAGAAATATTCACAGGAAATAAAATAATTTCCGTGCTCTCTGAATCATCATAATCTGCAGTGGGATACTTTACAAGTGAACATTGCATTGTTTGGATGTATGAGTTTTCTTCAGGAACAAAATGACAAATTTCATTGCTTCGCGGAGCACAGATACAGTGGAAATAATCGATCCAGAGGGCTATTGAGGAGCTCAGCGTGACAGGCCAAACCGTGATTAATAGACACATTTCAGGGGTTTCTTTATTCCCAATATTCTTTCCTTCTCCCGACTGGATGTTCTAAATTCTTACTTGGCAAAGTTACATTACACAAACTATCTGAGTAGTGTGGATATTGCTTGTCAGCTTAAATCCTTGGTAGTATATAAAAAAAATAAAAATAGATGAAGTGACAACATTATAATTAGAATATATTATAGAACAATATCGTTGTAATAACCTTGTCATGGTGTGGTAGCCGAAAGGGAATTGGGAGGCAAGATGGTAAGATGGGCTAGGGAAACTGAGGAACTAGTCTGACCCTGGCTCACCCTGATCATGAAATTACCTCTGAAGGTGAGGATGTTCAGGCTGCCACCCTAGCCCTTCTCTCCTGATGAGCCCTAGGCTAAAAGCCCCAACCTCCATCCACGGACCAGGAAAAGACCACCACTCCAGAAGAAGGGAACAGCAGCAGCTCAGCAAACACAATTGCACCAGATGGTGCATTTTTGCGACATCTGGTGGAAGGAAGCAGAACTACATAAGGCTGTGGGGGTGGAGTGTAGAAAGCTCAGACACACCCCTCACCTCTACCTGAGCTATGACTCACTCTCCACTGCAGAGCTGCAGAGTACATTCAGCAGCTGCAGCTTCAATCCACCCAGACTGAGTCAAAGTGAAAAAAAACTGATTTAAACAGAAGCAGAACTCCAGGACTGCAGTGAGTAAGTGACAAACCCTCCACAAATGGCAATAAAGTAGGCATAAGCGCTGCGGAATATGTTGGCGCTATATAAAGATGATTGTTACTAAAATACTTTCCTACGCTGTGTAGTCCTGGGTTAATATTAAATTATGTCCATAACAAAATCAGATACTATACAGTAGATCCATTTCCAATTTGTTTTTTCAGTTTTTCCATAGTAATGTTTAATGTTTGGTAGAAATGGCAAAGCGTATTATGGCAACCTCATGGCAATGTGCCCACTCTGCAGATTTGGTGCAGAAATTTTCTTGCATGAAATCAGGATTCCATGGCAGAAAAATGCAGCAAAATTCGCAATGTGTTTTTGCACATTACAGTGCATTTAGCATGCAGAAATGGTGCGTTTTGTAGTGCGTTTTTCTGTTTTCCCTTCCAGGAATCCACCGATTAGAAATGGGGGCTTGTATACCGCGCTACCGAACAGAGTAGTCGATAAATTCACTGGCAGGGTTTAAGCCTTTTTGTGTGATTTATTCAGTGTGTTTCAGCGTCTTCAAGCCCCTTCAGGAGAATCGCAGAGATGTACATCAAAGGATCATTTTCGAGACGGGGGAAGGTTATGGCCAAAACCTTGCAGAGGTGTGCGGGCATTTTGTTCCTCTCTTCAGACTCTGTATGTAGGAGTTTCTCCTGTCAGTCTGCAGTAATGTCTGTTTAAAGTGGCAATACGCACAAAGTGAGCTACTCTTTTATATCTATTCTTGCTGTACTGTATTTTTCATCTGTGATTTTCCTGATGAAGGAGCATGAAGACCCTGAAACGCGTTGAGAATAAATCACACAAAAAGATTTAAATTCTGTATGTGAATTATTGACTGGTTTGTACAGTAGCGCGGTATACAAGCCCACATTTGTACTCTGTGGATTTCTGGATTATTACTCCGTGGAGACTGCTGCACACCGTGAATCTTTGAAATCACAATATGATGCAACTTAAGTTGTGACTTTTCACAACCACCTCATGTGGGCATTTTTCTTATTTATCATAAGTGTCTCACCACAGGAAAACCCTATGTGCACCTTGTTTTTCCTTTCAAGGAAATTGCTGATATTTCTGCTTTAAATTCCCTTATTTTCCAGGCAGCTGAAATTGTAAATTCTGCTCCAGAAAGGGGGGGGGGGGAGGTGTGTGACCGGGAGAACGGAAGAGAGAAAATGAATGAAAACGCATGAATGAATGACAGAGCGAGAGAGACCATTTAAGACATATTGTTTCAAATGCACACCGTGTGGATACACTCCTATTTTTGCAGCGTTTTCATGATTACAATTGGGTAAATGGAGGCAAAAACAGTACTCTAATTGACATGCTTCAGATTTTATCAGCACCTAATCTGCAAGAAAAAAAAGCAACGTTGGCACAGCACTTCTGAATTCTCATGGACTTTTGGCTCAAGGATAGGCAATGCAGATTGTGATGCAGGTTTGTCAAAATCCGCATAAAAACATGCAGTGTGGGGACATAGCTTTAGAGTTTCACATTAAAATTGTCAACTTTCATTCAAGAATGGATTGGTAATATAACTAGGAAGTGAGAGCATTCAGGAGTCTTGGAAAGATGGTTGGCAAGCTGTGAGGAAGCAGAAATGGCAGCTGTGGTGGGAATAGTGTGCCCCACTTATTTCAGAAGGGGTATGTACACACTGAATCTTTTTGCTGAGTTGTTGAAGTAGAAATTGAGCAAAACTCCCAAGATTTTGTGACGGATTTGTAGAGTTTCTGCTCTCAATACTCATAGGGAACATGCCCTCAGAGGGGATATATAGTTAAGTTCATGGTATATAGTCCGCCATTTGAATGGGTGAAAAGTTTTGCAAAAATGCTGAAAGCATTGACATGTTGCATCTTGACAATAAAGCAGCAGGGCTGCAGGGAAAAAAACTGTGCAGAATTCCAAAATCTTTGATTATGCAGGTACTATAAAGTTCACATAAATCTCTGTAAAAACATCACTTGTAAAAAACCTTACCCACGGGAGAACCGATTAAATGAGTTGTACTTTTACCAGACTTTACATAAATCAATAGTACAGGTGAATAAATAAAACTATTTTGTAATATATGGTATCTTAAAAATGTGCTTCTTTCTACACTTATGAGCCACTTCTTCCCCTGCCTCCTGAACTCATCATAAACTCTTGGAAGAAAAAAAAACAGCTTAGTTCAGTCTTGAAAATTGACAGGTAACTACCCATTGCACCTAGCAGCAGGCTGCTCGCTCCTCTGAGAGGCAACACAGGTGTCAGTATACCGGTGCACAATCAACTTTATCTGCAGTTTGAGGCTGGGCCATTTGGGGGGCGTCTGTCATTTGTGAGGCATATAATTAGTGCAGAGCAGCCCGCCTGATCTAATAGCAGGGCCGTGACCAATAGGCTTCTCTGATACTATGCTTCACATGTACCTGAGTCACTGTGGTAACCTTGTGTCTATAGATGCCACCAGTCACTTCCCTGACAGCATGACTGGACGCTGGTACTACAACCACCCCCAACTGTGTGTTGTATGTGGTTGAGCACTGGTATACAGACACCTGTGTTGGCTCTCAGAGGAGCGAGCAGCCTGCTGCTAGGTGCAATTGGTATTTACCTGGCAATTTTTTGGTGAGTTTTTTTTTTTCCTCTGAATTTATGTCCTATTTCGGTGAATCTTAGTTCAGTCTTGCTCAACTCATGATGGAGTGCCATCACTGTGAAGGGGGTGAGGGACAGAGTGAGAAAACAGGTAATGTGTGACACAAAGGATCAAGCTGAGCTTTCAAGCAAGTATTTTACCTCTCCCCCCAGTGCTTGATTCACATCCACACAGCTCTGTACTACTGTATAATTTAATCCATGATGCTGCGGCTTCTCACTAAGGGAATGAAGTACAGAAATTGCTCTGTGTGTACTGTGATTTAAACGTGAATGATCGTAACTGATAGTCTCTTTCCACAAGCTTCAAGCCAATTGCAAATTAAGGGTTAAAGTCTGTGTGGCAGAAACCTGCTAGATAAGTTATCTAATGGACAGAAATAGTGTTATGTGCACAGGATAACTTATTTTGAAAAGTTAGTTACAGGGAACTTGTTTGGTTCGGTAACGCTATTAAAGTGAACCTGTCAGCAGTTTAGTTTTGCATATCAGCTGTGGTCACCTTCAGTAAGGCCTTACATACATTTTTCTGGAATATTGTGTATAAGTCCCCAGGCTGATCTGTATAATGCAAAAAAAACAGCTTTTATTATACTCGCTTGCTGAGCAGTCTGGTCTGAAAGGCTTTGCTGGTCTTGGTCCAGTGCCTCCTTTCTTGTTATGTTCACTGTCATCCTCTGCTTCTTTTGGGTGATGTGTCCTACGTCACCCACATACAGTCTCCTGCATTGCGCTCCTACTTGCATGCACTTTTTTGTGACCTTCTGAGGGCAGGGCAAAGTGCTGTAATGAGCAGGTTTGGTGAAAGGTCAAAGAATTCCCACGTAGTGCGCATGCTTGGGCGGTCTTTGACCTTTACCTGCACCTGCACATTACAGTACTTTGCACTGCCCTCAGAAGGTCACAAAAAAGTGCATGCAAGTAGGAGTGTCGGGCAGGGAAAAGTGCACTTCCGTAGGAGCAGAATGGAGAACCCTCTGTTTGTGTGATGTAGATTGTGTCATCCTCATGAAGCAGAGGAGGATGCGATCACAAGAAGAAAAGAGGCGCCCAACCGAGACCAGTGACACTCATTGGTCCTGACTGCTCCCTAGGTGAGTATAACAAAAGGTATTTTTTATGTTATACTGATTGGCCTTATATGACTTAGCGTGCCTTGTGAAAGTATTTGGCCCCCTTGAACTTTTCAACCTTTTGCCACATTTCAGGCTTCAAGCATAAAGATATAAATTCTAATTTTTTTGTGAAGAATCAACAAGAAGTGGGACGCAATCGTGAAATGGAAAGAAATTTATTGCATATTTTAAACTTTTTTTAACAAATAAAAACTGAAAGGTGGGGCGTGCAATATTTTTTGGCCCCCTTACTTTCAGTGCAGCAAACTCACTCCAGAAGATGTGAGGATCTCTGAATGATCCAATGTTGTCCTAAATGACTGATAATGATAAATAAAATCCACCTGTGTGTAATAAAGTCTCCGTATAAATGCACCTGCTCTGCGATAGTCTCAGGGTTCTGTTTCAATAGCAGAGAGCATCATGAAGACTAAGTAACACACTAGGCAGGTCTGAGATAATGTTGTGGCGAAGTTTAAAGCCGCAGTTGGATACAAAAGGATTTCCCAAGTTTTAAACATCTCAAGGAGCACTGTGCAAGCGATCATATTGAAATGGAGTTATCATACCACTGCAAATCTACCAAGACCCGGCCGTCCCTCTAAACTTTCATCTCGAACAAGGAGACAACTGATCAGAGATGCAGCCAAAAGGTCCATGATCACTCTGGATGAACTGCAGAGACCAACAGCTGAGGTGGGAGAGTCTGTCTATAGGACAACAATCAGTTGTACACTGCACAAATCTGGCCTTTATGGAAGATTGGCAAGAAGAAAGCCATTTCTCAAAGATATCCATAAATAGGTCTCGTTTGAAGTGTGCCACAAGCCACCAGGAAGACACCAAACATGTGGAATAAGGTGCTCTGGTCAGATGAAACCAAAATCAAACTTTTTGGCCACAATGCAAAACGATATGTTTGGCGTAAAAGCAACACAGCTCATCACCCTCAAAATACCATCCCCACTGTCAAACATGGTGGTGGCAGCATCATGGCTTGGGGCTGCTTTTCTTCAGCAGGGACAGGGAAGATGGTTAAAATTGATGGGAAGATGGATGGAGCAAAATACCGGACTATTCTGGATGAAAACCTGTTGGAGTCTGCAAAAGACCTGAGACTGGAATGGAGATTTAAGACAAAGATCTCAAGCATAAAGCAAAATACACAATGGAATGGTTCAAAAATAAACATATCAAGGTGTTAGAATGGCCAAGTCACAGTCCAGACCCGAATCCAATCAAGAATCTGTGGAAAGAGCTGAAAACTGCTGTTCGCAAACGCTCTACATCCAACCTCACTGAGCTCCAGCTGTTTTACAAGGAAGAATGAGCAAGAATTTCAGTCTCTCGATGTGCTAAACTGATAGAGACATACCCCAATCGACTGCAGCTGTAATCGCAGCAAAAGGTGGCACCAGAAAGTATTAACTCAAGGGGGCCGAATAATATTGCACGTCCCACTTTTTAGTTTTTTATTTGTTAAAAAATTTTAAATTATGCAATAAAATTTCATTCCACTTAAGGATTGTGTCCCACTTGTTGATTCTTCTAAAATAAAAATTAGATTTTATATTTCTTTGAAGGCTGAAATGTGGCAAAAGGTTAAAATGTTCAAGGAGGCCAAATACTTTCACAAGTCACTGTATATACAACATTCCAGAATGTATATAAGGTCTTACTGCTGGTGTCTGCAGCTTAGATACAAAAAAAACAATGACTCTTAACCTGCAGGGTTACAATTATTTCTGCAGTTTAGTAGTGTTGTAGAGGTTCCCTCCACTGCACTGAAAGTGTGAAACCAGGGAGAAAATGAAGTTAGCTTCTTCCGCGAAACGCTGGCTTTCAGTCTTGCAGGCATGCCCGAGGCAAGTACAGTCTCCGATAACAGCCTTTGTAGTTTTGGTTGTAAGCACACCCTGGCATTGATTGACAGCCAGCTTTGCACTGATGCACTGGCTCAATCAGTTTCGGGGTGTGCTTACATCTGCTGCTCTCTGTGCTATGAGCAGTGACCACTATTGCACCAAGCACAACTGCATGACTAAAGGCCGATGGCCCCCAGGAGAAATATAGTTAATTTGCATCGGGTGCCGCACTTTCAACACTGCAGCAGAACCTTCATAATAATGCTATAATACTACAAATTAACCCAGTATATGCAGGTTAATGGCGTTATTGGACCTTGCCAGTTCCCTTTAAAAGTACAGTCACCCTCTAAGGCTTCACGCTCATAGCGTTATTAGCTGTGCATTTGCAGTGGGGATTTTATAGAGGCAGATCTGCAGATTAATGTAGTGCCAACCATGCAGATGGGATTTACCCAAACTGTTCTACATGCTGTGGATATTAGCCCTACATAAATTGACATACAGTGCTGATTTTTGTATTTGCCCAATGTCAATGCTTCTCGTAGACCTTTTTTAGGCTTTACCATTGAAATGCACAGAAGAAAGTCCATAGTAATTTGGCACCATCTTTGGCAAAATCAGCATTTAAGACATCACAAAAATCACAACGTTCTCCAAATCTGCCACGTGTGGATAAAGGCTTGACGTAGATGTTTTTTGTGTTTTCATTATTAAGAATATTACACACTATCCTTGAATGAAGACAAGTGTGACACCTGTCTATTTGCACAGATATTGACGCCATTAAAGGCGCAACTAGCCGTCTGGAGCACACATCAATGTGCACTTTCCATCTGTTACATTTAAAGCTTACTGAACTGATTTTTTTATTTTTTCTCCATAATCCCATTTTGCAAAGAGTCACAGGAGTAGACCAGATATGTCTGTCAAGCTGACAATAGAGAACAGCTCGTTCCGCGTTGATGTTTTATTAGTTTCACTGCCCTCGTCAGATGGCAAGGCTACATCTACATTATGTGCAGGCACCGTCTTTGTTATTATGGGATAAACAACATCCATTTACAAACTCTAAAAAGCTCGGCTCCGGTTTTCAAGTAAACAAATATTATTTTAAAATTGAATAAAAGGTATTAGCTGCTACTTTGGTCTGAATGTAATTTTCTCTACTGGTCACCCAATGCACCACTGTCCTCTCCCGTGAGATTAACCTGATGTTTCATTTCAACACAGGAGCAAACTCTGGCTCTTCGCAAAGAAGGGATTGGCGTCGTTCTGGATTCCGAGCTGCCTCATCTCATTGGCATTGATGATGATCTTCTGAGCACGGGTATTATATTGTATCACTTGAAGGTAAGAATTGCTGTGCTCTTTCTTGCTAAGCTGTCGTCTTTTTAATCTTTTTGAATTGCACACCAGCTGATCTCACTTTAATCTAAATGCCATGCACAATAAATGTCAACAAATGGAATTTTTCTTCATTTTGACTCCACAAATGCAAATGGTTCATCACAAATACTGATGCAACATCTTTTTTTCTAAGTTTTTTTTTATTACTTTTAACATGTTATTAGCTGAAGAATCTTCAATGATGTCTTGCAATGATGACATTTTTGTAAAATATTGGAATCTGAGAGTCCTCAGTGGTTGATACCTTTTAATGGCTTACTGAAAAGATGGTAAGCATAGCAAGCTTTCGGGACACTATGGCCCCTTCGTCAGGCTGATAATGACACAACTTCTGAAGACACATACATATATATATAAGCAGGGTTAGGTGATGTAGTAAATACAACAGGTGATGTAAAGCAGAGTCATTCCAGGGAGGGGGAGAGTAAAGTCAAAATTCTAAGATAAGAGGAACAAATTGTATTATAGTTCTATGATTAGTGACCTGTGGAGACCTGAAGATTCTTCAGAGGGCCATAAATTAAAGTGAGACAGTTCGCATAAGAAGTGTCAAAAGTTCATTGTCCTCTAAATTGAGTCTGTTGCAAGATGTGATATCCCCAAATGCCCACTCATTTTATATAAAAACCCATGAATCCATGTGAAACATTTAATCCTGTTTTGAATGTGTCAAAGGTCGTTATCAATTTGTATTCCCAAATTCTTCTCTCTCTGAGATTTGAAGTTACTTTTTATCATTATCAGCGTGACAAAGGGGCCTTAGTGTTCTGTCCCCATCTGATGGCTGTAAATCTAAGTGCTCTAATTACCAGTCTCTTAGGTAATTGTATTCTCGGTACTTACCCCATGAGGGGCAACAGACAGTTTCAACTCGATCGCAGTGCAGCTGTAGTAAGACAGGAGAACACTGTAGTTTTCTTCGAAAGCTTGTATTAGTCGCAATAGACGATAGGTAAAAAGGAATAATCTGTACAGGGGGTATACACATGTGTTTTCAGTAACAGCTTCTGCAGACTAACTGAGGAAGAAGGGAGGGACATCCTGTACAGACACAACTAAGGAAAGAGGACAGGGACAAACTTCATAAGACTATTTAGCAAACAACAGGAATTTCCTGATTGCAGGAAATTGATACAATGCAAGAGTAGGCATTACAAGTTGTTCCCATTCGTGGGACACAACACTTAGTGTCTCGAAAGCTTGCTATGTTTACCATCTTTTCAGTTAGCCATTAAAAGGTATCAACCACTGAGGACTCTCAGATTCCAATATTTTTCTATCTACTGGCTAACACTGTACAAACATTTTTTACCTTATCAAAATGGAAGACATTTTTGTATTAATTCCTCACTGACATTACAGCACATGTATGGCACAAGTTGGTAGTGGGTGTATGGAGCAGGCTCATGGGTTGAGCTTGCCTCCTACATGACAGGTAATGGCTGTGTGTTACAGCCAGGACCTGCCTCTAAAAATTGCCCCCCCCCCCACCCCACCTCCACGATTGTTAACCTGTTAAATGCCGCTGTCAAATGCACACCTGCGCGTCATTCTATCATCCATCGGCGCACCTGTGTTATTATTGTGGATTGCCAATGGGTAACTGACAGCTGGTGTCTATTGAAGACCCCAGTGTATCAGCATTTTTGAAAATCTGCCTGTGTATATGTAGCACATGCGATCAGTTGATTCCAGGTTATAGTCCCTTAAAGGACCTAAAAGTACAGTGAAAAATGGGAAAAAAAATAAGTTAAAATCACTGCTTTTTTTTCTCCTCTCATAAGCCACATCTTCATAGCCCTCCCTCCCCCTTGTCACCTCCTGACGTCAATGTACTCTCTGAAAAAAATACTTAAAATCGGCCGTGGTCAAAGGCATTTAGGTTTCAGGCTCCAAGTCCTATTAAAGTCAATCAGCAGAGGGAGAGGGAGTGTGGAGTACACAGAACAGTGAGAGATACAGGCAGATTGCATTGCAGCTTTCTAAGCCTGCATGCACACAATCCAGAATGGCTGCGGTTTGGACGCAGCATCTAACCCCTGCGTCTAAAGTGCTGCATTGTACAGTACAAGCATAATGAATGGGATTTCTAGAAATCCCATGCTCACTGTACTTATCTTATTACTTTCCTGTTCCGGGGAGGTGGGAAGAGTGTTTTTTTTTTTTTTTTTGTGACAGTTCTGTAGCTTCATGCCACTGCTGAGTTTTTACTTTCTACTGACCTTAACAGTCTGTCATTGCTTGTTCTAAACTCTTATCATTATACAGGGTGGGCCATTTATATGGATGCACCTAAATAAAATGGGAATGGTTAGTGATATCAACTTCCTGTTTGTGGCACACTAGTTATATGGGAGGGGGAAAACCCTTCCAGACGGGTGGTGACCTTGGCGGCTGTTTTGAAGTCGGCCATGTTGGATCCAACCTTATGTCTTTCAATGGGAAGAGGGTCATTTGACACATTAAACTTATTGAGAATTTCGTAAGAAAAACAATAGTGCCCTTGGTTTTAACGTAACTTTGTTTCAGGAGTTATTTTTTTTTATATATATATATATATAAAATATTTATTTATTTAGGTGTTATCACAAATGGCAATAACATTGAACAGAATAGAAAATATCTCGGTACAATTATCAGGTCTCCAGAAAATTCTCAGGTCTCTTTCGAGTGGATCGCTACCCTGTTTGGTAACGTGAAAAAACAGCGGGGAGGATGTGGTGAGCTCGCTCATAGAACAAGAAGAACGAAACTAGTAAATTATAATATTTTACTCCGAAAAGTTGGCAGTGTTTACAGAAAGATATACAAGATGTTACAAAAGAGACAATTTACATGTGTGCGTAAAACAGTTATTAAAAATAAAATAAATTAAAATAAAGACTAAAACCTGTGCCACACGGTGGCCGTCAGTAGATTTCTGGGGGGAGGGCACCCCGGAGATGGGTTAGGATTCTGGCCTCGCAGCATAGAGTGTTGATATGTCCTTCATTTGAGCTGGAATGAAGCCAAAATGGTTGCTTCGATTTTATGTAAGGAAACAGAAAATCAAGCCACCCTCACTTATGTTCACATCCCTGGTGGGCTGGCTCTCTGGAATCCACCTCTTTCAGAAGTCTCAAAACAACCTCCATGTTTCATATATCTAGATTAAAGGCACCCACATCCAAGGTATGAACATAATGTTTACCCTCGGTAATTTACACGAAGCTTGATATCAAATATGACATCTCTAGGACAAGCGGAAGGCCAGAACTCATTTTCTAGGTTTCTGACCCATTTCCAAGGATGTGGTACTGTCTGATGCCCAAAAATTCCAACCCACCAAAGATATGAATTATTTAATTGTGACATTATTAAATTTAACGTTAAAGTTGATGACTTGAGACAGAGATTCTGGAGAGAGAAGCACTGCCTCTCCTTGTGTTGTGTTGCTGAACATAGTCCTAAAGTTGCATTCTTTCAGATTGTAAAACTTGGGGTCCTTGCTATGATTTCCACATAAGGAAATGCCTCTCTGTCCAAGGGATGGGGGCTCTGGTCTGTGACCATTTGCACAGACACAGATTCTGCAGCTAAGTGTTGGGTGTCTTACAACATTTTAAAACAATGGCAAAAATACATATTTTCCTGACAGGGCCATGCAATAAAACTTTTCTCACTGAACATATATATGCAGGAGCTAATTTGTCCCACAGGAGTCCGACATAAAAATTAAATAGAACAATAAGAACTTAGGACAGAAAAACACTTATCAATAGGGTTGGAAATCACTTTACAGTCCATGGGGACCAACAGATATCTATGGTTTTGTACAAAGAAAAGATGTGATAGACAATATAAAGGAAAAAAAGAAGGTGAAGACAGAGCTAAGGAAAAAGGGATAGGTGATATGGGGGGAGTGGAGAGGATGGGATGAGAGGGGGAAGAGGAAGGGAGGGAGAAAGAAAAAAAAAAATAGGGGGATGGGAAGGAGGGAAGGAAAATCAGCGGCTGGGTCCCGTATCTTTGGTGCCACCCAATAGTACTTTGTATTTGTCTGTTTGTTGGAAATTTTTCCAAGATGCCCAAATGCCCCAGAATTTCAAATTGGCATCGTGTAGAGGGGCAGCCAAATCCTCCATATACATCAGCTCATTTACTCTAGGAACCCAGTGTGAGATCATCTGTGGTGAGGTTTACCCCAGAGCTTGGGGATACAAGCCCTCACAGCTATAATATAGAATTTGAGATGAGAATTTTTATAGCTTATAATGGGAACTTCAGATAGGTGAAGCAAAACCAGGGCCGGGGTCAGGGGTTTGTAATTGGCAACTTGTCTCATCAGCTTCTCTATTCCCTGCCAGAAGGGTCTGAGTGTCTCGCATTCCCAAAAAATGTGAACAAGCGAGCCACGTTCTTTCACACATCTCCAGCAGTTTTCGTGTGCCTCAGGGTACCATCGCATGTAACCTTTCTGGCACTCTATACCACCTTGAAAGAAGTTTTTACCATGCCTCTTGGTGTTTGGAGCATTTGGAGGTGCTATGGGCGAGGAGGCAAATGCAGGTTATTTGTGCCTCAGAGAATTTGATATTAAGGTCAGACTCCCATTTTGTTATAAAATCAGGGGGGATAACACCAACATTGCGTAAACCCAAGACAATGTATGTCTAATAGTTTCCAAGCTTGTGCATAGTGTTTCATAGTGTTTTTGGGTGTTCATAGCAGTGTTTCGGTGGAAGCATGCGTAGGTAGTGACGTAGTTGAAAACATCTCCACCATCCCAGGGGAACCCGGGTTGTTCCATGTTCTGAGAGTAGGCAGTGAGGGCTAGTTATTCCCCTCACCAAAGTACTTGACTCTGTCCCCTCCTGCCTCAATCCAGCCCTGAAACATCTCGTCCCGTAAAGCAGGGGTGAAATTCGAGTGGCTCAAAATCCGTGTCAATTTGGAACAGGGCGGGATCATAAAGGGTCTAACCCATAGAGTATTACAATTATTTTACTGTAGCTCCCAATGTAGGATGGGACTGGAGACTGGCTGGAGCGGAGGTCAGCAGCCAAGGCAGTTTATCTAGAGTAATCGGGCAGAAACTTTGCTCAATGTGAACCCACGCCTTGTCAGCTGAGTTCCTGCACCAGTCCGACATCCTCGCAAAGTAAGTCGCGAGATGGTAGTATTTAAGATTTGGAAGACCCACACCTCCATCTGTCTTCGGTCTGTATAGAGTCGAGCAACTGAGTCTAGCGGTTTTACCTGCCCTATAAAATCATGTTGGATAGCGGAAATAGTTTAAAAAAAAAAAGCCATTGGTATTTGTATTGCAATGCTTGCAGCATGTAGAGAATCCAAAAGAGAACATTCGTCTTGAATATCTGACATCACCCAAACCAAGAGAATGAGATTTTAGCCCATCTGCCACAATCACCCTGGATCGAAGAGAGTAGAGCTGGAAAGTTGCCCTTATATAAGGTCTTATGGGTTTGGGGTCAGCCTGACCCCCAGGTAATGTATCATTTTATTGCTCCACTTGAAGCTAAAGGCCAATTGTAAGGCAGTAGTAACCGGTTGGGGCACGTTAATATTTAAAACGTCTGATTTCGTGAAGTTTATCTTGAGATTTGTGAGAAAATATGGAATTCAGCCATTATATTAGGGAGGGAGATATTGGGTTTGGTGAGGAAAAATAGGAGATCATCTGCGTACGCTGCCAGCATGTGGGTGGTACCACCAGTAGAAATCCCAGAAATGTCAGGGTTGGCCCAGATCCTCCTGAGGATTGTTTCAATTGTAAGATCAGCGGTGAGAGGGGATATCCCTGACGGGTGCCATTATGTATATCAAAAGGCTCTGAAAGGCAGTCGTTCACCTGGACTCTGGCTGATGGAATTGAGTAGAAAGTGATAAGCACATTGGGCTGAATCTTTGTCTGGTTTAGGAATTACTGAGATGTGGGTCCTCAGCGAGTCCGCATGGGGAAGATGACTGCTATTCATGTCATTAAAAAACTTTAGAAGATGAGGGACAGTTGGTCTTTCTATTTTTTGTAATAGACTGAGAAGAACCCTTCCGGACCAGGTGCTTTTCTGTTTTTAGCTGCTTTTATAGCAGTATGGATCTCTTGTTCGGTGATCGGAGTCTCCAGTGACATAACATCCGTGGGATTTAATTTAGGGAGGTTGGCCAAATGAAGGTATTCTCTAATTTTGGGGAGGAAAGTAGGTGAAAGTGTTAAAGGGTTACTACTATCTACATCGTGCAGCGCAGCATATTGTTCAAACACCTCCGCTATTTCAGAAGAGGGTTGAGCGTTTGTCTTTTTCGTTGAATCACCTATATTCAAGACAAATTTCCTGGTCCACTGCCGTCTTAAAGCACCTGCCAGCATTATGCCTGTCTTGTTGCCAAATCCATAAAACTGCTGCCTACATTTTGCCAGCCAGCATTTAGCCTTTTTATTTAGGAGGCTTATGAAGTTCCTCACGGACCCTACAGAGTGTCCGGGTTCCTTGTTTATGTGACGTCTCAATTGAGAGAGCAGGGAGGACATCTAACAGTCTCTTGGGATTTAAATGGACGATGTGTAGTCGGTCTGGCGCTACAAAGGACAAGAAGCTCAAATCTTTAGTTATTCGACGTTTATTGGAACCAATAAACTTCAAAATAACTAAAGATCGGAGCTTCTTGTCCTTGTAGCAGCGTGGACCGAGTACACACCGTCCCGTTGAATCCCAAGTTTTCCTACCACAATGCATGTGGAAGCAGCTCCATTACGTGTGTTTCAAACTGGTTGTGTGTCGCACAACCAAAGAAGGTGAACAGTTTCATATAGCGGCTTCAGAGCCACACTGTGTGTAAAACGATAAGACCCTATTGTGCTTGCTTCCTTTGCAGGTTTTGAATTATCTTACAGTCTCTCTCCTTCTTCAGCCTCGCCTCATGCTTAATGAATAAATCCCGAATTACACATTTATGGGCCTCCTAAGTGGTGCTTGGGGAGAACTTGGCGCCAGAGTTGTCAGTGAACTAGTTACATAATACCTATGTCGCCTCCTGAGAGGTTATCGGGTCATCCAGGAGAGAGGCATTTAGTTTCCATTGCCACTGCCGAGAAATCTGAGTCGGCATGGAGAATGAGATTTGTGCATATTGCGTGATTTGAAATACTTATACTGGCTGGCTGCAAAAGGGCAGGTCTTTGTGGCTCACAAAAAGATAGTTGATCCTAGAGTAGGAGTCATGTACAGATGAATAAAAGGAGTAGTCTTTGTCTTTTGGGTGGAGTAGTCTCCAGAAGTCTATCACTTGGTGATCATACAGGAGTCGGCAGAGTCTGCGCAAGGCAGCCAAAGAACAAGCACGTGAACCAGAGGAGGTGTCCAAGTCAGGGTCAAGAGCAACATGCAAGTCACCCCCCAGTATCAACATGCCCTCACTGAAGTCCCCCACACATTCCAAGAAGTCTGACAAGGTTGTCCCTTGGTTCGTATTGGGGAGGTATAGAGAGGCAAAGGTAAATAGTTGCAAAGCGATCCTTCCCTTGACCAATAGCATTCTGCCTTGTAGGTCTGACCGAGAGTCTATGAACTCCCAGGGGATAGAGCGGGAGACCAGGATACTAGTGCCCCGGGACTTCAGATGGGGCAAATGGCTATGGTATACATCTGGGTACAAATAACTGGTCACTTTAAATGGTTCAAGTGAGCTGAGGTGAGTCTCTTGGAGGAAAGCTACATGAATGTGTTCCCTTTTCAGGAGATTAGTAAGTTTATATTTCTTACCTGGGCTATGTAGACCTCTGACATTGATTGATCCACAGTGTAAGTCCGAGACGTTCGGGGAGATCATCTCGAGGGTGCACAGGAGACCAGCCATTGACTCCCACCTGAATGGGGGGGTAGGGGGCAAAGAGAGAGGAAAAAAAAGGAGGGGGGAGGAAGTTGGAAGGAGGGGAGTGGTTTAGACGGAGGGTTGTAAAGCTGTTGAGAGAAAATGCGAGGGGGGCAGGAAAAAGGAAGGGGTGATGTAGAGAAAAGCTTGGGAGAGGAAGCGTAAAGAGGATTAGGGAGTACAGGGATAAGGAGGATTTAGGGTAGTCTCGGGCTATTCCATCGACTGGTGAGGAGGATGAGGACTTTGAGGCAAGTATTTAAAAGGATACTTAAAATAAAACTCTTAACCTCGGATATACACAGAGGAACATCAACTTCCCGATATGGCGGGAAGGGACGCAGGACAATAGTCCTGATGAGGGTACGTTGGGAACTATGCAATGGCTTCCTCACGCACCCAGATGGTAAATGCAAATAAGAAACACCAGCATATGGATAAACAGAGTGAAAACTTTACAAAATGATAACTGACAAAGGGGGTAGATGAGGAAGAACCACACACACAACTAACATACGTGAGTAAGCAATGCCAGACCTATGTCCCCCATGATTAACATATCCGAAGGGTCGGCCACAAGCTGAAACCTAGGAAAAGCAGGCTGCCAGAGTCAGGTGGGGCTGCATCTGCGGCCCTTGTTTTTGGTCCACAGCCCGATCTCCTCCTGTCAGAAGACTGTGATATACGTCTCCTCCTGTTGCCCTGTGGCTGCTGGCACAGAAGATCCAATAGTAGCCAAATCGGGATCAGGATGGGAGTAGTGTCCAAAAACCTGAAGAGATCTGGTTATTCCTCATGTTTTGTGAGGAAAAATTGAGCTTCTCCCTTTTTTACGACAAGGTGGAAGGGATGACCCCACCGGTATGAAGCCCCAAGATCCTTAATGCGGTGCAGTAGTGGAGAGGGTAGACGTCTCGTGGCTAAGGTGCGGGTGGACACATAGGGGAAGAGGCGAACCTCCATATCATTCATGAGGAGCTTACCATAGGACCAAGCATGCTGTAGGATGGTCTCCCTGTCAGTGTAGTAGTAATGTAGCTTATACAGGATGTCGCGAGGGCCAGTAATCTGTGAGGTTGACAGGCATGATACTCTGTAGACTCAATCAATTGTAAACAGGGGAGTCCAGGGGCCTCGTTGACACAGTTTTGAAGATCTCGGAGACCTTGCAGGGTAGGGAGGATGCAGAGATACCCTGAGGAACGCCACACAGGTCCATGTTATTGCGCCTCCTTTGGTTCTCTTGATCATCTAGTAGCAGCACCATTTGCTGCAAATGAAGTTGGGTGTCTGAGAGGCTTCTCTCTAGTTTATCAATCTTATCAGTGAGAGAGGATGTGGTGTCCTTCAATGTAGTTGTATGATTGCCTAGGAGGTCCATGTCACAGTGCAGAGTAGACGGCTTTTTCTTGAGAGGCCTCAAGTCGGGCCACCATAAATATCAAGATCCTGCTTGGTGGGTACTGCTTTAATAAGATCATGTAGGCTCTGTGGGTTAATAGGAGATTGGAGCGAGTTATCAAAGTCCAGAGACTTTGAAGAAAGCCTCCTCACGCCACCATACTTAGGCCATGCCCCCCTTTCATGAGTTATTTACAAGTTTATGACCACTTCACCATTAACAAAAACGTTTACTTCATGACTCATCTGAAGGCAATTGTCTATGCTGAGAATATATGAGATGTGCAGTATCTGAAACAACGGATACTGGAAGCATGTGCTAGCATTTCTTCTGCAGTGTTGCTATCAGTGTATCAAGAGTGGGAGAAGAGGGTTGTATTGACAATCCAACACAATGGGCAGCACTTTGAACACATTTTATAAGTGGTCATAAACTTGTAAATAACTCATGAAAGAATAAAGTTACATTAAAACCAAGCACACCATTGTTTTTCTTATGAAATTCTCAATACATTTAATGTGTCACATGACCCTATTGAAAAAAATAAAGTTGGATCCAAAATGGCTGACTTCAAAATGGCCGCCATGGTCACCACCCATCTGGAAAAGTTTTTCCCCTCCCATATACTAATGTGTCACAAACAAGAAGTTGATATCACCAACCATTCCCATTTTATTTAAGTGCATCCATATAAATGGCCCACCCTGTATTCATATTTAGTTAATGGGGCTTTGAACAAGCACATTGCTTGGGAAAGTGAGAGCAGGGATTAGAAGAGCTGGTCTGGATAGTTCTGATGGTTGATTCTTGTTGTTTGTGCTTTTTCGGAACTGATAACTAGTCAGGAACTGAGGGAGATGAGCAGCTAACTGCTCTATAGAATTCAATGGGCTGGAGAGAGGTGGATGTTATTTCAGGAGTTATTTTCTTTCATGAAATGTAGCTACCTCACTTATTCAGACTTTGATGTCCGAGCTCCTTGGGAGCAAGCTGTACACAATGTAAGATAAAAGGTATCGCAGCAGTAGAATGACAACAGATAGAAAATACAATTCAACTGCAAACTTGCTTATTTTTTTTTTTTTGCTGCGTGTCTATACCAATTTCTTAAAATGAGAATACCACTTTAAGTCCTGAATTCAACCACATAACTCCGTACTGCTGTATAATGTTATCCATATTGCTGTTTTTTTTTCTGTGTCATTCAGAGAATGAAAAGCCAGAATCCCTCTCTATTTATACTGAGTATGACAGGCGACAGATCAGTTTTCCTCTCAGAATGAAATGAAAATTAGAAATAGAGCCTGAAAATTGGAAAACTGTTGACATTGTAAAAAACAAGTCATAAACAGCCAAAAAAGTGATATTCGTCATGTACACACAATGCAGCTTGTTTTTAAAAGTTATTAGTAATGACAGGCACACTTTAATTTTTTGGGGGGGACTGTGACGCATGGGTGAAAATGCAGCCTGCCTTTGACTAATTCACACGACTTTAGGATTGCTCTTTACTGATGACTCTTGTGCGCCCTTGTACAAAGCATCCAAAGCGGTTCATATGTAGGGATGAGCGGAACGTTGGAAGTTCGGGATCTGGGAGTTCAGCCAGACTATATTTTTTTTAAAGTTCTGGACTCAAACTTGAGCAGAACCTCATTGGAAGTCAGTGATTGGGCAGTTCTGCTCTCCGCCAACATACAGCTATTAACTGGGAGGATGGGTTTAGTCTTTTTTTTTTGTACACACTACATCCAATAACGCTGTTTTTTCCCCGGTGTGACCCGTTCAAACACACCAAGTGGCCCACACTGGGCCGAGCGTCAAGTGTACCTGAGCACAGCGATGCTTGCTCCAGTGGTTTGCATATGTACGGCACCCAAACTCAGAATCTGAACACTAACTAAGGGCCCTTTCACATCAGCGGTTTTTGAAATTCGCGGCAGATGCGGTGAAAAAACCGCATCTGCCGCGATTACCGCATACCGGCTGCACTTGCGGCACGATTGCGGCGCGGTTGCAGTAAACGCCATACAAGGTATAGGCGGACTTGCGGCAGGTGCGGCAAGTGCGGTTTTGCACTTGCGGCAGGTGCGGCCGCGGAAAAAAACGCGGCTGACCGCGGTTTTTTTCGCGGCCGCACCTGCCGCAAGTGCCAAAACCGCACCTGCCGCAAGTCCGCCTATACCTTGTATGGCGTTTACCGCAACCGTGCCGCAAGTGCAGCCGGTATGCGGTAATCGCGGCAGATGCGTTTTTTTCACCGCATCTGCCGCGATTTGAAAAAAACGCTGATGTGAAAGAGCCCTAAGATGTTATTCGGTACGAACTCCGAACTTTAAAGTCCAGCTCGCTAATATGGTCTCCATATGAATAGATTCCCGCATAGAAGTAGTGTTTCTGTGGAGAATATGCATACATATATGGAGTCCATTGGCGCATGTCCCGATTTCTTTAATAGAATCAGTTAGAAATGATCTTTTATGCACCTTCATATAAAATCTGATTCATCCGGACATACAAGCGCTTCTTTTCTATGTGAACAAGCCCTTAGAGATACTTTAGATTCTGTATGTTTTATGAAGAGACACTATTTTCTATTACCTTTAAAGACATTTTTAAACTTCGGGCATTCAGGTCATTAAGTTTCCGTTCATCGGGTTTAAGTGATTTTGCCTATTCTCTCATGTTTACGGCAGATAGTAAACTTAATAATTCACAGAGTGCAAACGCCTGGAAACTCCCGGCAGTCAGGCATTCTCCAGCATTGCCCACATCTACAAAACATAGCCCAGAAAATCTTAATTCCCTGTCTAGATAAGGGAGAGAGAGAATATTACTCAGCAAGCGGATCAATAAATCAGTGGAGCTCTATAAATTAAAGATAGCAAATTTATTTGCAATTCTCCAATTTATTTTGGTATTAATGTATGAATTTTGTCCTGTTACTTGAAATGTGTAATGGGTAAGGAGGGAGAAAATGGAATGTATTAATATAGATGAGTTTTTTTTTCCCCGGCATTGTACATAACAATGTGCATCCTTATCTGAGGTTTCTTACGTTGCGGCACATTTAGCTTGAGGTGCGATCTTAATAATCAGAACTCTCCCAGCTCTTTGTTAGTGGAGGGAGGATGTGGAAGATGCAGCTACTCAGCTATAGCAATGTATTGCTGCAGGGGATTCAAGGAAAAAAAAACAAAACTTATTTCGCAAATGTATGCCAAATGAAGCACACTTTCCAGCAGTACTGTATATGGCTTAGGGTTGTCTATTTCAATATGACCGCTTTATTTTCACTGGCAGATTTCCTTTAAAGTTGATCTGCCGTGTATTAAATGCTTTCCTCATTTTTTTCACCAGTATTGTAGGAACTTTCCAGCTCTATTTTAAAGCAATGCTATTTCTTAATAATTTCCATTTTAAAATATTCTCCATTTAATAGCTTCCCCTTTGTTTCCTCAAGTAACACAGCCCCACACTACATATTTTGGCTGGTCGAAAATGGAATTTAAAATGTTTTCAGATTGAGGCATTATGTAACGCTTACTTTATCTTAATTTGAAGAAATATGTTCAGGACACAATTTTGTGGAGTTTACTAAATTTACTAATACATATGCCGTTTACTAAGGAAACGTTGACACTGTTAAAGGGTTTATCTTGTATTTAAACTTAAAAAAAATCTTCCCAAGCACTAACAGGCAGTTAGTTGCAATCTACCTGCCTGTCGTGCTCGGCGTAGTTCAACACCAGCACAAGACCGCTCCTGCCAGGGGTACAATGGCTGCTTCTACAGAGCTGAGGCTTCTTTTCCACTCTTCTCTGTAGAAGGGCAGGACAGCCGGTGTCATGCTGATAGGTCTGTCAATAAGCATGACGGACGTTGGCTGTGATGCCCATCAGCAGAGCAGAGAGGCCGCCACTTTGTTGATGCGACTTCAGCAAAGGCTGCAGTATCGCTGGTAGAAGCTGTCTTGGACTGCTCCGTGTCGGTGATGAATGTGATCGGACATAACAGGCAAGTAGGTAGCAAATACCTGCCTGTTAGTGCCTAATTACTTTTTTTTTTTTTCATTTTTGAAATGGATATACCCTTTCACTTCTTTCTCCATGGTATATCACTCCCTACCAGAGATTGTTGTCAGACCAGGATGTGGTCAACTTTTACAAGCTGCATAATCAATTGTCTTCAATAAGACAAAAATAAAGAGTGGCACTCACCCCAGACTATTCCAGTATTTATCATTAATGGTGATAAGGTGGAAAGCAGACATGAGGCAATAGCTGTTTCACATGTAATGCTGCATCTGGCCTTTAGCGAAACGGCTGTTGTCTCATGCTTCATGTCTTACTCAATCTTATACCATGCATGGTGAATAATTAATTTATTAATTAAATTACAATTAAGTTTGGATTCATTAGTGATGAGTGCCTCTTGTTACTTATGAAGAGTCATAATATATATGTATTATAGGTGGTTCTTCTGCACTTGTTTCTGCTAACTTATGGGGGTGCGGTGACAGCCGCCACTCACCATGCACAGAGCAGTGATGGAAGCCGCACCTCTATGACTGAGAGCCGGAGGCTGCAGGGCTCTGTATGGTGTCTGCACAACATCTAAATGCTATTAATCTGCAGGTTAATGGTGTGTTTTTACATGACAGTTTCCCTTTTTTGTTATCAATTACCCATCAGAAATGAATAATTTGTTTCTTTTAGGAGGGACGCACATTTGTTGGACGAGAGGATACTGAATCGGAGCAAGACATTGGTAATCTAAATAAGTACATGAACTGTTAAAATATTCTATTATTAATTTTAATTTAATGTATTTGGCACAAAGGGCATTAATATTTAGTGCAGCTTCAAACCACAGGCCTGGACAGTTATGGACCAGTCTGGGAACTTGTTTTGTTCGGAGCTCATGATGTTTTGGCCTCCGGCTAGTATTGCTATAATAATAATAATAATAATAATAATAATAATGGCTATTGTCTTGCCTTAATAAACACAATCTGAGTTCCCTATCGGTATGATTTTTGAGTCTGGGAGAACATATCAAATTTTTGCAGGTATTGTGGTTGGTGGGATTTGAACCCAGAAAGCAGCGCTGCAAAGCAATAGTGATAATCACTGAGTCACTGGGCTACACCTTAGGGCTGGAAACAGACTGTCCGAGTGAAAAGCGAGTCACTCGGACGAGTCTTGGATGATTATCTCGGAATGGTCTCCCCCTCTCTGGACAGGAGGGTCAGCTGCTTGTGTTTCTAAACCACTTCACACTCCCGTTTTGACAGGGGGTAGGCCATTCCAAGTTAGTCATCTGAGACTTGTCCGAGTGACTCATATTTCACTCTATAAAATCCCTTTATGAAAAGTCCTCACCTGATATGGTTGTGTGATCCACAACCAGTATCTGCGCGTATACAGCTGCTGCTGGATCCACACCTACACGTGCAACGTAGCAAGAAATGGACCGGATGGACAAAGTGCTGGTGATCCGCGCTGCTGCAGAAATGACCGGACCCACGAGGTTTGGCAATGATGTAACTTTTATTTATCCTACATGTTTCGGAGCATACCTTGCTCCTTCCTCAGGGATTACATACATTATGATGTATGTATGTAATCCCTGAGGAAGGAGCAAGGTACACTCCGAAATGCATAGGATAAATAAAAGCTACATCATTGCCAAAGACCTCGTGGGTCCGGTCATTTCTGCAGCAGCGCGGATCACCAGCACTTTGTCCATCCGGTCACATTTCACTTGGACAGTCTGTTTCCAGCCTAACTTTCCTCTTTATTCATCTAATCTCATCTCAACTGATTATATACTACAAATTTCAGCTCCATTTTCGTTTGGTCATAAATCACAAATAGTTGAGAGAAGCTCTGAAGAAGGAAAATAGGAGTTATAAGTGGTAAGGATGAACTCGCTTTTGGATTCCCAGTGAACTCGCTCTGTTGTCAGCAGTGCCACACAAAACCTCATAAAAAGTAAATGGTGAATATGTTTTTTGGAAACTCATTTGCAAAAATTATTTGAGACAGAACTTCCTGTATTTATGTAAAAGAAAAAAATGGCCCAAATCTGTCCATATCCTTTAAAAGGTGGTCTGAAGGCAAAGTAATTTTTATTCTAAATCCTTATCTATTTAGTGTCATAATCTAAGCTATTTTCTAATATACTTGTAAAAATTCCATATTCTTTCCTGGCTACATTATCTAACTGCTATTATATTTTTTGTTGCCCTTCTGTTTTGAGTCTTCTTTTGAGTATCCCAGTGCATGCTGGGATAATTTAATGAAATGCAGAGGGCAGAGGCTGCGCTCACTGTCACAGCCTCTGCCCCTTACCTGAAATGAAGTGTTATCAGTGACAATCTCTTCAAGGGCTGGGCTAAGTCCCTGTGTAATGTGCACAGTGACAACAATGTCCGAATACACTGCATGCCGAGACCGGTGACATCACTTGCAGAGGTGGCGCTGGTCTCTGCACACAGGGTATACTGACACCACTCTGTTGCCATTTGCACAGTGTTTTCCATGCACCATTCCCATGTCCATGGTACACGGTGCAACCTTCCATCCAGTTGCAAAGTAATCCAGAGAGACAAAATCCAAGGCACCAAACTTCTTTCTTCCAAAACTTTATTGATCCAGCATACACCAAAAGAATAAAAATGTGTCGCCCCTATGAGGCCATCCTCAAGGCATAAAAAAAACAGTCTGTATAAACAGAATACAGACACACAGGGCTTATATCAGGGGGGGGTCTGATTTTTAGACCCTCCCATCATTCCAGCCCTCATTGCCATGACGACACAAGATAATAACAATTGTACAAGGCAACACCTGTTATGGTACCGTCACACATCACGATATCGTGTAGGATATCGCATAAAAGTCACGTTTTGGAGGCATGGCTGCGACTTCGGAACGATGTCGTAAGTGCGTCGTAGCGTGTGACACCGCAATATCAGTGTGAGATATCGTGAGATCGCACATAGCAGATTTGAGAACATGTTTTCAAACGGGCGATCTGCGATAATGCCATCTGCTGTATCGTCCGGTGTAACATCGGGATAACAATGTGTTCCACGATTTCTCCCATTCAGCGCTGTGAAAACAAGGAATCCTAACGACCGCTATTCACAATCTCACCCCCGAATCGCCACAATATTGTAAACGATATCTCAACGTGACACATCTACTCTCCGATCATGATCCAAATCTCCGTGCGAGCGCGCTCCCGTGACTTTTATGCAATACCCTATGCGATATTGTGACGTGTGATGGTACCATTATAAGCAGATTCTCACATGTTATTCAGTCATCAATAGAGGATAGGAGCAATTACTTCTCTCAACAGATCAGTGTACCCAGCTCATGTAAACATTTATTGTCATACTAGATGGTGGCCCGATTCGAACGCATCAGTATTCTAGAATATGTATGTAGTTTATTCATGAAGATTTAAAAATAATGCAATGAATATACAGGATTTTCCCCAATCAGTGACACAGCTTCGTTGAATATATCTACACGTTTGAAACCTCACCAGCGATCAGTAATGTACCGTCACACTTGGCAGCGCTCCAGTGATCCCGACAAACGATACGACCTGGTAGGGATAACTGGAGCGTCACTACATGGTTGCTAGTGAAATGTCAAACAGTCAGATCTCGCCAGCGATGCAGCAATGATATGGCTCTTGTTGGGACCTTGTCACTCTAGGGCGTAGTATTGAGGTCGTTGGTCATTGTCCCCATGAAACACACCGATACATGCTGCCCAGCGGGGTCCCAGCAATCAAAAAATGGTCCAGGCCATTGACAGGATCAGTGATCTCACAGCGGGGGCCTGGTTCCTGCTGCGTGTCACACTGAGTGAGATCGCTAGTGCCGGTCGGGGTACTTCCGCTGCGAGCGTCACTGACCTCTGTGCGGCAGGAGATGAACCGCAGCTACCGTCGGGAGCGGTGGCATGCGTGGTTCAAATCCCACGCAAATTCGCGGCCGAACTGCGCCTGTCGCTGATTGGTCTCGGCCGGCCGCAACCAATCAGCGACGCGGGATTTCCGTTACAGACAGACATACAAAATAAGACGATTATATAGTAGGTAGAACATCCCACTTACCATCCCCTAATTAATAGCACATTCCATTCGCTTCCCAGTAAGGAGTGTTTGGGGAGATGTGATTTTTCAAAACAAGGCACTAACTGTGTTTATTGGTTCATATTATTGAACCCAGAGTATTTCTTTTTGTCAATACCTCCTCATTATAATCAAGGTCACACATTCTATATAAAAAATTACGGTATGTTCCGCTTGTGTGACAACACGTAAACACGTTCAATGCGTTATCATAGTTACACTGCTCACATGACACGTTAGCTCCTTAAAGTGAGTTGTACTGTCATACCGCCGCAGGTCCTGTATTGTACTGCACTGATTACTTTTTGTTTTAGGGAGGGGGCAGAGACTGTGACAGTGACCTCAGCCTCTGCTCCCTGATGACACTGAATATCCCAGCATGCACTGGGAGTCTCAATTTAAAGCATTCTCATATAGGAATTAGGAAAAAAATGGAATAGCATTTATATAGTGTAGCAGGGAGGGAGAAGTAATTTTTAATGCAAGTGTATTAGAAAATAGTTTAGATTTAGAGCTAGGGCTGTGGAGTCTGAATCGTGGAGTCAGTCGTCTGTGTCCATTTTGGTGGAGTCAGATTCGGGGAAATTGAAGAGCCTGAGTCGGATGTTTGGCTTTCCGACTCCACAGCCCTGATTAGAGCACTAAAAAGATAAGGATTTCGGATGAATATTACTTTGCTTGTAGACCACATCTTTAATGTATTGGAGATGATTTTTGGATGTTTTATGGTAATTTAAATCTTTTTATATGAATTACAGTTCTGCACGGTCTCGATCTGGAAAGTGAACATTGTATCTTTGAAAACCTTAATGGCAGAGTGACCTTAATACCCCTGAATGGAGCCCAGTGCTCAGTGAATGGAGTACAGATCCTTGAGTCAACTCCGCTCAACCAAGGTAAGGAAGATATAGGCTTATTCTGAACACTTTGGTGTATGCAGAAACATTTAGTTGAAGAATATTTATTCCTGTTTGCTCGCTTTGATGTTGGAACTTCACTCAAGACATGAGAGGAGAAGAAATACTGGTAATTTCTTAATAATAGAAAGTTGACCCGATGATAAGCTGATCGCCGTCAGTCTGGTTTCTCCAACCCCCCACAATTAGCGGGTAGTTCTCCTCTGCAAGGGATGGGAGACCTTCCCATTTCATGACATTTGTATGACAAAGTTACATAGAGGGAAGTGTTGTTGATATAACATTGTAAACATATATATTTTTAATAAATACAATAAAAATTTATTAATTTTCTGTCTTTTGGGTAATGTGCATTTTGACCATGTGATGGAGTTTTTCTTTTTTTCTATTGGTTCCTTTGTATTATATATTTTATGACCATGCTGGTTGTGACAATAGTGAATATATAATGTACCTGAAATGCTTCAGTGATATTTTGTTATGATTTTAATCTGTAGAAAATAAATGGTATTTTATTGAATAGTGCCCCAATACTCTATTACTTGCGGTACTATTGTGATGCTTCTGTTGTATAACAAGAGTTACATGGTATCCGGGCTGATTGTTTTTGTGCGGCTCAGATTTGTGAGTGACGGCAGGTAGTAAACCTACAACTTATACATTTTTTATAGAACTTTGTGTTTTCTTGTAGCCGTGAACGATCTTTCCCCTGTTTACAACTTTATACGACTCACCGCGTCGTAATACACTTGTCTGAAGCTTCTCTTTTATGATAATAAAGAGGAAAAGTGAATTTTCAGGCTTTTATTGCTATGCTTTTCGGTGTAGAAAATGTCATTGGATGTTCTGTGTTTTAATGTGTTGTATCAGTTCTGCAGGTGACAAGGTTTCACCCATCACTTTTAAATGAGGTTGGCTGTTAATGACACAAACCGCAGGAAGCTGCAGCCACTACTATACTTGACTTCTTCATAGTTTTCATTATTTATGCTCCAGTGACTTATTCTTGTTGGTTGTCAGAGCCCTTTGTAGCCGCTGCTCAGTCTGCTGAGGAGATGCATACTGCGTGTTTGTGCTGGGAAGCTGAAAATTGAGTTTTTATAACTTTTGCTATCGCCAAAGTATGGTATACTGTAGCTATATAGTATATTATATGTAAATCTCTGTTGTTATATCTGCTTTTGTTACAGAAATCTGACAAGTGGTTCAGCTTTAATTAAAGCTTTCCTAGTGGGAAGTTATGGAAATTTGCTAATAAGGACCCCTGGATTCCTGGGGACCCATCTGGAAGCTGTAATAATGGTCATCAGATGTCACTCAAAGGAGGGTACCTATCCCCTCCTTGTCCTAAGTAGAGCTTAATTAAATGAGGTGGTATGCTATCCGTTGTGATGTTGTTCTACTTTAAGTAGAGTAGAGTGGCTTGAATGAATTAGTAAAAGTTCCTATTAGTCTTCGGAGTGATTGTCTCCTGTTTTCCAGACCCAGTGCTGTGTACCATCGTTGGATGTTACATAAGACATACATACTGGCAACTTGTCTACCCACTTCAACCCTTCGTCATTCAGACCCAGCAGAAAACTTAGACTTTATACAGAAAATCCTCAGCATGCTGCTCTAAAAGTCTAGTGTAAGTATAGGGTTTAAATATATTATCCTTCCTTTACCCCACCATTATTCTCCTTCCTTTACCCCATCATAATCATCCTTCCTCTCCGTCATACATCTCTCTACCGTCATAATCAACCTTCCTTTACCCCATCATAATCATCCTTCCAATACCCTGTCATAACTATTTCCCTTCCTCCACTTCAATCATAATCATCCTTCCTCTACCCCATCATAATTATCTATCCTCTACCCCATCAGAACTATCCTTCCTTTACCCCGTCGAACTATCCTTCCTTTACCCGTCAGAACTATCCTTCCTTTACCTCGTCAGAACTATCCTTCCTTTACCTCGTCAGAACTATCCTTCCTTTACCCCGTCAGAACTATCCTTCCTTTACCCCGTCAGAACTATCCTTCCTTTACCCCGTCAGAACTATCCTTCCTTTACCCCGTCAGAACTATCCTTGCTTTACCCCGTCAGAACTATCCTTCTTTACCCCGTCAGAACTATCCTTCCTTTACCCCGTCAGAACTATCCTTCCTTTACCCCGTCAGAACTAGCCTTCCTTTACCCGTCAGAACTAGCCTTCCTTTACCCCGTCAGAACTAGCCTTCCTTTACCCCGTCAGAACTACCTTCCCTTTACCCCGTCAGAACTAGCCTTCCTTTACCCCGTCAGAACTAGCCTTCCTTTACCCCGTCAGAACTAGCCTTCCTTTACCCGTCAGAACTAGCCTCCTTTACCCCGTCAGAACTAGCCTTCCTTTACCCCGTCAGAACTAGCCTTCCTTTACCCCGTCAGAACTAGCCTTCCTTTACCCCGTCAGAACTAGCCTTCCTTTACCCCGTTAGAACTAGCCTTCCTTTACCCCGTCAGAACTAGTCTTCCTTTACCCCGTTAGAACTAGCCTTCCTTTACCCCGTCAGAACTAGCCTTCCTTTACCCCGTCAGAACTAGCCTTCCTTTACCCCGTCAGAACTAGCCTTCCTTTACCCCGTCAGAACTAGCCTTCCTTTACCCCGTCAGAACTAGCCTTCCTTTACCCCGTCAGAACTAGCCTTCCTTTAACCCCGTCAGAACTAGCCTTCCTTTACCCCGTCAGAACTAGCCTTCCTTTACCCCGTCAGAACTAGCCTTCCTTTACCCCGTCAGAACTAGCCTTCCTTTACCCCGTCAGAACTAGCCTTCCTTTACCCCGTCAGAACTACTTTACCTTACCTTCTTACCCCGTCAGAACTAGCCTTCCTTTACCCCGTCAGAACTAGCCTTCCTTTACCCCGTCAGAACTAGCCTTCCTTTACCCCGTCAGAACTAGCCTTCCTTTACCGTCAGAACTAGCTTCTTACCCGTCAGAACTAGCCTTCCTTTACCCCGTCAGAACTAGCCTTCCTTTACCCCGTCAGAACTAGCCTTCCTTTACCCCGTCAGAACTAGCCTTCCTTTACCCCGTCAGAACTAGCCTTCCTTTACCCCGTCAGAACTAGCCTTCCTTTACCCCGTCAGAACTAGCCTTCCTTTACCCCGTCAGAACTAGCCTTCCTTTACCCCGTCAGAACTAGCCTTCCTTTACCCCGTCAGAACTAGCCTTCCTTTACCCCGTCAGAACTAGCCTTCCTTTACCCCGTCAGAACTAGCCTTCCTTTACCCCGTCAGAACTAGCCTTCCTTTACCCCGTCAGAACTAGCCTTCCTTTACCCCGTCAGAACTAGCCTTCCTTTACCCCGTCAGAACTAGCCTTCCTTTACCCCGTCAGAACTAGCCTTCCTTTACCCCGTCAGAACTAGCCTTCCTTTACCCCGTCAGAACTAGCCTTCCTTTACCCCGTCAGAACTAGCCTTTCCTTTACCCCGTCAGAACTAGCCTTCCTTTACCCCGTCAGAACTAGCCTTCCTTTACCCAGTCAGAACTATACAATTTCTTTGCTACTTTAACTTTTATGCCTTGTTTTTCAGCAAGTGCAGAGTTTATGAACAGTTAGTGTATAAAGTCCATGTATAAGAAGAGGTGTCTGATTATAGAGAATAAAAAAACAATGGTCATTTATTAAGAATTTACATTTATAAATTTTGGGGCAAATTACCTTTAAAGTGTAACTTTGTCAGCAAGTGTCAGTGATCTGGGAGCATCATCAATTTTATAAGCTTCATTCCTCTTCTGCTAATAACTGAGATTTCCGCTATCTTAAGATTTTACTTCTTGTTAAAAGGGTCGACCTGATTAAAAGCATTACCAGGGTATATATGAAGTTTATAGTTAAAAAAAAAAAAAAAGAGAAAAAAAAGAAAATATTGGGACACACTGAACTATTGTAACTCCCATGGATCCATACCAGGCTGTCTTCAGTTATCTCCTCTAGCACTTCAGGAGATGGTGTCACTGACATAGGACTACAGATGCCACAGTCGGGTGACAAGAATGGCGCATCACCATATGTTACTTTGCTCATGTACCTTTCAAGCCACCTAACCGCTGCAGCCAATCGCAGGACTCCACTCTCATGTGACCATGAATGGGATGTCATCCCTTTCCCTGGCAGTGCAGACCACCAGAGCAGCTTTTTTTGTTATTTTTGTACCGACCAAGCCCTTGGAAGTATTTTTAATTAAAACTGACAACTCCTTTAAAATACTGACCATAGATGTCAAGGTAAGTTTACATTGGATTACATTAGTGCAAATCACATATTTTTGCCACAGCTATTAAGAAATTGATCCAAGACCACAGCATTTTGCCATGATTTTACTGTAATGAACTGTGATGTAACATAGTAACATAGTTTTTAAGGTTGAAGGAAGACTTTAAGTCCATCTAGTTCAGGGGTCTCAAACTCCAGGCCTCGAGGGCCGCACACAGTCCAGGTTTTCAGGATTTCCTTGGAATTTGACAGTTGGTCATTTGATTACCAACAGTCAAATACTATGGAAATCCTGAAAACTTGGACTGTGTGCGGCCCTCGAGGCCTGGAGTTTGAGACCCCTGATCTAGTTCAACCCATAGGCTAACATGTTGATCCAGAGGAAGGCAAAAAAAAAACCATGTGGCAACACTAAGCTCCACATTGGGGGAAAAAATTCCTTCCTGACTCCAGATACGGCAATCAGACTAATTCCCTGGATCGGGAGTTCGAAGGCTAGAACTCTACTTCAGTGATGGTCACGGTGCAACTGAAAGGGGCCAAAGGTCCCGTAGCCAATATGATATCGAACATCAATGCACACGTGCAATGGAAGAGTTTGTATCAAGTGAGCAGTTTATTAACAAATTCTAGGTGAAGCGACATGCTAACGTTTCGGCCAGAGTACTGGCCTTGTTCACAGAGTCGCCTATGATGTTGAGGCTAGAGATATAGTTGATCACCAAGTAGGTATACGGGGTATGCAGGGTGTCCTTGTTTGGGCCCATCTCCAGCTTTGACACGGTTGTGTCAGCAGTCCACACGGCGCCACTAATCCCAAGAGCTTAGCTCTATCCCCACACAGGGAACCAGCTACTACTACAGGCTGAGAGTGTTATCACATTTCTACTAGGGGAACCTTCCAAACAAGGACACCCTGCATACCCCGTATACCTACTTGGTGATCAACTATATCTCTAGCCTCAACATCATAGGCGACTCTGTGAACAAGGCCAGTACTCTGGCCGAAACGTTAGCCTGTCGCTTCACCTAGAATTTGTTAATAAACTGCTCACTTGATACAAACTCTTCCATTGCACGTGTGCATTGATGTTCGATATCATAATTCCCTGGATCAACGCCCTATCAAAGAATCTAGTATGTATAACTGATAATATTATAGTTTTCAAGAAAGGCATCCAGGCCCTTCTTAAATGTTAGTAGTGACTCACTCATTACAACATCATGTGGCAGAGAGTTCCATAGTCTCACTGCTCTTACAGTAAAGAATCCGCGTCTGTGATTATGATTAAACCTTCTTCCCTCCAGACGTAGAGGATGCCCCCTTGTCCCAGTCTCAGGCCTAAGAGTAAAGAGATCATTAGAAAGGTCTCTGTACTGTCCCCTCATATATTTATACATTATTATAAGATCCCCCTAAGCCTTCGTTTTTCCAAGCTAAATAACCCCAAGTTTAATAACCTGTCTTGGTATTGCAGACCCCTTAGTCCTCTAATGACTTTTGTCGCTCTTCTGTGGACCTGCTCTAGTTCAGCTATGTCTTTCTTATACACCGGAGACCAGAATTGTACACAGTATTCTAAGTGTGGTCTCACTAGTGACTTGTATAGAGGTAAAATTATGTTCTCCTCATGAGCATCTATGCCTCTTTTAATGCATCCCATTATTTTATTTGCCTTTGCAGCAGCTGCCTGACACTGGCCACTAAATGTGAGTTTGTCATCTACCCATACACCCAGGTCTTTTTCAGTGACAGTTTTGTCCAGTGTTTTACAATTAAGCACATAATTATACCTTTTGTTTCCTCTGCCCAAGTGCATAACTTTACATTTATCCCCATTAAAGCGCATTTGCCATTTAGCAGCCCAAGCTTCTAGTTTACATAAATCCTCCTGTAATATAAAATTGTCCTCCTCTGTATTGATTACCCTGCAGAGTTTAGTGTCATCTGCAAATATTGAGATTCTACTCTGCATGCCCCCTACAAGGTCATTAATAAATATATTAAATAGAAGCGGGCCCAACACTGACCCCTGTGGTACCCCACTGTTAACTGAGACCCATTCTGAGTGTGTTCCATTAATAACCACCCTTTGTTTTCTATCACTAAGCCAGTTCTTAACCCACTTACACATATTTTCCCCTATCCCCATTGCCCTCATTTTATGTATCAACCTTTTGTGTGGCACCGTATCAAAAGCTTTTGAAAAGTCCATATACACCACATCCACTGCATTTCCTTGGTCCAGTCCAGAACTTACTTCTTCATAGAAGCTTATCAGATTAGTTTGACAGGAACGGTCCCTCGTAAAACCATGTTGATAATGGGTCATGAGGTTATTTTTCTTCAGATACTCCAGTATAGCATCTCTTAGAAAACCCTCGAGGATTTTACCCACAGTAGAGGTTAAGCTTACTGGCCTATAATTTCCAAGTTCAGTTTTTGTCCCCTTTTTGAATATTGGCACCACATTTGCTATACGCCAGTCCTGTGGTACAGACCCTGTTATTATGGAATCTTTAAATATTAAAAATAATGGTCTATCTATGACAGTACTTAATTCCTGCAGCACTCTGGGGTGTATCCCATCCGGGCCCGGGGATTTGTCAATTTTAGTGATTTTTAGACGATGCGGTACTTCCTCTTGGGTTAAGCAGGTGACATTTAATTGAGACTTTTTGTTATCACTGATCATATTGTCTGTCATGGGATTTTCTTGTGTAAATACTGTTGAAAAAAAGTCATTTAGCATATTGACTTTTTCCTCATCCTCATCCACCATTTCACCCAGACTATTTTTAAAGGGGCCAACACCATCATTTTTTAGTTTCTTACTATTTATGTAGTTAAAAAATATTTTGGGATTCTTTTTACTTTCTCTGGCAATGAGTCTCTCTGTCTCAATCTTTGCTGCCTTGATTTGCTTTTTACAAATGTTACTTAATTTTCTGTATTTATTTAATGCTTCATCACTACCTACTTGCTTTAATTCCCTAAATGCTTTCTTTTTGTCACATATTGCACTTCTTACCGCTTTATTTAGCCATAGTGGTTTCCTCCTATTTCTAGCATGCTTATTCCCATAGGGTATATATTGTGCACAGGTCCTATTCAGGATGCTAATAAACATCTCCCATTTGTGTTGTGTACTTTTATGTCTCAGAACATCGTCCCAGTTTATTGCACTAAGATCATCTCTCAACCGTTGGAAATTTGCCTTCCTGAAGTTTAGTGTCCTTGTAGCCCCTCTACTACACGTCTTAGTAAAGGATACTTGAAAGCTTATTAAGTTATGATCACTATTACCCAAGTGACCTCCCACCCGTATATTTGATATGCGGTCCGGCCTGTTGGTTAATATTAGGTCCAGCAGTGCCCCCCTTCTTGTTGGGTCCTGAACCAGTTGCGAAAGGTAATTGTCTCTCATAGTTTTCAAAAACTTATTACCTTTGCTGGAATTGCAGGTTTCTGATCCCCAATGTATTTCAGGGTAGTTGAAGTCCCCCATAATAATGACTTCTCCCTGAGTCGCTGCTTCATCTATTTGCTTTATGAGGATATTCTCCTCCACTTCCATTATTGTTGGGGACTTATAACAAACCCCTATCAGTAATTTATTATTTTTCCCCCTCCCCTTATCTCCACCCACAGGGACTCTACATTTCCATTAGATTCACCTATATTATCACGCAGGATGGGTTTTAAGGATGATTTTACGTATAAACATACACCTCCTCCTCGCCTATTTGTACGGTCATTTCTGAACAGACAATAGCCCTGTAAATTAACAGCCCAGTCATGGCTCTCATCCAGCCAAGTCTCCGAAATCCCCACCATGTCATAATTATTTTCCAACAAAATCAATTCTAATTCCTCCATTTTGTTGGTGAGGCTTCTGGCATTAGTGAACATGCACTTTATGCATCTCTCTTTACCTCTATTCCTTCCTACTAGATTGACTGTTCTAACCCCACCCCCCATGCCACCCCAATTTTATTACTTGTGCCCAGGTTACTGTTTACACTATCTTCCCCTCCTATACAATGAATACCCTCCCCCCCCAATCCCTAGTTTAATCACTCCTCCAACCTTCTAGCCATTTTCTCCCCCAGCACAGCTGCACCCTCCCCATTGAGGTGCAGCCCGTCCCTAGCGTAGAACCTGTAGCCAACAGAGAAGTCGGCCCAGTTCTCCAGGAACCCAAACCCCTCCTTCCTACACCAATTCCTGAGCCACTTATTTATCTCCCTAATCTCCCTTTGCCTCTCTGGTGTGGCACGTGGTACAGGCAGTATTTCAGAGAATACTACCTTGGAGGTCCTTGCCTTAAGCTTACAGAGAAGTCGGCCCAGTTCTCCAGGAACCCAAACCCCTCCTTCCTACACCAATTCCTGAGCCACTTATTTATCTCCCTAATCTCCCTTTGCCTCTCTGGTGTGGCACGTGGTACAGGCAGTATTTCAGAGAATACTACCTTGGAGGTCCTTGCCTTAAGCTTGCAGCCTAATTCCCTGAAATCATCTTTAAGGACCTTCCACTTACCTCTAACTTTGTCATTTGTGCCAATGTGCACCATGACCGCTGGGTCCTCACCAGCCCCTCCCAGTAATCTGTCAACCCGATCAGCGATGTGCCGGACTCGAGCGCCCGGTAGGCAGCACACTGTTCGACGATCCCTGTCTTTGTGACAGATTGCCTTATCTATTCCCCTAATAATTGAGTCCCCCACTACCAGCACCTGTCTGGCCTGCTCTACTCTCCTGTTTCCCCCCTTACTGGAGCAGACACTCCTCTGGCTTTCAGAGATCATGCCCTGCTGCAGCAGTGCTGTACCTGAACTCACACCCCCCCCCATCTGCCAACATAGCAAATTTATTGGGGTGTGCCAGATCAGGGCTAGCCTCCCTGGCACCCTTCCCTCTACCCCGCCTTCTAACTGTCAGCCAGCTAGCTACCTCACGGTCCTGCAGCTCCATACTACCATCCTCCCCCACATCTATCCCATTGAGCAGCTGTTCAGTGAGCAGCAGACTCCTTTCCATATTGTCTATGGATCTCAGCGTTGTCAGTTGTTCATTTAGATCCAGTATCTGGGCTTCCAAATGCACAATGTACTCACATCTCACACAGCAGTATGCACCCTCGACCGGCTGGTCAAGGAATGCATACATGTGGCAAGATGTACACTGGATGGCATTGCCATGTGACTGCTCCAAGTGACTGTGCCCGCGTGAGGTTTACACTCAGCAATCATTATACTGTTGCGCTCTTGCTTAGTTCCTACTGATGCACAAAGCTATGTTACCTATGTTCACCTGTAATATATGATCGTGCTCAGACAGGCTCACAGAGGGCAGGTAAATTCCCCATTAAGCCACTGTGCATGAAATGGTCCACTACACTACTATACTTGGCATAATACTTATGATTCACTGTGTACAGACACAAGTGGCATTTCATAATACATTTAACAGACTACCCAGTTTATTGTATAAATATGTGAATCAGGATAATGTAATATTTGTGTGTAGTTGAACGGGGTGTTACATTTGGGTGAAAGTGTACGAACTTTGGTGCCACCTATTGGAAGCAGCAGTCCTAAAAGTAAAAAATGACCCTTTGACGAGCCTTGTCATTGTGGCACACCAAGGGTTAATGTGCCACAGAAACATCAACACAGGTTTAATCCCCACACAACACTACACTAGAAAGTGGGAGGAGCTTAGGTGGCACCTGCACTAGTGGGAGGAGCTAAAGTTGTTTACCACAGAGCAGGAGTGACAGTTAGTTCAGTTTAGTTGAGTCTGGAGCAGGTGCAGAGTCAAGTAGAGGAGGAGGTCCTGAGAGGTCTGAGGAGAGGAGACAGGGGAACAGAGGAACATACCCGGGATAAAGAGTTACCCCAACAACTTGACCCCGGGGAGGCGCTTAAGTCGGACACCGGATCCGAGGCTGTGCCTGAGACAGACAGGACAGTAAACACCGGCATAGTGAAGGTCCACCATCTTCACAGCACCATAGCAAAGCAACACGGAGGGGTCAGTGACACAGAGGACTCAAGTTGCCCAGCATATTGGTACCCGTGAGCAGAGACAGGGCCAGCAGTACAGCTACAAGCAGCAGCAGGGCCATACACAGCGCTTAAGTAGGAAGCCAAGGACCCAGTCAGGGTGGGAGCAACCTGATACAGACTCCGTGGACAATATTGTGATTTACCATCTGCAAGTAAAGACTTGGAAAACAACAGAAACTGTGAGTGTGTGTGATCCTTATACTGAAGCCCCACTTGCCCTCATAGACTGCGATTACCTCTACTCTCATCATCTCTACTGCTATTCCTACTCTCCTGCAGCATCAATAACTATCCTCACAGACTTTAACTACTACTACCACTGCCCCGGGGAACCCAGTTCTGCCCACAAGAACTATTCTATCCAAGCTGCTATCCCATCATCCCCGGAGGTTCTGCAGCAGCGGCAGCCCCATTACTGGCCGCATATAGTGGGTGGCGTTACGAGTGACAAAATCCCCTGTAAATAACCCCCATTTTATTGTGCGGGCCCGGGACAAGGTCCGGGCCAGGACCGCCTTGACATCCCCCAGCAGTACACCGGTCCGGCACCCAGTACCCTGTCTCAGTGGGCTCCACATCATGATTTAGCATTTATACCAGATCAGAACCCTAATCAACAGACACTGTTTTAGGATGATTGTATGAGAGGCTAAGTGGGGTCTAAGAGGAAACATGTTCTTCTTGTGGAGAGTGACACACCAATTTGGCATGTAAGTTGTGAGGATACTTAAAGCTGCAATGCATATTTCCCAGAGGAACATTACATCTTTAAGTCTCCTCACTACTAGCATGCCGGATTGGTGTGTCACTCTCCACAAGGAGAAAAGCTTGCTCCTTAGACCCCACTTAGCCTCTCATACAACTAGATCTGATCTCATACTCTGCACTGAAATCATCCCGACACATTTTGTGTGCAGATTGAGGTTCTGATCTGGTGTAAATCCTAAAGGTCCCGTTACACGGTACGATATCATGATGGATATTGCTGAAACGTCACGGGTTTGGAGTCGTTCAAATAACATCGTTAGTACGTCGTTGCGTGTGACACTGAGATATGACTACGATAAATCGTTGGATTGTTGATCGCAGATTTGAGAACATGTTCTCAAATCAGACGATCCTTGATCAGCCAACCTGCTTCATCGTTGTGTGTGACACGACGATAACGATGTCGTTAACGACTTTCCCTATTCACAACAGTGAACAAGTACCGTTCGCTGGGTTGTGCGCACGATAGCTGCACGCCACATCGTTGGTGCGTTGTTCACATTATCTAGACTTGTGACATCTCATCAACCATCTCAAAAAGATGTCCTAACGACCGTGCTCCTGTGATATCGTTGGTGAGATCTCACGACATTGAAGCGTGTAACGGTACCTTAAGTCATATGACAAGGCTCGTTGACTTTTAGCATTGCGACTTCCAATAGAGTTAGTCCACTTCCTTGTGAGTCTTTGGCACCCCAGTCTGACACTGTATACCATACCTGTATGTACTGTATATTGGTAGTGATCTGATAATGGTTGAAATGCAGTCCCACTTGTGCCATGGCTGCTTTGGTGGGTAGCGGTTGTGTGCGCACATTTATCATAGGTGAAGGACATGTCCGTAGTGACATATCTAAATGTATAGTCAACTATCCAAGTGTTGGAAACGGTGCAAAGAATGGTAAATCTGAAAATGAGCATAGAAAACTACCAGTTGTGCTTATTTAGTCTTCAGAGTAGATCAATTTGTAGAAATATACAGTATAAATGGTCCATAGAAAGAATTCAGTAAAGAGCTATTCACTGAATGTCATTACACGCGGAGGCATCAAACAGCAGGACCCCGATTACAATAGAGCTTGCTTGCTAATGTCGTATCCGGCCATGCACACAGGATTGCATTAAACCTTATTATCCTACCTACTGTATACCTCCTTAAAGATCTGGTGCCAAGTATTGTACAGGTTTCACAGAACTGAAGGTTTTTTTTGTTCTTTAACCATTTGATGTTGTTACAACTTTGAGTGTACCTGCAGTCCTATGTAAATGGCCTATATCAAGTTATGCCAAATGGCCAACTCCGCTCGGCTACATTTGTATATTCCTAGTGACTCCTATTGAGGTAGCATTGCTAATTGCATTTCGTCATCGAATTCATTTCTCTACAATGTTTTGTGAACAAGAATAATTTCTCTTAAATAAAGGAGTTTACATCCATGTAATTAACTTAATTCCATCTCTGATGTAGCCTTGATTAATACAGTATGTAAACACGGTGCATATATCGGGGGGGGGGGGGAAGGAGCTTCATTTGATGATTGCGCGTTTCAGTAATGAGGCTCGATTCTGAAATGAGCTCCTGAAGTGGAAAACCCCAGGTCATTAAACAGGTTCATTTCACACTTAGACGCTGCGTTCAGACCACGTGATGCTTAGTACAGTTTGGGCCTTCATGGCTTCTGATTACTTTACATCTCACTATTACCCAGCTAAGGGTGCTTTCACATTGGCGTTTTTGCTTGGATCCGGCAGATCTGGACAAAAAACAGCATCTGCCTAATGGTAGCACTTGCGGCAAGCCCCATGCATTGTGTATGGGGCTTGCGGCAAGTGCAGTTTTGGCAGATGCGCCCGCGAAAAAATAAAACGCCACTGACCGCGTTTTTTTTCGCAGCCGCAACTGCCGAACCGCACTTGTCACGTCTGCCGCGCATTTACCGCAAGCCCCATACACAGTGCATGGGGCTTGCCGCAAGTGCGGCCATTAGGCGGCACTTGTGGCAGATGCATTTTTTCGTCCGGATCAGCCGGATCCGGGCAAAAACACAACCTACTTTATCAACTTTTATCGCCAGTAGACACTTTCATGCCCCGGATGTGCGCTGATCAATTTATGCCTGATGTTAAACATTAATTTATTTACTCTGTTTTATTGTTTTCTTCATCTAGAAAGACTTTTCAACCATAAAGAAAATTCTAATATTTTGACTGCAATAAATACAGTTTCCTATGAAATTGATAATAAAAATATGTAAACCACTGTAGGTTCATGATATCGATTTCTGCTGACCCCAGTCTAAGAAAGAGAATGATTTCACCACTTTCCTATTTTTTATTATGTATGACTCCTAATACATTTGGCTAAAAGTTAGACAATAAAGTCTACACCTGCTATGGGTAGAGCATTTTTTGCTTTTCACATTTTTTTCTGATCAGAATATTGCCGAGACCAATAAACGTGATGGAAGCGGCACCACCTAATAACAGGATCTCCTAAGGTATAGCTAAAACAGAGTTTGTGCAAGGAGAGAAAATGGATGTGCCAAGAAAACAGGAATCACCACACATGAGAAAAATAGATACAAAATATTACAAATCATGCACAAACCGCACACATTTAAAAGCAATCAAAAACCAAACAATTGGTGCTAAGAAAGGCATCCAATGCCACAAATATAATAAGATGTGGAATCAGTATTCCCTAATTAATGTGAGCAAAAAAAATGCATGAAGGTAGAATAGCGGAGACCAGAGAAATGACTGGTCCCAAGATTCCAAGAAATGTACAAAGAGACAAATGTCACAATATGTAAGGGATGGAGCTCAAGCAGACTAAAGTAAGCCAAGGAATTAAAGTAACTCCAGGCATAGGAGAAACCATAACCATAGTTCTTGCTAACCAAGCGCTGGTATGTTCCTCTGTGAATTTGTTTAAACTCCTATTTCAAAAGTAGTGAATTGTAAAATATTTTTGTATATATTTTTAATATTTGTGTGGTGATCCCCATTTTCTTGTTATGTCCGTTTTGTATCGTGCAGAATATTGCTGAGCATTGTTTAACATCGGTGGGTCCAACTCTTGGCTCCACCAAGTTGCTGTTCGAATGTCCCATAGCGTATATGTGATTTGAAGCTTCTTCAATATCTATATTGCCCCATCTACCTGAGTATTGACTACTTAGCAGTGCAGTCTGATGCAGTGTTGTCTTGTTCTTTACCCTAAGTACACCAAAGATATCACAATCCCTATATAGCAGATAGGCTTAAATATCACAATTATCAACAAACACCAAAGACCCTACAGACCCTACATCACCAATACTATGTTCGGTAGATTAAAGTGTAGGCAAAAGGAGTGATGTACACGTAACAACATGCTCACTGAAAGTACTGGCGAATCCTCACTTGGCAGCAGAATTTATGCACACAGCAATGGATTCTATTTTAAATCATTTCCAGTTGGTTTATTTTCCAGACTTAAACCACTTTAATGTGAAATAAACATACACCGACCTTTGGCATCACATCATATAAATGACGTACAATTTATTTTAAGCAAGGGGTTTGCCCACACAGTTCATTCACTGACTTCAGTCAGTACACAAACCCCCTTCTCATGGGTTTACCTTCCTCAGGAATCACAGACTGCTCCCCACATATTTTCTCCTGACAATTCACTGCTCCAGGAGCTACAGCAAGCTTCAGACATGGTCGTGTCAAATATGCTTCAAGCTAGCTTGTGCACTTCCAGGACCTGGCTTGCATCAGAGATCATGTGACCCAGAACCACTTACCTGATCTATTAGCTGACATACCCATTCGAGGTATGTGGTTAGCCAGGCCCATCCAGCATTTTTTGCTAACCCGTAAATTCAGCCCTTAATACATTGAATAGAATTAGTCAAACTACAAGTCCCAACAAAACAAATCTGGATTAACATCGCAGCAGTGCTCTGCCTGTGCGATACATACTAGCAATTTATAATTCAGCCGGTCCCTGCATCACAATGTAGACAAGACTTCACCACTTGTACGAGCACCAGTGTCCCTTCAGACAGCTAGACTCTGAGCCCTACACGTGCGATATTGGTGCCTCTTCTTTCAATAGGCGATCAGTTTTCTAATCTTGGAAAACTTTAATTAATCTGTTCTAAAACAAAACCAATTTTCTGAGAGTACAACCTCTTTCACATAACTTTCTTCTTTTGACAAAGAAAAGTAAAAAACTTTTTGAACATTTTTAGGCATTTTATAATCTGTGACTTATTTTGCCACAGTTTATGCCAAAACCTGGTGAAAACTAGTGAATTGCTAAAAGCCTAAGTGTAAGTGTATTTCCAAAGGTGAATATTATTATACACTTGGCTTGTTAAGATACAAAACTATTCCCCTTACGTACCAGATGCACCTTCTTGTCAGACTTTGAGCATTCACAAACTCAAATCTAGTATTAATGTAAAGAGAAGAACAGGGACTTCAAAGAGCATTGCATTGTGAAGGAGGTGCTGAGCTGGATAGACAATAGCTGTGGCTTAAAGCATTCATTGTGTTACTAAGCAATGATCCCAGTACATTTTTTGGGTAACTTTATCATGTTGTTTCTTTCTTGTCTTCACTTCTGTTTTTGGTGATGTTAAAGGTGTAATGTCTCAGTTGCTTCATTGAGGGTCATAGAAGCCATGAGTTGGAATGCTGCCACTTGGAGGCTGACACTAATAAAGGTACCTTTACACGCAACTGCAGTGAATCAACTGCTACGCAATCGGGATTTTCATCACGGTTGCTATGAAGTTGCGACGAAATTGCGGCATGTAAATGTTGAACTTGCTCGTGATTTTCGAAGTTGAGCCTGGTTGCAGGTTCAGAGCATTGTTCTAAAATCAGAGTCAACCCAGAAGGTGAATTACCCTGGTTGTGGCGTGTAACAGGGTATCTGGCTCGAATCTGCATCGCCTAGTGATTTCCCAGAGGCATGCCACAGCGTGCTGGATACCGCGCCCCATCAGCGATGATTGGTGGGGGCTACTGTGTTTCCATTGGCTGTCCCTTCACAGGGCGCCATATTTAAAGAGCTGTCCATTCACACTACACAATTGCAATGGCGTCGTGTATTAGCCAGCCTTCCTGCGCAGGCTGGCCAATCATGACGCTATTGCGTTGTCTAATCAGCGTGTTTTGGGCGCGGAATACACAACTGTGTTACACCTATGTTCTTGCAGCGCTGAACATGTACGCCCACATTCCCTTGGTGGTTGCGCCGTGCAAAGCGGCACCGGAATTCAACCGGATGTTTCCCGCAGGATCAGTCTCAACTTCCTGGGAACCACATTCCCTTAGGTTGAGGGCGCAATTGCGGCGTGTACATGCGGCATCGGCGATCGGTATCAACCGTTAAAAACGTGCACGCGCACGTTCAGTTGATACCGATCGCAGGTGATAGTTGCGGCGTGTAAAGGTACTTTAAGACATCTTACCTCATCTGTTAGCACTAGCATTTTCCGCCTGTCCAAGTTGGTGTGAGGTGGCTTTAGGGAGTTACTAGGGGCCAGTGTGTGTTTGAAAGTGGTGCTTATTTGGTGTTACACATTTTCTTATTTTTTATCTGTTTATCTGAGGGAGGTGAGGGGGGAATAGCACAGGGCTGGTGGAGGAGTTTTAGGGACAGACTGGAGGCCCGAACCTTCTCACTTTTAAAGATACCTTCGTGATCAGGGCCATTCAACGTTCCTAGACTTGGATCAGACTAGTCTTCTTTGGTCACCCTGCCCATAACTGCCATTCCCTTATCATTATTCCCTACACCGTGACAGGTGATCTCTTGAATAATGGTGCTCCCACTATCTCACTAATGAAGAAAAATAATAGGGAATAATAGGGAACAGGTTATTATAGGAAGGATGCTAGTGATAAAGTACTGGTGTACAAAAGCACTTGATGAACTGCGATACAAGAAATCTAGTTCTGTGGAAAAAAGACCTTTGATATCCCAGCCGAATTTTAGCATTCAATGCTGATGTCCATGTAGTATTATAATCCAGGTTTTGATCCCCTTGGTCGGCACTGAAGTGCCTAGGCCTGGGGTTTTGGCTTGCCAATCGGATCAGTAGATCCTAGATTAGCAGCATGTGTCAAGTCTCCTGGTCAAATGAGCAGTCCTCCTTATATACCTCAGCACTCATTGCAGGATATTTGGGACTTCACGATTGGTGGAATAAGACTGCACTCTCATTTGCTAGATTTCAAGCTGCCTGGATAATGTTCATTCAAATGATGTGGGCATAGAGGGGCCAAAGCGAAGCCCATCCAGTCTGCCATCCATAACAACAAACAATGGTGACTGAAGTAATTTACAAAGAATCAGTAATACACATCTTTGGAGAATAAAAGGTTTACATCCTTATTGTCTTTGAGTCTCTGACATAGGGGTGAGATAATTACGTAAACACAAACAGATTCCTACAAGTCTTGTAGAAACAATGCGTGGCTTATCACAAGTAACTAAACAAAATAACATCATATATGTCTAGTTAAATTTTAAGAAACTTAACCCATGCTATGTGTTGAAAAAGTCCATGTCTTCACAAGTATCTCCTGTAAACCGTTGATAAACAGTGGTCACCCATGCTCAGTAGTGTTTCTTTCACACTTTTGCCCTTGGGTCCCCTTTTCTCATGATCAGTGTAAAGCATGGTAGAAATGGTTTTACCATTAACCTCCATCAGCACGCCCGCTGTTTTGGAATTATATATGACTCAGATCTTTCCTTCACTAAATCTCTCCTTCAGTCCCTGCATCTGATCAGTCACTCGCTCGCTCATGTCACCTACACCTCAAAAACATGTCTAGAATTTGACCTTTTCTTACCATTGACCACTCACTCAAAAACTCTGTGGTACTTATTCATTCTCGTCTGGACGATTGCAACTCTCTGCTAATTGGTTTTTCTCTTCCTAGACTCTCCCCTTTACAATCCTTCCTGAATGCAGCAGCCAGGATCATATTCCTCTATTCCTCTCCAACCGCTACACCAACACTTCTTCACTGTGCCAGACAATGCATTGGTTACTCATCCGCATAGTGTAATAGAAACTTATCACTCTCACCCACAAAGCTGTCCACAATACTACACCGCTCTATATCTCCTCATGTCTATCACCCTACCTCATGACCTAAGATTGATATCCTCTAGAATCCTAATTTCCCGTCTCCAAGACTTCTCACAAGCTGCGACAATTCTCTGGATTGCACTACCAAAAACAATATTATTAATTTACAATAACCACAGTTTTTAAGCATCACCTTAAAACACTTTTTTTTTTTTTAGACAGCCTATCACCTCACCTCATTTAACTATTCCCGTTTCGACCCTATAAAATTTTCTTCTAATGTATTCATCATATGTTTACAGCTTCCATACACTTATTAGCACTTCATATCTGTACTTGTATAGATCCAGGCTGGTGAGTTTCATGCACCTTTAGGGAATTCCCTATTTATTATATTGATGGCTGGATCACATATGACAGGCACTTTTTACTATTTACCTTTTTGTGCCTGCCTTATTTCCTTGTAGATTGTGAGCAGGACCCTCATTCCTCTTGGCTTCTGTTGAATTGTCTAACTTTGTAATGTCTGTATATGTCCCCTCTGAATTGTGAAGTGCAGAGGAATATGTTGGTGCTATACAAATAATCATTCTCTTATTAAACCAACATAATATGATCTGTGATAAAAATTATTTGTGTGACAACTTTTGTATTATTGTTTTAAAGTGCAATCAGTATGTTAAAAAAAATGCTTAAACCTGCAGGATACCCCTCATGCTGACGCACAGAGGTACGCTGAAGGGTAGATTGTCCAACACAGCTGTTTAACAAGCGGGAATCTATATGTAAGGGAGACAGGGCAACAATTCAGAACAAAGATGAACTCTCATCGCCATGCAATCAAGGAAAAAGGGACAGATTTATCTCAGCCTTAACACTTTTGTATGCCTGATCACACAATATTGAATATGAAAATACTAGTTCTGAAAGGTAACTTCAGATCACAGAGAATCAGGAGAGTGTGGGAATATAAAGTTTAACACATGTAAAGCAGGAATGAATGTCTCGCATGGATTTATGTCTTTCTACATTCATTGAGGAATTTTCAGGTCTCGGACCAACCACTAATCAAAGGACAATAAAACAATCTGTGCCTCTTATCTCGGAACTCTGATTTTACCTCCCCACATGCTCTCCCTCACCCAAGACTGGCCACTATTCTCTGCTTCACATCACCTGTCGTATTTACTGCGTTATCCCTCCCTGTATTTGTATATATATGTGCGTCTTCAGAATTTGTGTCATTTGTGATGAAGAGGCCATAGTCACGAAAGCTTGCTTTACTGTTTCTTACCATCCTTTCAGTTAGCCATTAGAAGGTATCAACCACTGAGGACTCTCAGATTCTAATATTTTTCTATCTACTGGCTAACACGGTACAAACATTTTTTACCTTACCAAGCAGTGAGTATATAGCACAAGTCATATTATGAATATGCCATATTGGGAGGGTGAGTATGCCTTCTCCACCCCATTCATTAAAAGTTTTTGTCAGTAGCAAACCTGTAGGATCTTTGCCTGGTCTCTGCAGTCTAGTACCACAGCACACATTGGCAGGGAACAGTTATTAACGTGTAAGAACTGAATCCATTGTCGAGGCTCGCTAAATTAAAATGAACTGCAGCATAAGAGGCAGAGGAGAATACCTTGTGGAAGAAATGAGCTATGGTACATACATAACCATTGTGCTTAACCTTCCGCCTAGTTCATCAATTTACCATCTGTTTTGTTATTATTATCGCACATTTCTCAGATTACTGAACTGATCAAAGTGATGTGGAAATATTAAATTCTGTATAATACAGAGCTCGATCACGGAGATATTTTGCCGAGCATTTAATGTAACACATGGCTTTGTAAGAACCGAGACCCAGCTCATAAATAGTCTCAGCAACCTTAATGCAAGCTTAATAATCAGGTTATATTTCTCCCTTAAGGGACTTATTTAATTGTTTTATTCCAATAGCCATCATACACTTATTTGTAATTCTGATCCGGCCCCTACGGCATTTTTTCCTTCTATCTTACAAGTCTTTTTAATATGACACTTAGCTGAACTGATATAACGACTTTGTAGGAACATTGGAAGCCGCGGAGAGCTTAACTTGCGCCTCCCCAGGCTTTACAGTGAGTAATTGGCAGATGGCTGATAATAAATTTAGTGTCGTGGCAAGATTGGGAACATAAAAGATCAACAAGTATGGATAAATTTACATGAAGGCGCAGATGATTTCAGAAATAATCGATCGGGTAACGTCAAAAAAGTACTTTAAAATATAACCCATCACATGACTGTAATGTGATTATCCTCCAAACTGCAGTCAGACAAAATTGCATTTTATTATATTACATTTTTCTTTCTCAGTTTTGAGTCATGTTGTAATATATAATCAAACTTTTATTGCTGTATCATTGGATGTGTATCAACTGCACAGCCTCTGTTGGCTTTTCCTCATTTTGTCTTTTGTAGAGATTAAATTCTTTTGTACTTGTTTTATAATTGGGTTTTTATATTATAAATGATAGAAATATCATATTTGCTCTTGTTCTTGAATTCTTTTCTCATCTCAATATGGTTTGCTGTTTGATCTTAGAAATTGGGCAAACCTGAACTGTAAAGTTCGGGGTCTGTACCGAACACCTAGTTTTCAGGCATATCCCCAAACACGGACCTCCCTGAGTCTGTGTTACTGTTCAGGTTGGGCTGGGGGGCTGTAAAAAATAAGCAAAACAGTGATTAAACTTCAGCATTATACTTACCGAGGACCACACGATTGTGCTTCCAGGCTCATTAACTTCCTGATCACACTCTCTGTGACAGCATCTCTGATTGGCTATGGCGCCCCTGCCCATTGTGCCGACATCTGTGATTGGTTACTATTGGCAATGAACCTGCAATCATAGGTGTTAAAATAATTTACCAAAATTTACATACAGCTTCACTGTATTTTTGATTCTCAAACCAGATAAAGCGGACAGCTACAGGCTGCCACCCCCAGCTGCCTGACTTTACCTTGGCTGGCAATCAAAAATGCAGGGAAGCCCATTATTATGTAATTTTTTGTTATTAGGTAAATAAATAATTTAAAAAAAAATGTGTGGACTTCGTTTTATTTTTGATTGTCAGCCAAGATGAAATCCAGGCAGCCGGGGCTGGTATTGTCAACGTGGTGAGGCCCATAATTATTGGGACCTCCATGCTACAGAATAGCAGCCCACAGCTGCCTCAGAAATTGGCACATTCATTACAATCACAAATTCCTGGTATATTGTCAAAAAATATAGTCCTTTTTAAAAGCATTTCTGGGCTGTGGAGTCAGTAAGCCAAACATCTGACTCTGACTCTTCAATTTCCCTGAATCGAACTCCGACTCCACCCAAAATGAGCACCGACTCTGATCCCACAGCCCTGATGGAAAGGATGGATTGAAAATTTGATGATACTTTTCACATTATACAGAGCAGTATGTGAAGTTTATTTCTAATTTTGCGCAGTAATTTAATAATTTAATAGATCTAATAACATCTATTGAATACCGTATCATTTTGTTTTGTATTTCAAGGTGCAGTTATTCTCTTGGGAAGGACCAACATGTTTCGCTTTAATCATCCAAAAGAAGCTGCTAAATTAAGAGAAAAAAGGAAGGTAAGTAAAGAAATATGGTAATAAATATTCCTCTTCTTGTTTTGAAGATATCTATATTGTGTAATCATTATTTCAGATAAAGCTCCAAGTATTCTGCCTTTAATTTACATTATAAGTAATACGTTCAATTATGTCATGTAGATTTGTGTAATTAACACTTGTTAATCGACCTAAGTCACAAATGAAGCAATTGTAACGGAGACGTCAGTCTATGCTATTGACATCTGGAATAATGCAACATTTTACTTTGCGTAGACAGCCCTAGATGAATTACATAGAATGCAAATCACCAAAGCAATCTGTTTATGTTCGTAAATTGTGATACAGACTGTAACACAGGAATGAGAAATGTTATAACAGGAATTTATTTAAAGGGAATTATCAGCAGATTTTTGCTATGTAAGCTGAGGACAGCATTCTGTAATGGCTAAAAAACAAAAATCAAATGTGTCTGTCTTTCAGCATGCTATTGTTTATGTAAACTAAAGGCTCTATCACCTGGTGATTATCATTACAAGACTACTTTGTCACGTGGAGGGCAGTCTGACATGCCCCTCCTGTAATTGACACCTCACTGTCAGTGTACACTCTCTATAGAGAGCCTGATGGAGGCGGGAACAGCTTTCCCAGCTCTGCTGTATGGCTAAAACTAAATGCTTTGATTGTGTCAGAACAGCTGCACTCAGTAATCTAAGGTATACATCGTTGAATTCATAATCTTTTTGCCATCATTCTGCTGTCATATAAAGTAGCAAAAACATGACGGATTCCCTTTAACTGGCTAAGTGACATATCTATTATAATAGGAGAGGTGCTGTGCTAACATCTTATTTAACCCATTACTTGCCAAATTTGCAATTTTCCTTTTCGAAAATAGGTGTTTGAAAGCTCTCTGGGTGGAAGAATATTCAATTAAAAATGACAATGACATGATTTCCTGTTTTGAAAACATTCATTTTACAAACACAATACAAAAAATTGGACCTAATTATAAAATCTTAGTTGCTAGAAGCAAAAGATTAAGCGTCCCAAAAAAATGACCTTGGTAGATAATGGGTTAAGGTTATGCTCACATGTTCAGTAGATTCATGCTGCCCAGCCATAGGTAGCATGAATCAGAGCTTGGCTGTGTGATTTGGAATCAGGTATGAGATTCTCAACATAGTTTGAAAAGCCAGCTCGGAACAAGGCTGACTTGTCCGGTGCGGCCTAACACCTCCCCTTTCCCCTTGGCTGGCTTCTTCCCATCCTGCTCTATTTGATTGAAAGGTTTCTCCTTATGGACATGCTTTTATCATAGTCACGTTTCGTTTTCAAAAAAAAAAAATTCAAGCGTGAAATGTGTAAAGGCCCCATCACATGGGGCAACATCGCCGCCAATTACTTAGGCCACGCCCCTATGTCACCTATCAGCGGCGACATCGCCCCTACGTCGCCTCATGTAGAGGGGCGATGTCGGCGCCGCCGGGAGGTCGCCTGGTTTCAGAGCAGTGCTCTGAAACCAGGCGACCGATCTGGGGCAATGTGCACACATCGCCCCATGCAACCGGCCGCCGGCGACCTGTCAGGAGATGGGAGCCATAGGCTCCCATTGTCCTGCATCGCAGGCGGGGTTTTCAGACACCCCGGCGGCGATGCCGCCTGTCAGCTCGCCGGCGTAGCGTTGGAGATGTCCCCCCATGTAAATGGGGGACGGTGACGCCGGCGGGGCGCCAAAAATGTGCCTGCACCCGCCAGTCGCTGCCGACATTGCCAGCCCGGTTGCCAGGTGTGACGGGGCCTTTAGTGTTCCCTGATCAGTTTTTCAGATCTCTGAACCTAACTACTATGTGCGTTCCAAAGATGACCCATTGATTTCATGGCATTTTCTGATTAAAGGACATAGGCCACAGAGCATGCCCCAGGCAGTTTTGGTAAAACTGAAGGAAAATTAAAGAATTGCTGTAAGGTTGACCTGTGCCATGTGATTTTTGCTGGACAATTCCAGTTGAAAGAGATTGTTCAGCATTGATATCCCCCTAAAATATTCAAAGACGATGTACAATAAAAACTATTTTTTTTTTAAATTCTGGTAACTGTAATAGACATGCAGAATTGACTGTAACATGCATTTTGTTTCACAGAGCGGTTTGCTTTCCACGTTTAGTCTGTCCATGACCGATCTTTCAAAATCATGTGAAAATCTGTCTGCTGTTATGCTCTTCAATCCCGGGTAAGTAAGAAAAGCCATGCTACTACCAGTCTATTATATAGATCGGGAAACAGAGAAATCACTTCAGTGAAAAACAACCTTCATTAGGCAAACACTGTCTTTCTGGAGCATGTAGAATTATTTGTTATACTAATTTATATGTCTAATATAAAAGTGTCGTTGAAATTTAAACTTTTGGATCTATCACAAGTAAACACTGTTTTATTATCTGATCACTGATTGTTTTGTAGTTGTGTTGTTCCTTTTTTATTGCTGTTTATTACTACTGTTGTGTAACATAAACCTGTAATAACCTACAAGGGGGCAGAGCTGAGAAAACCCTTGATTAATTAGCTAGATGGGTATCTGGTATAAATACTTTAAAATGGTTGTACCAACTTAACACGTTCTCCCCATCAATGCGATACAGCATGCCTTGTTGATCTGTGGGGTTCTGACCTCTGGGATTCCATCTTATCCTGAGAACAGATCTCTGGAGAGTGTGCTCTTAGGCTGGTTTCACACTACGATTTTATCAGTTCCGATGCTGTCCGATAAAAATCGGACAGCATCGGACCGATTTTGGGCCCCATGCAGCCCTATGGGCATTGGACCGAATCGGATGTGCACTAAATGCCATCCGATTTGGTCCGATCCGATTCAGCCCGATTTTATTATCGGTGCAAAAATCGGAACCTGCTCCGATTTTAGCACCGAAAATAAAATCGGACAAACTCGGATCGGACCAAATCGGATGGCATTTAGTGCACATCCGATCTGACCCGATCAATTTGACATGGGGCCCTATAGAGCAGGCTCCGAGGAAACATCTGATGTCTCCTCGGACCGATTTTAGTGTACTGAGCATGCTCAGTACACTAAAATCGCTCCAAAAGTGAATGAATGGGTTACTTTAAAAAAAAAAATCTATGCTCACCTGTCCACGAGGCCCCCGGCGTCTCCGGTGTCTCCAGGTATCTTGCCGTCTGTGCTGACAAGACCTGCCGTGATGTCACAATCACATGACTGCCAGTAACCAATAGCCGGCAGTCATGTGATTGTGACATCATGAGAGGTCCTGGCAGCACAGAAGACAGAACAGCAAGATACCGGGAGATGCGCGGGACCGTGCAGGAGTCGTGGACAAGTGAAAAAGGAGAGGAGGAGAGGGGAGGACAAGAGGAGAGGAGGAGGACAAGAGGAGAGGAGGAGGGCAAGAGGAGAGGAGGAGGGCAAGAGGAGAGGAGGAGGGCAAGAGGAGAGGAGGAGGGCAAGAGGAGAGGAGGAGGGGGACAAGAGGAGAGGAGGGGGACAAGAGGAGAGGAGGGGGACAAGAGGAGAGGAGGGGGACAAGAGGAGAGGAGGGGGACAAGAGGGGGAGCGCAATGGAGGACCGCTGGAGAAGAGGGGAGGACCGGGGACCATATTGGAGCACCGGGGAGAGAGACAGTTGATGACAGCTGACAGGAGGGAGGTGAGGGCAGGCATCAGATGAAATGTCGGAATCGGATGCCTATTTGGCATCCGATTCCAGGCATCAGAAGATTCCGATGCTGTCCGATTTATATCGGACAGCATCGGATTTTAAAAAATCGTAGTGTGAAAGTAGCCTTAGAGGAGGGGAGGTTGAGCTTGTGAATCCCTGAACCATTTGTTCAGTAGGGTAGTATACTGCTTGTTCATCTCCAGAAGTCATATAGAGAATGAATGGAGTGGTAGTGTACATTCTCGACCTCCACTCCAATGCCTAATTCTAGGAATTAGTGTGAGTCTCACCGACCAGACCCTCAGCGATCAATAAGTTACTCCACATCCTACTGATACTTGGTACATCCCCTTGAAACAGTAGTACAATTTGTTGCATTTTCATGTCTTTAACATTTCTACAAAGCCTCTAGTATATCTTTAAGATATCTTTATCTTCTAGACCAGTGATGGCGAACCTTTACGAGACTGAGTGCCCAATCTCTAACTCAAAACCTAATTCTTTATAGCGAAGTGCCAATAGGGCAATTTACCCTAAATGACAGCAGTGGCCGTCACAAGAGCTGCATAGGGGGAGAGCCAGCAACAGCCAACTCTCTTCCCTGTACAGTGCTTGCAGTCCTGACACCCTGATGAAAAGTTCTATTATTTTAACAATGAATTGATTTTAAACTTCCCTTTGCAGTCTTCTCTTCTCTTCAGCAGGGTCAGACAGCTCATGTGTACTGCACATTGAAGCTGAGCTGCTCTCACTGCCCTTTCCAGACACAGCAGGTGGATTGATCTGTATAAATAAAAAAAAATAGAAGAATATTAGAGAGATAGAGAGATAGATAGATTTTCCACATTGTAATCCTGGTCCCTATATTGTACCATTGTCTCCATCCTGACCCCTCTTCTTTTAGTTATGTGCTCCATCCTGACCCTTTCCTTGTAGGTACGTGGTCCATCCTGACCCTCTCCTTGTAGTAATGTCTCCATCCTGACCCTCTCTTTTAGCTATCTCCTCCATACTGACCCTCTCCTTGTAGCTATCTGCTCCATCCTGACCCTCTCCTTGTAGCTATGTGCTCCATCCTGACCCTCTCCTTGTAGCTATGTGCTCCATCCTGACCCTCTCCTTGTAGCTATGTGCTCCATCCTGACCATCTTCTTGTAGCTATGTGCTCCATACTGACCCTCTCCTTGTAGCTATGTGCTCCATCCTGACCCTCTCCTTGTAGCTATGTGCTCCATTCTGACTTTCTCCTTGTAGCTATGTGCTCCATGCTGACCCTCTCCTTGTAGGTACGTGGTCCATCCTGACCCTCTCCTTGTAGTAATGTCTCCATCCTGACCCTCTCTTTTAGCTATCTGCTCCATACTGACCCGCTCCTTGTATCTATGTGCTCCATCCTGACCCTCTCCTTGTAGCTATGTGCTCCATCCTGACCTTCTCCTTGTAGCTATGTGCTCCGTCCTGACCCTCTCCTTGTAGCTATGTGCTCCATCCTGACCCTCTCCTTGTAGCTATGTGCTCCATCCTGACCCTCTCCTTGTAGCTATGTGCTCCATCCTGACCCTCTCCTTGTAGGTACGTGGTCCATCCTGACCCTCTCCTTGTAGCTATGTGCTCCATCCTGACCCTCTCTTGGCAGTAATGTCTCCATTCTGCCCCCTTTATTGTAGTAATATCCCCATCTTTGTCCTTTTGTAGTAATGTCCTATCCTTGTCCTACATTAAGTAATGGCCCATCATGCCCCCTCCTTGTAGTAATGCCCCATCATGTCACCTCCTTTTAGTAATACCCCATTATGCCCCCTCCTTGCAAAAATGCACCTTCATGTGCTCTTTGTAGTAATGCCCCATCATGCCCCCTCCTTGCAACAATGCCCCATAATGCCGCCTCTTTTAGTAATGTCCCATCATGCCCCCTTTTGTAGCAATGCACCATCATGCCCCCGACTTGTAGTAATGCCCCATCATGCCCCCATCCTTGTAATGCCCTCATTCTTGTAATGCCCTCATCCTTGTAATATACCCATCCTTGAAATGCCCCCCTCCTTGTAATGCCCTCATCCTTGTAATGCCCTCATCCTTGTAATGTCCCCATCCTTGTAATGCCCTCATCCTTGTAATGCCTCCCTCCTTGTAATGCCTCCCTCCTTGTAATGCCTCCCTCCTTGTAATGCCTCCCTCCTTGTAATGCCCCTATCCTTGTAATGCCTCCCTTTTTGTAATGCTCCCTCCTTGTAATGCCCCATCCTTGTAATGCCCCCATCCTTGTAATGCCCCCATCCTTGTAATGCCCCCATCCTTGTAATGCCCGCTCATTTTAATGCCCCCATCCTTGTAGTGTCTCCCTTTTTGTAATGCCCCCTCCATTTAATGCCCCCATCCTTGTAATTCCTCCCTTTATGTAGTGTCCAATCTGTTAGATTCCCCCATCCTTGTAATGCCTCCCTTTATGTAGTGTCCACTCCTTTAGATGACCCCATCCTTGTAGTGCCTCCCTTTATGTAGTGTCCACTCCTTTAGATGACCCCATCCTTGTAATGCCTCCCTTTATGTAGTGTCCACTCCTTTAGATGACCCCATCCTTGTGATGCCTCCCTTTATGTAGTGTCCACTCCTTTAGATGATCCCATCCTTGTAGTGCCTCCCTTTATGTAGTGTCCACTCCTTTAGATGACCCCATCCTTGTAGTGCCTCCCTTTATGTAGTGTCCACTCCTTTAGATGATCCCATCCTTGTAGTGCCTCCCTTTATGTAGTGTCCACTCCTTTAGATGACCCCATCCTTGTAGTGCCTCCCTTTATGTAGTGTCCACTCCTTTAGATGACCCCATCCTTGTAATGCCTCCCTTTATGTAGTGTCCACTCCTTTAGATGACCCCATCCTTGTAATTTTATAGTGCTTGTTATAGTTTAAAAAAACAAACAAACCTCATACTCCCCTTTCTAGTCCTGTCTCCAGCGCTGGCTCTCGCTCCTCCTAGCTGCTTCTCCTCTTCTCGCGCTGAGCACAGTCATGTGACGCTTGCACGTCACGTGATTGTGGTTACATGATGCTGGGCGGGCGGGGCTAGGAGATTGTCGGAGCGAGGAGAAATGTCTCCTCCGCCCCGATACATCTTTGAACTGCTGGCGCGATTGCGCCAGCAGTTCAAAGCGGCAGTGCAGCGGCGAGGCCGCGTGCCACCAGAGAGGGCGCTGCGTGCCCTCTGTGGCACGCGTGCCATAGGTTCGCCATCACTGTTCTAGACTATCTAGAGTATAACATTATATAAGAATATTCAGCACTGCAGGACTTTACAAATATGACAAGTATTTTACATGTCATGGTCCTTGCAATCGGTATATTATACAGCCTAGCCCCAAAAATAACACAGTGCTTCAGTTGACAACATCTCCATGGAGTTTGTATGTTTTCTCCATGTTTGTGTGGTTTTCCTCCTGGTTCTCAGGTATCCTCCCACACTCCAAAGACATACTGATGGGGAATTTAGATCGTGAGCCCCGATTGGGACAGTGTTGATGATGGCTGTAAAGAAAGTTATGTGGAATTTAAGGTGCTATATAACCAAGAAAGAGGATAATAAACTAGTTCTGATGTATTTTTTCAGTGATGCTCTACCAGAGCAGGTATGGTACATTATTGATGGTTATTGGCAGTAATTATTCAGGTTAAATCATAATGGGAAGGACATGGGAATCAGATTTGCTGATGCTGTCCATGTAATCTAATTGTTAGAAGAAGATGGGAGAATCATTCCGTCTCTTAGCCCTGAGTGGATAAAAAACATTGCTACAAAGTCCATGTGTGAAAATTCCACCAATCGTGCTGCAGCCTTCATTTTACCAGAGCAGATTACAAAATGAAAGCTGACTCCTGATTGGTTGCCGAGGGTAAAGGTACCGTACACGCTTCAATGTTGTAATGATATCACCAACGATCTGATGGGCGTGCGGTCGTTAGGACATCTTTTTGAGATCGTTGATGAGATGTCACACGTATAGATATCGTGAACACCACCAACAAGGTGGCGAGCAGCTATTGTTCGCACAACCCTGCGAACGATACTTGTTCACTGTTGTGAATAGGTGAAGTCGTTAACGACATCGTTATCGCAGTGTCACACACAACGATGCAGCAGGTTGGCTGATCGAGGATCGTCTGATTTGAGAACATGTTCTCAAATCTGTGATCAACGATCCAACGATTTATCGTAGTCGTATCTCGGTGTAACACGCAACGACGTCCTAACAATGTCGTTTGAATGACGCCAAACCTGTTTGAGCAATATCGCTAACGTTCTTGTACCGTGTAATGGGGACTTGAGACATTTTTGATCGAGGCCCACTCTTCGGTGTACCATGAGCAGCTTACTTGTCATACAGATTTACCACTTGTTCACAAGTATATTTCTTACCTCTAGAACTGCTTTTAGTTCCTCAATTAACAATGTTCTCTTCAACACTGAGGCCCTGTAATGGGTTCAGACGTGACCAAGGACAACATGTGCATTGAGTTTCCATGATCTCACCATGCCTGTGGGTTTCTTTCATGTACACCAATTTCCTTTAACATTCCAAAAAAAAATCTGATTTCTACCATTCTTATTGGCTAATTGGCTTCTTATGCATCTTCCTTACTGTTTGTCATTCTGCAAAGAAAACATGTCATCTGATTTATTTTTCTTAATTGGAACAAGATGATGAAACATGTTCTGTTTTACGTTTTTTACTTTCTTGTTGCAGTTGTGATATGGTGCATGCACTTTACATTGGCTCTGTTACCACCAGGTCAGATGTGGCCTGTGGTAGATGAGTATCTAACTTCTATGGGAGACTAATGAGGTTGCTCTGTGCAGAGAGTAGGGGAGAAGGTGAACTGTATATTCACCTATTATGAAGGTTGGATCCTTTGTTATCTTTAAGGAGATAAGCTGCCAGTGAATTTGGTATGCCAAATCTGCATGCCTATCCTTATGCCAGCAAAGTTGATGAGAATTCTGATGTGTTGCACACGGCTTGCTTTTTTTTTCTTTGCAGATTTGGGTGCAGAAAAAATCTGCAGCGTGTCAATTCTTGGTGCAGAAGATGCTGATTTGGTGCAGAAAATGTCTGCAAAAAATTATCAGAATGCGCACATAGCCTTAGAGTTCATTGTAGTCCTGCCTGTTATGGTTCATTTAGGCAGAGAATCGTATAATCAAGGAACAATGTGATCAGGACTCACGACGTGCAAACAAGGTCAGAGAATTGTTTACACAGGACAAGAATCCTTAGGCTGGCTTCACACCACAGTTTTTTGGCATCCTGTTCTGTCCGTTTGAAAAGGACTGAACAGGATCCTTTATTGCCTCCCATGCATCACAATGGTGCCCTATTGGTCATGTATGGCCATCCGTTTTAGTGAATTCAGTCCAGGATTTGTTTTTGTCCTTTTTATTACCATCCCCAACACTGCACCGTTTTTGGGCGCACCGGACCAAACCGGACAGAAACAAATTCGGCGGTGTCCAGATCACACAACTCTCTCTCTTTTCTCTCTCTCCTTATCATTACTCCTTGGCTGCCGATCGTTTTGCAGCTTTCCTATGGGGTAAACTGATCCTGTAAAAAAAATTACTCTGGAGGCATAATTGCCATCCGTTTCCACACATCCCTGCCGATCTGTCTGGTCCTACAAATTACAGGATCCAGACGGACAGACAAAAACCGTGATGTGAACCCAGCCTTAGTGAAATGATGGTTCCATAATGATCATGACATTGAATACCGTGCACAGTGATCACACAGACAATCTGAGGTTTAGCTCAATGCTCAACATTCATATCCCAGATATGTTTTGCTGCATATTTTTCATACATCGGATACTTTTTTCACAGTTTCATACTTTACTTCCTGTCCTTACATATCCAGCGTTCATACCCCATACATGATACTATTTTTCTCCAATTCATGAATTCAGAAAGTAGTGGGCGAGCATTTCTGCTGATACTGTAAAAAAAAAAAAAAATGTAATCTAATAAGCAACGCAAAAGAAATTTTGACAACCACAAATATGTACTCGTTCCAATGGTCAAACCGCTACTAACTATTTATTGACTTGGAACACAAACCTACTTGGGATTTGAATTTCATTCTTCCTTTTTGCTCATCTACAAATGAGTAAACAATCTTCATTTACATTACACAATTTTTGAACCGCTGATGGAAAACGTTTTTTGCTCAGCTAAACAATTTAATGCACGAAGATCGAGAGGATTTGGGCAGTTCAGTCGCTGAACCAAATCACTTTACTCAATTATTGTGACCGATGGGTCGATACCACTAGAATTTCACAGATTATAACCAATATAATTATCGGTCAGCTTTAGGGATGAGCAAATCTTTTGAAATTCATTTTGTCAGCTTCCCTGAAATTTGCCCCCAAAATTTAATTTGCGGTAAAAGAAAAATTTGACGGGGATCTAAATACAGCAATACCTCAAATTATCAGGTAAAGACTTACGGTGTATAAAACCCTAAGGTCCTCTACTAATGTATTGAACCCCTTTTGAGCTCTTCAAATGGAATTTGTCTGCAAAATTTCATATCCCAAACTATTTATATGTGTATGTCACTACATCATACACAAGTCCAGCCACACCTTTACATGGCCAGTCCATTCATCAGTTACTGAGAAATCAGAGTTTGAATTATTATGCAGATGAGGTTGAAGAGCTACTTGTAGATCTGAAGCCTTTGTCACTCCAGCTCTATTCCATGCCCAGCGCTGCTTCCTTCTGCTTGACTAACTGCTTCCTTGCCTGAAGGCGCACAGCATAAAGATGGTCAGTCCTGATCTCTGTTACTGGTACACCTATTGATATACTTTATATAACCCCTGAGTAAAGACTGTCAGTCAAGCCAAAGAAAAACAAACAAATATTTTTTGCTAAGATGCTGTTTTACAGTATATCACAGATCAATTCAGTAACTCTGACTATGCAGGTCCAGCACCTCCCTAGAACTTGAATTTGTGTATTTTTTTGTTTTAATTTTTTACAGACTACCACTCCCATTTTTTAATGTTCTTTAGTGCTTCAATACCTCCTATATGGCTTGTGCTCTGCCCTCTTGTAAATTCTTAAAATGTCCACTGATTTCCCTGCCTTCATCTTCTCCAATATATCTGATCACCCTCTCTGGCTTCACTAGACCATGTGATATGATTGCTGCTAAACTTTCTGTGGAAGCCTATATAGCTGCGCCTGACATCGGGAGTCTGCTGCCTGACTGATGTAAATTTTCAGCAGTTTGTGGAATGGTGCTGGGCATTTTCTTTTTGTGATCTTTGTGAATCATACTGCTTTTTTAATTTCTTCAGGACCGGAGAATTTTAGGAAATTCAAGTGAGAGTAGATTCAGTGCAGGTCAATCTACCCATCCGTGATGACTTCTGAGAAGTAAACTCTACAGGACAGAAAGTGTCAGTCTAACATTGGGTTAGGTTAGTTTCACACTGGCATTTTTTGCCATCTGTGTGCACTTGTGGTTGCATCCAGTTTTTTTTTTCCCCTGATCAGGGTGGTCACGTTTTTTTCCCCTGAGATCAACCATGCAAAATATTGGTCAAAAATCGTGACCACCTGGATCTGGGGCAATGCACGGTAGATTTAAATTGGGGCCCTATGTAACCTAGATTTGGTGGACTCTGGAACTCGCTGGATCCAGCTGCCGAATTCGGGTTTTTGATCTGCGGGGCCTAGGGACGTGTCGTTTGCTACCGGATACAGGAAAAAAGGTACACTACTGTACGCAACGGGCTGCCCCTGCACTAGTATTGTCACTGATCTGTGAGCCCAGATCAGTGATAATATGGTGTGGGTGCATCCAGTTGTATCATCACAGGGGATTCTGGGGAGGATTCTAGCTTTACCTGCATCCCCTGGATTGCTGGAAATGCCAGTGGGAAACTAGCCTTAGTGAGCACAGAGAAAACTGCTAATTTTCATAATAATTTTAAAACCTCACACACTTGTGTTGGAAATTTAAAAAAACCAACCCAACATATTTTAAGATATAAATTTCACATACGGTAAATTTATTTATCAATGGGTCATTTGTCTGATTGTCTTTGAAGATGAGGATTTAGATTGTATCTGCTATTCAGGACAGGCACTGGGTCGTGATGTCAGTCTCTGTACATCTCCGCAGAATATGTTGGTGTTACAAACGCAACAGGAAATAGATGATATAAGTAGATGATCATTTTTCTTTCTGACATATTCAATTTTCTTTGTTCCTTAAAAGAAGAAACAGTTAAGTAAAGCAGGTAGTGCCCTGCTGAGCTGTTAACATAATTCTGAAGCCTTTGCCCTACAGAGACGTGTTGATTTTCCATTGTAAAAATCCCTTTTCAGAGGTAACCTTAGTCCTTTAATCACGACTCGTCTGCAGCTTGTCAAAGCTTTCTGAGCACATAAGGAAAATTACTATCCAGCTTATGCTTTTTTTTCATGTTACATTCATAGTGTAACCGGTATCGTCTGCTAAGCTCATGATCATTGTATGGTTTGTGCCAAGTGCACGGTGACTGCGAATGTGGTTCCCTTCTATCTTACATTGAATGTGTCATAATTTAATAGAAAAATTGATAGAACCACGCCATCCAGTAGAAGAGGTGCCGACAGACTTGTGTGCAACGGTTTTAACTTTTAATAGCTGAGAAAAAGTTCCTTCGATTTATCACTTATATTTATATACAGTAAGTTCTTAATAGGAGGAATAACATATTTCTCCCCAAATCACCTGTCAACAGCTGTTGCCATAGTGATCAAATCTAAGGGTGTTAGATCTTCACGAAAACTTCACATCCTGCTTCGCCCCCCCTCCTGTTAGATCGCATTACTACTGATTGTGCTCATCAACGTCCTTACTGTGAGACAGAGCAATGTGTATCATAAGCCGCCATAAAGAAATAAGGACACCATAACCATTACACCGCTGCATCCGGCTATAACCCATCTTCTACTTTCTGACATACTATTTTATTTTACAGGTTACATTTTTTTTTATATATATACTGTATATTTTTCTCGACTTTTGTTGTTTGCATTATAAGAGTTGAATATTACGCTTACAGGATGTTACAGTATCAGTTGGGTTTACATAAAAATCATGGAGCCCCAGAGCAATAGTCCTATTTGCCTCCTCAAAAAATAGGTAGACCTATGGAAGTTCAGCTTCTGGGGATTCAACTGGACTTTATCTAAAGTTCTGCTTTGGACCCAATCTTGACCCGAACCTCATTGGAAGTCACTGATTGAGCAGTTCAGCTCTTAGCCCATATTCACCTAGCCATAAACAAAGCAATTCTGGGGTAGGGAGGGCAGGCTTTTGTCATTTTTTTTACTGATACACACTACATCCGATAACACTGATTTTATCCCAAATGCAGCTATTGAAATTCTGCAAGCGGCTCACACTGGGATGAGAACAAGCGTACCTGAGCACAGAGATGTTCACTCCAGTGGTTTTCGTACGCAAAGCAGCCGAACACTGAAAATTTTTGTAAATTCTGCATCCGGTACCAATACCGAACTTTTAAGTCTGATACTCTCATCCCATCTCCTTACTTTTAAAGACCAAGAGAGGCACAAGTATTGCAGCACTTACACAAATATTGGGCCCCTGCTGAGGCCACTTTGGGGTTCTCAGCCACTACTATAGCCGTGGCTTCCATGGAATATGATGCCACCAGAATACACACACCCACACACACTATGATGACCCCTCAGTGCCCCCAGCAAGTCTTGATGTCCCACAGTGCTCCACATTACTTTGGTCAAGCAGACACTGTTGATGATGATCATGTGATGAATCAACGACAGGTTGAATTCTGTTGTTCTGCTCCCATGACAGAACACAAAAGGGGAATTCCTAAGACAGATTGGAGTCTAAATTGAAATGATTAAACATGGCTCACATTTGCCAGCTCTCCCTAAACATCTGAGAAGCTCGGAGGCTAAGCCTCGCAGATGAGTAAGAATATATGACAGGCCCTCAGATTTTTCAGAGATGTAGGAAACAGCCTGGACATATGGGGAATAATTGTGAGGATTGTCGATTCAGAAATTCACCAGTGGTGCATGAAATGTGTCACTAATGGACACAATTTGTAGTTTCCAAATCTAATATATAAAGCTGTGTGTGTGTGGTGTGTGTGTGTGTGTGTGTGTGTGTGTGTGTGTATGTATGTATGTATGTATATCTGGGATTGGCATCTACACCGTAGCAACTACAGCCACAAAATTTTGTACAGTCACACGTCTGGACCCCGAGAGCGTCATAGGCTGTTGTGAGGCGAAATTTTAACCCTGCGCGTTCCAGTTCACCAAACAATTTTGGCCCCATCTACATAATGGGGAAAAAGGGAAAGGAAACGTGTGGGAGGAAAATCGACAACTGCCAACTACAGCTACAAAAATTTGCACAGTCACACGTCTGGACCCCGAGAGCGTCATAGGCTATGTTGTGAGGCGAAATTTTAACCCTGCGTGTTCCAGTTCACCAAACAATTTTGCCCCTATCTGCATAATGGGGAAAAAGTGAATGGAAAAGTGTGGGAGGAAAATCAACAGTTGTCAGCTATAGAGACAAAATTTTGCACAGTCACACGTCTGGACCCCGGGAGCATCATAGGCTATGTTGTGAGGAGAAATTTTAACCCCGTGCATTCCAATTCACCAAACAATTTTGCCCCTATCTACATAATGGGGAAAAAGTGACAGTTACCAGTTGACAGTTGTGAATGAGAGGGGCTTAATGATATGACCAAAGACTAAGGGCCCTTTCACATCAGCGTTTTTTGAAATTTGCGGCAGATGCGGTGAAAAAACCGCATCTGCCGCAATTACCGCATACCGGCTGCACTTGCGGCGCGGTTGCGGTAAACGCCATGCAAAGTATAGGCGTACTTGCGGCAGGTGCGGCAAGTGCGGTTTTGCACTTGCAGCGTTTTTTTTTCGCGGCCGCACCTGCCGCAAGTGCAAAACCGCACTTGCCGCACCTGCCGCAAGTACGCCTATACTTTGCATGGCGTTTACCGCAACCGCGCCGCAAGTGCAGCCGGTATGCGGTAATTGCGGCAGATGCGGTTTTTTCACCGCATCTGCTGCAAATTTCAAATACCAGCATATAGTCACTAAGGTGGGGCCCCAACATCAGATATTCACCACACACGGGGACATGTATACACAACACACGCACACAAAGAGTGACAGCGAGTGTATAGTCGCTAAAGTACAGCCCCAACATTGGATACTCACGTCAAAGTTAGGGTCTGGGGGCACCACTATCACATATAGGTAGGATCCATCCCACTATGCAAAAAACATGTAGCAATTGAAGAAAAAGAACATAGCAACAGGGATGATCACTATAATCAATCTTTATTTATATAAAAAACTCAATAGAAAAACACAAAACACCACTGACCACCTCTTTAAAACTAAAAACAATTAAAACCAAAAAAGTTGTTACAAAGCTGGTGTACAAAAGGTATGTACAGGTTACTGAGCAATAGGCAATGATACCAAGTCAGAGTATAGTACAATATAATTTGCTGGCAGATCTGAACAAATGTCTCAAATACAGTCAATTTACAATCAAATTACAGTATGGCAAATTGTGCCCTATTAACCGTAATTACACTGCACCCCTGCAGCTATGGTCAGGGCCAATCCCTCCAAGCTTCACCATATAAGAAGACCATAAGGTCCTATACACCCTCTAAAATGTCCTGCAAAAGGGGCCAGGGATACAGAGTAATCTGCCAGCCAACTCAAACCACAGGTATATACAATATAATCACTATAATCACATACCCAGCCACCAGCTTTCCAAGGACCGACTCACCCCACAGGGACACACACACACACACACCACAAAGAGACACACACCACACAGACCACCCCCCACAGGGACACACACATCTACACCCCAGGGACACACACACCACACAGACAGACACAGATGTGCAAAAATCACCTCACACAACTCGCCTCATACGTGTGCTATCTTTATTTTCCAAACATAAACATCTGATTAAAAACAGCCAATGTGCAACACATGTGCCATATAGGGAATTAAGGCAGATGTCAGTCACATGAGCTGTCTATTATGTGTATGTGTGAGGTAACATATACTGCCCGGCCAGGGGGGGGTTTACTGTTGGCTGGAGATTTATTAGGCTGCCTATAGCAACCAATCACAGCTCAGCTTCTATTTTCTTACAGGTCATTAATATGACATATTCAAATTCTATTTTGTTATAGCTAACAGCAGTTATTTATTAACCCGGGCGTAGCCGGGTACTACAGCTAGTATTACATAAAGTTGGTGTAATAGCAGCTCTAATGCAAACAACATACAGTTAACATCTGGTGAGAGCACAAACTTGTTTAAACACGTAAGTGAAAAAATGGTACCTGTGTCATGAGTATTTGGGTCAGTGTGTCATGAGTGTACAGTCCATAAGTTTGTTTTTTGCCATCAATGTCATCAGTGTTTTTCATGGAAGGATAAATTACAAAGTTTCTCCGACAGCACAGGGACTGCTGATAAATGCCATCGATGTGCTGTATGGGTTTTCATAGACCTTAATTTTATTGGAATTTTTCATTCATGATGCTGGACAAAAACAAACATGTCTGCTTGTGTTTTGCATGGACACACAGTCTATGTAAACATACAGACATTTGAAAACTATCATAAATTATAATGAGTATGTGTTCTTTCAGTGAAAAAGAAATGGATAGAACATGTACATGAAACACAGAAGTGTGACTGAGGCTTAATATATGCACAGGATTGCGAATTCCAAACTCCTCCAAAAATAGAGTGCTTGTTTAATTTATATTATTTATGAATATAGGCATGCAGTGCATAAATCTAGACATGTCCTGCATGGTAACAAATATCAGAATACATAGTTGCATAATAATTAATATTACTTGCTATATCCACTAACACAACAACTTCGTCACCTCTCTCTGCAGTAATTTATTGTGTGCAGTGTTTTATCTACCACACTCTGTGAAATTTGGCAGGCCTAAAGACATTAAAGGGATTGTCCACTACATTGACAACCCCTTCTCATTTCCCATGTTGGCCCCTTTAAAATAAAGAAGTCTGTTCTCACCTCTGCTGCTGGCACCATTCCGGCGGTGTTGGCACTTGCTTTCCTGGAGCTTATGTGAGGTTACGGTTCACAATCCCTGTTTCCAGTCACTGCCAGCTTTACTGTCCTCTCCTTCAGACCTATCAGTCATCAAGAGGAAATGAGAGCTGAGGCTGGATGACCCCTTCCTGTTTATTACTTGCATATCAAAAGGGTAAGCGTTGACTGAAGTTGGAGCTAACATCACGATGAGCCCTGTGAACGTGAATGCCGAACACAGAATGGTGATTGGGGGGTGAATATAAAGGCCCCGTTACACCAGGCCACATCGCCGCCGATTACATAGGCGACGTAGGGGTGTGGCCTATCGGCAGCGACATCGCCCCTACGTTGCCTCATGTAAAGGGGCGATGTCGGCGCTGCCGGGAGGTCGCCTGGTATCACATGACCGCAAGCAGCCAATCAGCGCTGGGAACGCCCCTTGACATCACGGCAGGTCCTGGCAGCGCTACACATCACCTGGCCTTGGCACCAGACATCGGGAAAAGGCGTCGGAGAGGTAAGAATTTAATTCTTTCTTATTTTACATACATTTGGGTTTATTTAATTTAGATTTCGCAGTGTATATTAATATACATGTCACAGAGGGGAGGAGGAAGCAGGATTCTTCCCCCTCTCTGTGACATCAGAGGGAGAAAACGCAGGAGCAGCTGCGTAAAGAATTGACATCTAAATTATGTACGCAACTGCGCTTTCTGCCACAAAAAGCACTGCGTATTTTTACGCACTGTCTGCACGGCAAAGTGCATTTCCCATTCACTTTGCTGGCAGACACAAAACACATTGCGTATCTTGAAAAGCGTGCGTAAAAAAGCGCACAAAACGCAATGTGTGAACGTGTGAACGCAGCCTTAGACTGAGGAGATAGACATGCATCTTCATGCGCCAATGCACTCCCAGACTGATGTGTGCTGTTTTTCAAGACGAGCTTTATTTCTTTGCTTGCGCAGCACCTTGGGGTCATAAAAAAGTTTAATTCTCTTCTTTTTGAAGTGCTAAATAGTCATATATATGGTTTGGAAGGGTAGGAGTTTTTGACAGGTTTCCTCTAAGTTTACAGCAAAGATAAAAAAGCATATCGTAGATATGCGTCTTAGTGTTCTTTAAAATGTAATCAGACAGGCCTCATCTAGAAGAGTAAATGCACCCTTAAGAAATACTCGTCTCTTCAGCCCCTTTAAATGTTGAAATTAAGTTGCTTTTATCAGGCCTTACTTTGGCAGAAGATAAATCTTTGCAAGATCTATAGCAAAAAAAAAGAAAGCAAAAATGCATCTGATGAAAGGCCAGGAGCATCCAAAAGCATATGAATAAATATTTTCAAGTGAGAGTTACAGGCAGTGCGTAATATGTCACGACAGCCACAGGGAACAAACAGATCAATCTCAGGCTGGCAGTGGCAAAGCTAATGTAATAGAGCTGAAGAATCCAAAGTTTCTGTTCCCTGAGAGAGAGGCAAGTATCATACAGGGCAGCTTCTCGGCAGGACACTGGGGATATATTGTATTGTGCTAATATATTGACCGGAACACACAACTTTCAGCAAAACATTTGTTACTTTTAGTAAAACAGACATTTATAATAACAGCTGTTTCAGATAAAAAAAAACACACCATTGGGCTTAAAGGGGAACTCTAAAAATCAAAAGCAACCCACAGTTTAGCATCTGACATTTCCCTTTCTGTCCTATTTTTATTTGAGCACTCTGTCAGGAAGGCACGTTGTCTATAAAAAAAAGTTATTGGTAATGTGGATACTTAGCAGATAATCATTGAATAAACTTTTGGCAAAATTTTAGGATAATCTATTGTGGCCATTTTATATAGCCTAGCTTTTAAAGGGGTTGTTTCTTAAACAACATTTATCACCTATCTCCTACGTGGATAATAAATGTATGACCGCTTGTAATTCCGACTGCTGAGACTCCCATCGATCATGGAAATGAGGACCCAAAGTCTCCTGTGTGATTGGAGCATCAGAAAGCATGTACACCCACCACTCCAGTAAACTGTGAATGGAGCAGCAGTTGCTTATGCTCACTACCTTTCCACTCAAACAGGAGACTTTGGCTCGCTGTTCTTTTGATCTGTTTTGATTGAATCTCCAACTATTTTATTTTTATCACCCAGTCTATGGATAAGTGATTTGTTTGTGGCACAAACCCTTCAATTCTTTCATTCTTGTCCCTTAAATACAAGTTCCCAGTTTGCTCTGTACAATTTACAGTGTTCAGTATAAATGAGTAGACCCTTTTGTAAATTAAGATTTTAAAGGGAACCCGTCAGCTCGTTTTAGGCCACTAACCTACCACTACCTGTCACTAAACCTTGCTAACTCATCCCCAACCATCCCTCTCTGACCTAAAACTACACTAAAAGCTTCTGAAAAATTATTTAATAACTTGTATGCAGTCTACATCCATAGACTGAAATGGGCGGTCTCCAGGGCTCCATTCTCCCTCCTCGCTGGCTCTTCTCATGCCCCGCTGTGCGCCAATATTTCGTGTCCTCTGTTGAAATTCCTCCATATATTATGATGTGCACCTGGACGTCAGTTCAGTTTCGGTGCATTGTGGGTGTACAGCCTGGCTTCAATATGCACACTGATCATGCGCTGGGAGCCGGGCCATACAGCCTGATAAGCCCCCACAATGCACCGGACCGGAAATGACGTCCGGGTGAACGTCATAATGTATGGAGGAGGCGGAATGATGACACCCAGTGGAGCAGGAGGAGAGCCAGTGAGGAGGGAGAATGGAGCCCTGGAGACTACCCATTCCAGTCTATGGATGTAGACTGCATGTAAGTTATTAAATAATTTTTCATAAGCTTTATAGTGTAGTTTTACATCCGAGAGGGATGGTTAGGGTGCAGGGACAGGTAGTAGTAGGTTACTTTTGTGTTTTGCGTTATTGTCATGTTGGTAAAGTGCACGTCTACCAAGTGAACGGAGTGAATGAGCATCTTCTCTTTTAATGCAGAGCTGTACATCTGTGAATTTGATACTATTATTAAAAAGTATCTTCCTGACACCAGCAGCATTTGTGAAGTCCCACGTAAAGACACTGCCACCATCATGTTTACCTGTAGGCACCATACATTTTTCTGAAATACTACTCTGCTGTGCAAACTGTGTCTGAGTTGTAACAGCTGATCTGTGATGACCCAGGTACTTACTACCACTGTACGACAATGCAGAGTGATGTTTCTCCTTCGCCTCATTGGGGGACACAGACCGTGGGTGTTATGCTGCTGTCCACTAGGAGGCGACACTAGGCAGAATCTGAAAAAGATTAACAGTGGCTCCTCCTCTGCAGTATTACACCCCTAGAGCAGGCATTGCCTCTTCAGTTTTTGCTTAGTGTCGATAGGAGGCACACACAAATTTTATTGCTCCTAAAAATTTTTTCACTTTTTGAATTTTATACTTCAAGAAGAAGAAAAGTGGGTCTCTAACGAGACTCCCGGCATGGTCCCTCCTCGGCCACCCACTGTTGGGGCGCCTGGTTGAGGTAGACTTTTTCCCTTAACATGCCGCTCCTTCCTCGGCCCCCCAATGTTGGGGGTGCTGGGTTGAAGTTGAGACAACAGTCCTCCTTCCCCATTTCCCCACTGTTGGGGTCATTGGGTTGAAGTCGAGGTGACGGACGAGGCCTCTGATGGTGGAGCAGCATCCCTCCCTAAATACCCCTTTGGGGTTCATTTAGGTTGAGACACCACAGGTAGAGGCAGCAGGTGCAGCACTCAGAGCACCCCAGGAGTCCTCAGCACTGCTGAGCCACTCCATGGACTTCAGCGGCAGCGTTTTTGCCGCAGTACACCCAGGACTCACAGCCTCGCTGTGTACTCCTGAGGGTGCCAAGGGACCAGCAGCGGGGCAGCCAGCATCCCTCCCTAATCACCCCTGTGGGACCATTAGGTTGAGGCACCACAGGTCACAGGCTGCAGGTCGGCTGCAGTGTAATCCAGAAGCCTCAGCCACGCTGAGTGCTTCTGATGGGCTGCACATCCCAGGGCTGCATATCCCAGGAGCCCCAGCCCTGCTGTGTGCTCCTGGTGGGGCCGGAGGACATCATGTCCGGTAGTAAGGCACCTATTACACGGAGCACAGACTCCCTATGTCCCTGCAGGCCAGCACCATGCCCCTGGAAGCCGGCACCTGCATATATGGCCATATCCCAGGAGACCCTGACCTAGGGTTCTCCGGCGGGAGCCGCCACCACAATGGCGCCATAATACCCGGGGGTCCAGCAGCTGCCTCTGTCTGCCGGCAGCAGTATGTCAGGCCGAGCTCCAGGAGACCCAGTTGCTGGGTTCTCCTGTGAGGGACAGCGCCGCACTATACCTGGGGAACGCGGGGATCCGGGTCAGTTCCGGTCCCTCCGCTGGTCTCCGCGCCGGCAGAGCACCATCTGCGGCATGGGTACATTACTAGAGGCCGCGGCTTCGGCCTAGAGAACGAGGCCGCCGCCTCTTTCCCCGCCCCCGGCCCGCCCCGAATGACGCGATCAGCATCATGGAGGGGGCGGAACGGAGCGTGCAGGCCACTGTGGAGCAGAGTTTCATTTCCCTGCACGCTCCGCCCCCTCCTGGTTTCTTCTACAGACCTCTCCTGCAGCCATGATGGGGACATCTGATGTATCATGGCAAAGCCATGTAATAAAGCTATGTTGGGGCATCAAGTAATCCCTGCATCTAGTAATGAATGCACTGATCCCTGCACTTCACATACAAGTGCAGGGTACTCTGTACAGCCCCTCACGATGCTCGGAGCCCCACTATTATGGCCCGTATGCACTGGGAGCCCCACAGGACCTGTTCCCGGCTGCAGCATGCAGGCACACAGGGGAATGGGGCTGTACAGTAGCCTGCCCGTGGGGTACCGGTCTGCGGTGTCCGCAGTGCCCTCATTGATGTCATGGGAACTGACATGCTTCATCCCCGACTCCCACTGTAGGGTGGCACGGTTGAGGTCGAGACTCCATGTCATATGCCGCCCCCCTTCACCAGATTTCCCTGGGAATACTGGGTTGAGGAGTCCTCCCCGAATCCTCCAGCCATGTTGTCCAGCAGTACTGGCGGCGCAGGATCTCGCACTGCACACTCTCTGCAATGAAGCCAAGCAGGGCTCCCTCCCTGCTGCGGCTCTGCATGTTTTTTCCCTGCAGCACAAAGCATTGTAGCCTGGAGGATAGTGATCTGGACCTTGCACCTGCGGGTTGCCAAGTTCAAATCCTCTACACCTGTGTGTGTATATATAGATACATATGTATGTATTTCTTGATGTATGTAAAGTGCTATGGAATTAATAGCGCTATATAAATGGATAAATATTATTATAATTATTATCAGAGGCTCGGCATACTTCCTCCTGACTGTGGCTCCACACAGGACATAGGACATAATGTGGACAATACTGCCTCAGTAAAGGCGCTACAGGCAGCAGACCAGTCCTGCCCTCAGAAGGCCATTTTGACCACGACTCAGATCTCGATAAGTCCTTAGTCCTAGAGCCGCCAGACTGTCGCTCTATTGGAAGTTCTAAGATATTCTGTAGCCTCAGTCTCTCACAGGCCTCCCATATCCAGGGACGTCTGTCCAGAAGACAACTGGTCAGATTGTTTTCAGATGCCATGGTAGACAAAAGCATTTCCCTCCCTCAGTGCACAGCCAGGCGGTCCTTCAAGCGCCGTCAGCAAACTGCATTCCAACCGGAATTCATTCGGCCAGTTCACATCTAGACTGACACGGACACGATTCGCTTCAGTCAGGGCAGCGACAGCCATCACAGCATTAGCAGGTCAACCAATATTGAATGCCTCGTCCGCCGCCCTACTCTGACGACCCAAACAACTGGAGTCGCCACCTCAGCTGACTACCTAATGTGCGCAGCCCTGCATGCTGCCAGTTGCTCAGCAATAGCAGCTCACAATGCCATTCCCTTAGACGTGCCCTCTGGATACGGGAAGGGAAGAATGGACGTGGTCTCCAAGAAGCCCCTCACAGTTTTTTCCATTCCTCAGAGGACACCTGTTCAAAGAACAGTTGCACAAGTTAACTTCAGATGCTACGAGACGCAAGGGCACTCCCTCCCTCAGTGCAAACCTGGACGACCGTTCCTTTCAGAATTTATTAAGGTCGGTCAAGACTTAGACCGACACTGACGAGTACTCGGTCGCCACGCAGGTACCTGTCCCAGGATACCCAGAAGGGTAGCTCATCCTGACAGAGTCAGTCTCACCAATCCGAGACCAAATCGTCTCCACTGCCTAAAGGCTCAAGTGCCTTTCCATGCTGTAAAGCCTCTCCTCATTTCAGGAGTCGCTGTAACCGTATCACGCAAAGAGCGTTTTTTCCAACCTATCTGTGGTCCAATCAGGAAGGTACAGTACGATCCGTACTGGACCAAAAACAACTAAACTAACATGTCCGGATAACTTATCCCACATGGTATCTCCACTCCAAGTTGCTTCCAAAGAACAATAAATATTCCTTGCGCCCATAGATATACAGGACACCTACCCGTATATTCTTAATCAGATACTGACAGAAAGTTCCATCAGATTTGTATTCAAACAGGAATGCTGTTAATTAGTGGCACTCCCGTTTCGACTTAACTACAGCTCCTTCAGTGCTCACAAAGGTCAGGACAGACGTCATGACTACCTCTCACTCCAGGGGTGTCATCATCCTTCCGTCCTTGGACGTTCTGCCTATCCAAAACTCTGGTCCTCGCGGACTGCGAACATAGTGTCTCAATGCTGTAGACACTATAACAACCTCCACAATTATACTCCGGTTCCAACAGTTTAATATTTCACAGCTGCATCTCAGACCGCCTTCACACTCTCCATTCTCAATTCAAGGAATAAGAACCTCAATCACTCGACAGGAGTTTTTTTCACCTGTCCTCTGAAAGTAGGCGGTCTCCCCCCTCCCCCCGGTGGCTCTGGCCACTCTTTCTATCACGCAGGGAAGGTTTTTCGTTCCACCACGCTGAACAGTTTAACCACTATCACGAGCCTGACGCGATGGGGTGCTGTGTCCCCCATCACAGAAGACAAGGCAAATGATCCCGCCCGGAGTCAAAAATGCCCATGAATATACAGAAGATTCTGGAAATAGTCCTAGCCCTGAAGTCCTTTAGCCAATGCCACGGTTGTGACATATGTCAGTCACTAGGGCGGAACCCGAAGTCTCCAGGCAACGGATGAAGTTCATCACGTACTTCACTGGGCGGAATCCACAATCTCAGTACTATAAGCCGGTTACATACTGGCTGAGATGACCGGGAAGTGGTTTTCCTCACCCGCAAGGGGATTACCTCAAGGGAGTGTTTCCCACACCCTCACGTTGTCCCATGAATTTACCGGTGCTAGGGAACCCCGGATGAGGAACTTGTGACTCCAGCCTTCATGACCAGGTCTTATGACCCACAGTCATTGGGACCACACACACCAGTCCAGGGATGGATCCGTTTCCGTCTCTCACTCATAGTAGCCGTACCATGGCGCTTACCAGACTGTTCATCCAGACAGTCCAGACTCACTCTCTCAAGACAGGTTATACCGTCAGAATTCCTCAACTCTGTATTGACGGAATGTCTCTTGAGACCTGGGTCTTAACCCAAGCTGGGTTTTCTTAGGATATTGTGGCGAACATTATCAGAGCGAGGAAACCAGCCTCCTCAAACATTTACCATCGCACATGAATATTTGTTTTTGTTTGCTTGGTGCACCTCTAGAGGCCATTCACTTTGGCCCTATCCCTACCAAGAATTCTCAGTTTCCTCAATTCAGGCCTAGACTCAGGCCTGTCCTTGGGTTCTCTCAAGGGGCAGTTTTCAGCCACTTCCACCTTCTTCCACAAACGTTTTGCTCCCAGACTTCAAGCAAATCCTTCCTTCGAGGGGTCTGCCATTTCATTTCCCCATTCAACAGGCCGCTACACCCGTGGGACCTAAACCTTGTCCTCATAGCTCTACAAGAACCATCCTTTAAGCCTCTACGGGTCACTCCCCTTAGCATTCTCATACTAACAGTGGTGGTTTTTGGTGGCAATTACTTTTTCCTGCAGAGTATCGGAACTTCAGCACTCTCAGGTAAATCTCCTTGTTTGGTCTTCCACCAAGACAATGTTGCCCTTCGGCCGGTCCCTCCTTTCTTCCACTGGCGAGGTATTTCTGTCGCCTAAATGAAGAGCCTCTCTCTGACATCTCTGCGCCTGGTTCCAGGCCATTGGGTCGTGAAGGCTTTACATATGTAGGACCTCGTCAGGGCCCTGTAGGTCCTCGTCAGGGCCCTACGCATCTATGTATCTAGGACAGCACCTTTTTTAGGAAGTTGGATTCTCTCTCCCTTCTTCAAGAGGTCCGATATAAAGACATGTCAGCCTCTAAGGCTATTATAGCTAGATGGATTCCACAACCATCCAAGACGCTTATACCTTCAAAAAACCCCCCTTTCCTGCAGGTGTTGGGGCACATTCTACTACGGCCGTGGAGGCCTCCTAGGCCGTCCGGCCCCAGGCGTCAGCACATTTAGTGTCATAGGCAACCAGATGGCTCAGCCTACACACATCTACAAGTCACTGCAGTGCTCACACTCAGGCCTTGGCAGACGCAGGTCTGGGTAGATGTGTCCTCCAGGAGGCAGCAGCCCTCCTCTAGGTACATAGTTTTCCAGGAGGCAGCAGCCCTCCTCTAGGTACATAGTTTTTCGCTGACCATGTTCAGCGTTACTAGTTCCATCGCTTTTCCCACCCAGGGACTGCTTTGGGACGTCCCACGGTCTGTGTCCCCCAATGAGGCGAAGGAGAAAAGAAGATTTTTGTGTACTCACCGTAAAATCCTTTTCTCTTAGCCTCTAATTGGGGGACACAGCTCCCACCCTTTTGCCCCTTTGGGGCCTTTACTACAGTTCTCATGTTGTTTCTCAACTGTTACAAGGGTAACTGTTTACACATGTTTGCCCGTTTGGCTACAGGCTGTGTTATACTATTATTACTGTTAACTCTTAACTGTTTGCCATGTACCAGTTTGGTTACAGGCCTTGTTACACTGTTATTACCATGTTAAGTATTACATGTTTACACAGGTTTGCCTGTTTGGTTACATGCCTTGTACTGTTATTACTATTATTACTCAGTGAACTCTCCTACTGCTTTAGCACAAAACTGAAGAGGCAATGCCTGCTCTAGGGGTGTAATACTGCAGAGGAGGAGCCACTGTTAATCTTTTTCAGATTCTGCCTAGTGTCGCCTCCTAGTGGACAGCAGCATAACACCCACGGTCTGTGTCCCCCAATTAGAGGCTAAGAGAAAAGGATTTTACGGTGAGTACACAAAAATCTCCTTTTTCGGCTATCTGATGCTTCAGCAGTGTGGAGAATGTAGCTGCACAAGGTTATTTATTTATTTATTTTCAAATTGAATCTCAAAATGTTCAAATTCACATGAAGATTTCAAGAAATTTGACTCAAACTCCATCCTCAATGGATTGATCTGCTCATCCCTATTGCTTACAATCTTTTAAAAATAACCTGTCACTAGATTCATGCTGCCCGAACTACGCGCAGTGTGAATCAGAGCCTGACTGCACAATTGCCACCAGGTCTGCCTTTATCTGAAACACCGCAATTTCAGACAAAACCTTGATTGAGGATCTGGTTGGGACCGTAAGCAGAGAAAATATTAGTCCAGCACATCCTCCATCCAATGTTTTCCATGTCTTCTAGAGGTGATTGACAGGTTAATCAAAATGTAAACACATGGAAGAAGTTGGACTATTTTGGTGCATTACCAGGCTGATTCCTCCCCACCCTGTTCCAGGTGATTGACAGGTCTCTACACATTTGTGTTCACAGAGCAGAGACATACACTGTGTGCAGAGTTATTAGGCAAATGAGTATTTTGATCAACTGATACTTTTTATACATGTTGTCCTACGCCAAGCTGTATAGACTTGAGAGCCAAGTACCAATTAAGTAAATCAGGTGATGTGCAGCTCTGTAATGAGGGGTGTGGTGTAATGACATCAACACTATATATAAGGTGTGCTTAATGCAAATGCCTTTCCTTAGGCAAAATGGGTCAAAAGAGAGATTTGACGGGCTCTGAAAAGTCCAAAATTGTGAGATCTCTTGCAGAGGGATGCAGCAGTCTTGAAATTGCCAAACCTTTGAAGCGTGATCACCGAATTATCAAGCGTTTTATGTCAAATAGCCAACAGGGTTGCAAGAAGTGTGTTGGGCAAAAAAGGAGTAAAATAACTGCCCATGAATTGAGGAAAATCAAACGTGAAGATGCCATTTGCCACCAGTTTTGCCTTATTTCAGAGCTGCAACGTTACTGGAGTATCAAAAAGCACAAGGTGTGCTATACTCCCGGACATGACCAAGGTAAGAAAGGCTGATAAATAGGGATGAGCGAGTATGCTCGGCGCTACTCGTTACTCGCACGAGTATCTCGGTACTCGGGATGCTCGGCGAGCACCGAGTACCGCCGAGATGCTCGGACTCCTCGCTAATATATAACGATCTGACACAAATACACTGCTCCCTTCAGTGCACACAGTGAGCTGGCACCTCACAGAGAGCAGATTGATTGTTAGGGTCCCTCTGGGGGGCACAGCAAGGTGTTGTATGCTGCAGCGATTTGAAAAAGCCCCCTCCCGCCCTTTCCCAGAAATGCTCGTTTTATAACCGGAAGTCTGTGGGCGGAGCCTGTCACTAATTGACTTACATTGGGCTCGGTGCTCTGGCCGAGTACACGAGTATCTTGGGATGCTCGGCCAGAGCATTGAGCACCCAAGTGTATTAGTACTCGCTCATCTCTACTGATAAACGACCACCTTTGAACAAGAGACATAAAGATAAAACGTCAAGAGTGGGCCAATAAATATCTTAAAACTGATTTTTCAAAGGTTTTATGGACCGATCAAATGAGAGTGACTCTTGATGGGCCAGAGGCTGGATCAGTAAAGAGCAGAGAGCTCCACTCCGACTCAGATGCCAGCAAGGTGGAGGTGGGGTACTGGTATGGGCTGATATCATCAAAGATGAACTTGTGGGACCTTTTCAAGTTGAGGATGGAGTGAAGCTCAACTCCCGGACCTACTGCCAGTTTCTGGAAGACAACTCCTTTAAGCAGTGGTACAGGAAGAAGTCAGTATCGTTCAAGAAAAACATGATTTTCATGCAGGACAATGCTCCATCACATGCATCCAACTACTCCACAGCGTGGCTGGCCAGTAAAGGTCTAAAAGATGAAAAAATAATGACATAGCCCCCTTGTTTACCTCATCTGAACCCCATAGAGAACCTGTGGTCCCTCCTAAAATGTAAGATCTACAGGGAGGGAAAACAGTACACCTCTCGGAACAGTGTCTGGGAGGCTGTGGTGGCTGCTGCACGCAATGTTGATCAATAACAGATCAAGCAACTGACAATTTATGGATGGAAGGCTGCTGAGTGTCATCATAAAGAAGGGTGGCTATATTGGTCACTCATTTTTGGGGGTTTTGTTTTTGCATGTCAGAAATGTTTATTTCTAAATTTTTTGCAGTTATATTAGTTTACCTGGTGAAAATAAACAAGTAAGATGGGAATATATTAGGTTTTTATTAAGTTGCCTAATAATTCTGCACAGTAATAGTTATCTGCACAAACAGATATCCTCCTAAGATAGCTAAATCTAAAAAAAAAAAAACACTCCAACTTCCAAAAATATTAAGCTTTGATATTTGAGTCTTTTGGGTTGATTGTGAACATAGTTGTTCATCAATAATAAAAATAATAATCTAAAATACAACTTGCCTAATAATTATGCACACAGTGTATATATTTCCCTATGGTCCTCACCTGGCTTTTGAAACTGTTTACTCTGACATGCCGCAGTATTACAGATAAAGACATCCGCACAGCTGGACTATGATTCATGCTGCCTGTGTTCTGGCAGCCTTTTTATAGAGAGACGTTCGCCATAAAATTACAAGAAGCCACACTCACTCATCTGTTTCACTTAGTTTCTTGATTCCTAATTGGGATGTCTAAGCCTGGGCTTGCGGCTGCCGCAGCCAATCACTAGTCTTAGTAGTGACCCTTTTCAGTCAGTGACTGGCAGGGGAGCAGTTAGGGGAGTGTGGCTATATCTCAGAACATCCTAATCTTTTAACAAAATATAGTTTTTTCCTTGTGGACCCCTTTATTAAAATACATCATGACCAGTAGGGAGTCTTGGCAATTGCAGTGCTCAATAATCCTTTTTGCTACCGGGAAAAATCTGTCCTCCCTTCCTCTTATTCATCTTGTTAATAGAAGACCTGTGGTCTGAAATGCAGTTTTCTAAACTCAACCACCTCTTCCCCCTCGAAAAAAATCTGCTGTGTGTTTAACTGAATAGAACTGAATAGAACTGTTTCTAAGCACAAACACTCATCACATCTGTGTCATAAACTCTCCATTAGTTGTGATTTTCCTTCTTTCGTATGATGACTTTTATTGTATTCTTCGTCCTGCCAGCAGTATGTCAGTGACATGTAGTCTGATTTTCCGCTACTAATCTTGAGTGACTTTGAGGTTTAAATTGAAGGTTATCCAGGCCCCAGTAGTTGCGGCTGCAGTTTGGAGGAAGATTGATTATATGATGTGTTCTTCCAGGCCACTGTTTATTTTTCTTCATTTTCTACCATCTCGCTTATTTCTGCTCAAGAATTTGTTTTATTCTCATCTTTGTGTGTTTATCATGGTGAGGTCTCTCCTAGGCACGATTTGTATTGTGTACATTTTTTACATCAAAGGTTTTATATTTTTAGAATGTCGGAGGTTTTTTTTCTCTCACAGAAGACAAATTGTGATTGATAATTGTTCAGGTCATGTAGAGTACGGTTGTGTAATTTTACTGGAAAGCTAAAAAAGTAACTTCATGCTCAAAAAAGGAAACCTCCCCTCGGTCGCCACTTGTCTCACTTAGGGGTAAAAGTCTTGCGCATATTTTGACTAATATTGGCCAATCCCATCAATATTGGAATCTGGTGTTATTGACCGATAGTTTAACGTGTGTGAAGCCTCCAAACTCTTTCCTGACAGATGATGATGGGAAAAAGAAGTATCTGGCCTGTTCAATCTCCAATGACCAATACTTTTGTCATTCAGGAGATAGAGTTACATCCAGCTCGTGGCATGAAACTCCGGAGCAAGCCGGCAGGTCACCAAGTGTTGGAGACCAATGGGAGTGGCGGCAGTAGAAGATGAAAACTGTAGCAGGTAAGTATAAGGCTATGTTCACATTGCATTTTTTTAATCCTTTTTTGGATCAGTTTTTGTAGTGAAAATGCAGTGAACATATCACTCAAATGGAACCCCTGCAAAGTCAATGGGTTGTTAAGTTTTGCTGTTCAGTCTGTGCTTTCATGACCTGGCATGGTTTTTCCCTTGAAAAGTGATCCGCATAAAGAATGGGTGCGTTCTCTGATCCACTTTTCCGATTGATGGCATTTTGTATGGGCTTAAAAAACGCACCAGAAAAAGGGCAGTCAAAGGGGATCAGAAGTGGATGATCTGTTTCTGAGGTGTATTTTTTTTTTTTTTAAAAAGCTGGTCCAGATTTCCGTTTGACAAAGAGGGAAAAATGCACAAAATAAACCATATTACAAACGCACAAGAGTTTAAGTATTTCTTCACCAAAGGCATCAATGTAATCAATGTTAGAGTGCCATTACAACTATGTCTTCACGTTTATATAACTAAGGCCTCTTTCACATCAGTGTTTTTGCTGATTCGCGGAAGATCCGACATATTTACCCCATCTGTTGTGTAAAGGCCAACTTGCAGCAAGCCGGCGATCCGACAAATCCGGTACTTGCGGCAAGTCAAAAAAACGTGGTTAGCTCCGGGTTTTTTGACTTTCTGCAAGTGCCAGATTTGCCAGATCACGACAAAAACCATACTTACCACACCCAACGCAAGTCCCATAGAGTATAAATGAGGGCTTGCTGCAAGTCGTCCATTATGCAGCAGATGCGGTAAATCTGCCGGATCTGCACAAATCAGCAAAAACGTCGACGTGAAAAGTCCCTAAATTATGTTGACAGATTCTCTTTAATACCAGCACCATGAGCTTACTGTACATCAGTATCATGGCACAGTTACTTAGCAATGGTAAAATAATGTATTGATCTACAGCTAAGTATTCATAAGGTTCCCTTTTATTGATGCCTTATTACATGTATTTAGGTCATAGCGGATGAGATGTGTTTCACTGCTTTTTTACTGTGCACTCACATCTTTATATCACTCGGTTACATTATGTCACTCAACATAAAGCTCAAGTGTGTTTAGTGTTTACTATTGGCTATTGTAATCCATTCGTACCTCCTCTGTCTTCCTATCCATGTGTCTATTGACTAGTTAAAAATTACAATTATTCCCATCCCTCGTATCGCTGTGTCACTAGAATGTTTCTTCACTTTGTGATCGAGGGATCCAACCTCTGTGATCACTACTGATCCTGAGAATGAGATGACCATGCTTCAGATTTAGTGTTGTGGGCCCTTCACAGTCTTTCCCACACATCAAATCTCCCAGGGCATCTTCTATGCAAAAGAACGTCAGGACAGCTCAAATAAAAGGCGCCAGGTGTCTTGGTGCTACTTTACAGGGAGGAATAGTAAAGGGCCACAAGGCTACATCATCACTACGGCTCCTTCATTCTCAGGATAGGTGGGGTCCCCAGAGGACATTGTCCAAGGTCATAAAATAAAACCATATCATAGCAATACACCATTACTTTAAGATCAGAAAACCTCTTTAATCAAGGACAAATAGTAATATAACATTAATACTTTCTTTCCATTGCTATTTTGGAGGCTTGTTAAGTGCATGCCCTTTTCACAGTGTTATTTTCCTCCTATATAATTTCACTAATTCGAAATTTGCACATACTATTTATTCATGAGCAAAACAACATTCAGCGTTTAAATATGCCATGAGAAAGTCTGGTAGAAGTCTAGTGATGGTTGATAGCAGATTTGTTTTCCTTAATTGTGCGTTAGTTTTCTTAGTTTTCTATGGAGTATCTTATATCTATAGATGAGAAGTATCCACTGCTCCGTTATGTAAGTGGGCTCTAGTGAAACCTCTGTGAAAAAACGTCTGTTTTACTGTGTATATTGTGTGTTGGACCATCCTATGTGATTGGATTTCTTGTTTTCTGCATTGCTTGAGCCTAAATAAACATTTGCGATGTGAGATACTTAGCTTTTGCCATGTCATCTGTTAACAATAGCGTGCAGACATCTCCGCCGCTCTGTACAAAGTGCAGGAGACTAGCTGTAGGGTCTGTCATGAACTGTGCATTTGTACTTTCCAATTGATTTCAATCAATGTGTGGACAACGCTGAATTACAGTAACTGCCTATGGCTTCAAGCTTTCCTCTCCTACCACCCCTCCCCCATGCCCAATCCCTCCTGGTTACTTATCCATCCATGGCCAATATTTTAATGTATGTAAAGTCAATATGGGTTGACACTTTCTCGACTTTGCATGTTCATTCACTTTATTCTAAATAGATTTTATCCTTACCTTCATAAATATATTTCGTAAACCTATATTCATGGTTACATTCTTTTTTAAGTACAGCCATTTTTCTTAAAGGGTACCTGTCACCTGGAATTAAGGCCCTGACCTATCACTAGCTGTCCCCACACCTCCCTAGGTGCTCCCTAACCATCCCTGTCTGTACTAAATCTGACTTGTAAAGAGTTAGAAAAAAGACTTTAAACTTACAGCACGTCGCTATCTCAGGCGACTGGAAAAACGGCTCTAGGCTCCATTGTCCCCTCCTCGCATCTCTCCAGCACGCCCTGCTGGACGGCATAATTCTTTATTCATGTCCTCTTGAATTTGGAATCTCCTGCCCTCTTTTCATGCAATGTTGCACCGGCTGGTATGTCTCATCCGGCCGCAGTGCATTATGGCCTTGAACACGTGATCGGCCCGGCTTCAATATACGCATTGCACATGCACGGAGCCGGGCCGATCACGTGATCAAGGCCATAATGCACCCGGCCGAATGTGACATACCAGCCGGTGTATCATAGCATGAAAAGAGGGCGGGAGATTCCAAATTTAAGAGAACATGAATAAAGAATTATGCCACCCAGCAGCGTGTGCTGGAAAGCTGCGAGCAGGGAACAATGGAGCCTAGAGCCTCTTTTCCAGTCGCCTGAGATAGCGACGTGCTGTAAGTTTAAAGTCTTTTTTTTCTAACTCTTTTTCAAGTCCGATTTAGAACAGACAGGGATGGTTAGGGAGCACCTACGAAGGTGTAGGGACAGCTAGTGATAGGTCAGGGCTTTAATTCCAGGTGACAGGGTTCCCTTTAAATTTGCAAAGTGATAGCCCACAAGTTCTGCTAATGTGACAAGGTTTACGGGAAGGAAATGCAATATTTATAATCTGTTTAGGAGCAGAATGCTGAACATAACCGATCATGAAATTACAAAGTTCCATACTAACCTTAATGTTGTTACCTGATGGGTAAAAGAATTGCATGGCCGTGTCACGAAGGCCAACATGGTCTGAGTCCTTGGGATTGTAGCAACTATTTCCATTGAGACACATTGAGGCTGTAGGATGGTCACATTAATCCACAATTTTACTTCAACCTTAAAGCACCAAATAGCCTATAAGAAGTTCCAGCCGTAAAAATAACAGCTGATACAGGCACTGGCTGTATGATCTCAGACAGGAATATTCAACTCTGAAACACTACAACAATTTAGAGGAAAACCTATTCTAAAAGCCACCAAGGACTGAGCTACATGGGAGACCAGTCAGACAGGCAAATCCTGGTGGCTTCTCACTGATAACACAGGTCCACAAAAAAATTTTTTGTATTTATGACAGGTGACTTAGTACTTTTTGAATCATATTTTTGTACTGATTTCAAAAGTGTGTATAGTTTTTCTGTAGCTCATATAGTTTCCATGGAGCAGCATCATGATTATAAGGTATAGGAAATATACTGGCGACATTAAGAAAACCGTAATCTACATACCAGAAACAAATGCTTGACCTTACAAAAAACCTGTTTTTATTGAACCAAAATTATTTCACATGCAAAATAGAAACGAAATTATGAGCAGAAATTAAAAGTGCTTGACATTAGACTATTGTTGGTTGACTGCACGGTTAATATTCCTTCCCATAAAACTCACTGAAACCTTTACTGATGTTGTCCCTTTAAAAAAAATTCACAATTAAGTAAAATAGGAAAAACTACATACCATATTTTTCGGATTCTAAAACGCACTTTTGTTCTGCCAAATTTTGGGGGAAAGTGGGGCGTTTTCTGTGCTGTAGGGAGGGGGGGTGGCGGGTCTGGATGGGAGCCCAGGGTTTGAAGGAGGATGGCTGCGGGGATGCGGAGGTGGCAGGAGGTCACGTGCTCCCGGTCATTAGCCTCTTGCAATATGCACTGCACCCACTGTCCATCAGTGCAGTGCTGAAATCTCGCCGAGGTATGGACAGGGGAACGGGCATATCATATGTGCCTGCAGCACCCCATCCTCAATATGGCCCCCCATCATTGTGTATGCCCCCCATGCTGCTGCCCACATTAAAATAACAAACACTTTCAACCTGCCTCTCCAGTGCTTGCCTCTGTCTCTCCCTGCTTTTGCCGCACTTCCTGGGTCCCGTGGAAGCCAGTCATGTCATCTGCACAGCAGAGTGATGTCATCAGTGCGCACCCCGATCACATGACTGTTTGCCACTGTACCCAGGAAGTGCGGCAAAAGCAGGGAGAGATGGAGGCAAGTGCCAGAGAGTTAAGTTGAAGGTGTTTGTCATTTTAGTGTTGGCAGCAGCATGGGGGGGGGGCATGCACAGTGACAGGGGGCTATATCCAGGATGAAGGGGTGGCATATCCATCACAGGGGGGCGTGTGCCAGCACAGGGGGCATGTGCCAGCACAGGGGAGGTGTGCCATCATTGGGGGGGCCATATCCAAGATAAGGAGGCCAAATCCAGGATGGGGAACATGTATACCAGGATTGGTGTGGTCATGTACCAGGATGAGGGACATATATACTGGTTGTAAGACGGACACTGGCATTATAAGATGAACCCCATTTAACATTAAAAATATTTTTTTCTCTTTTGGTTCACCAAATTTGGGGTGCATCCTATGATCCAGTGCGTTTTATAAAGCTGAAAATACGGTACGTTGAAATTGCAGAAATAACAAAAATACATCTTTCTCAAAAACTTTGTGATAGAGCAAAACTACCGTAAGCATATTTTTGGAAACGGCACATCAAACTTTCTAAAAGAGACAAATTACCTTTGCTGATGATTTTTTTGTGTTGACCAGTGTAATGATTAACAGGTCATGCATGTTTGTGGAGACACCTGTCACTCCAGGGGAGCAGGCAGGCAATAGGTGCTGGGGACTTAACTGTTTGACTGCAGCTATGGTTGCTGGGTTCAACTCCCACCCAAGAAAACATCTGGAAGGAGTCTATTTTCTCCCCGTGTTTGTGTTCTCGGGTTCTACCAGTTTCCTCTCACACTCCATTGACTTGCTGATGGTGAATTTAGATTGTGAGCCCCAATGGGAACAGTGATGATTTCGATAATACGCTATGGCATTATTGGCACTATGTAAGTATGCATAATAAATCACTTGAAAAGCTAGTGATAGCAGTACACATTGTTAGGATTTACTTTTAGTTGGTATTTTAGTTAAAGACCAAATAATCTCTCCTTTACTGAATCAATTAATATTTGAATCTATAGAAGGAATGTAGAACACTTTGAGTAAAATAGTCTGATACAGTTTATATAATTTGTCATTTTTTTCTGGGTCTAAGGGGGAACATATATCCTTGTTAGAGAGTGTAAAGCCAGAGAGAAGGAGACTTCTAGCTCTTTGGGGAATTTTAATATGCACTTGTCTCTTCAGAGAGGAAGATGGGTTGAATGTCTTGGAAGTAGCAATCCTAAATATCAACATTGTCCCTTAAGTTCAATTCCTATTTGTGATGTGGATATTTGCATATTCAGATTTTCTGAACACTCAAGTTATGTGGAATAAACATAGAACACCTCACATGGCACACGTTTTTATGACATTTTTGTCAACCTCAAATGACTACTTATAGGAAATAGATTGGACTATGTAGATTAGTTAGACTTCACCAAGTGCACACTGTGCATATTTGTTTGTGCTGCCTTTTTTCAGGCACAGAAATGCAGCTGTTTCAAAAAAGCATGCATGCCTTTCTGGTGTTTTCCAGCTGGTAACTGGAAAATTCAGCCCACAAAAGCACAATATAATTGGCAGAGACTTTTATAAACACATGTGATTCTGGCACCACTGAAAAATGCACTTTTGGACAATCACATTGACTTTCATTAAAAAACTGTGAGTCATTCGTTTTTGGTGCAGAAAACACAGTACAAAAAAGCAGCAGAAACACACAGTGGGCACACAGCCTAAGGCCCTTTTCACATCTAATGCGCCTGTGCGCTTGGCTGCCCTGCGCCAGCGCAAATGCTCTTGTGCTCGGTTTTGCTCAGTGCCCTCATTACCTTCTATGGCCGAGCGCAGGAACCGACGTCCCCGAAGTGCAAGTGTGACTGGGCTGACGTCCCTGCGCATGCGCTTAGTCAGACGCACCTGGCAACCTTAAATGTGACGTTTCCGGGTGCGTCTGACCAGGCGCATGCGCAGTGACGTCTGCCCATTTACACTCGCACTTCCGGGATTTCAGATTTCACGAGCAGGGCAACTATGCGTCTGTGTGCTTGCCTGCACTAGCCCCTAAATGCCCGTGCGATTGCATTTGCGATAGCACAGAGCAGGCAAAAACACTGGCGCATAGATGGCAACGGGCCTTAGTGTTTTACAAAGAGATATTTTTTTATTGACCCAAATGGTCAATGTGACATAACCTAGTTCATGCACAGTGTTACTCCTATTCTTAAGTATACTAGTCATTCCAGATAGTTCAGTGGTATATTTGATTGTACGAAAAATCATTAGGGCAGTAGCATTTTCTTCACTTTCCAGCTACCAGGAGGTCCCATTTCCCTTCCTATAGATACTCTGTAAATGTTTACAAACCTCTTCAGTCAGAGAAAAATGTTTCCCGAGTAAGGCTGCATTCCCACACAGCGTATTTTTGGCATTTATGCAGCGCTATTTAGCAGTGCATGAATGCCTGAAACGCAGCTCCATTCACACGACCCAACCCTTTGTGGATGCGCTTTGCGCTGCAAAATGCATCCACAAAGAGAATGAACATGTTACTTTTTTGCACCTTTCCAGCGCACTTTTTACTCACCTAGCTACTGTTCCCCGAGATCTCTTCATACCGGCGCCGTAAGACCTTGTACAGGACCTTAAACAGCACCATATGCCCAGGCGATGTCACCAGTCACATGGTGCTGCAGGGTCCTAGAGCCTGCTACTTACTGTGGGACCAGCAGGGAGGAGAAGACAACGGCGGTCTGTGGGGGAGCGTGGCAAGGTAAGTATACAGCGCGGGCCGTTCACACAGAGAACGCTGCATTCTGTGAGGATCCATTCTTGGTGCACTTTTGCACCAAAAAGGATCCTCACAAAAACACTGTGTGTGAACACAGCCTAAAGATATGGAAAGATGGGGTTGAAGCTGCAGTCTCTCTGTGTACTAAAGAGAATTTCTCAGCACGATTTTGTAATGTAAATATATGTCTGTAATGGCCCTGCTATATACTGATTACATTTTTGCAGCAGAAATCTGCTTTGTGGTTCTTTTTTAATCACCATTTAAGGTTACCTGATTTCTCCGCCCTGTTTTTGATTTCCATGCCCATCTGCCGGTCTTCGGTCTGTAAATGACCTGCCTTCGGTCCGTAAGTGACCTGCTTCCGGTCTGTAAATGACCTGCCTCCTTTGTTTGAAAGTCTAGTAGTGTCATCCACAGACCTGAGGCAGCAGAAGGGCCAGGGAATCACAGACAGGGAGAAGAAAACCTAATTAGTAGAAAGCGTCATATACTGATTACAGTAGAAACTCAAAGCAGATTTCTTCACCATAGGCATTAATGTAATCAGAATAAGGCTACGTTCACACGCAGTGTATTTCCCGCTCCTTTTTTACACTGCGCTTTTGTCCAAAAGCACATCTGCGTCTGTGTTTTCCAGCAAAGTGAATTTCGCTTTCACTTTTGCCGTTCGGACGCTGCATAATTTATCACAGGGGTGTAACTAGGTTTCATGGCGCCCGGGGCAAAGATCCATTACGGCGCCCCCCCCCCATGAAGTAGGTGAGGTGTGGGGGGGGGGCTGGCTGGGGGGTGCTGTCGGCTGTACAGCACTGACACAACACGTTTATCTCTCCCCATACCCTCCATCTCTATCTCTGACCAGGCTATAACGTGCCCTGTGCCCTATCCGAAAATAACTGTGCACCGTCCATCCCCAGAGACAGTGTGTGTGGCACAGTTTGACGGCACCCTCGGGTTACTGTGGCCGGAGATACCATAGAACTGTGCCCTATAAGATGCCTGGTCCCGGCAGGCACAGCCCGATACTGAGATCACACTGCCTACACCTGTTAGTAAAACAACAACTCCCAGCAAGTGGTGAAGTCCTGATGTGACTGCATGCTGGGAGATGCAGTGTGCCCCATCTGGCGCGCCCCGCACCCACCTCTGGGCTCCGTCCTGTACTTGTACTCGAACAGATAGTCGAGCTCCGGGTCGTCACCTGGGGCGCTCATGTCTTCCGGGCAGTGACCGGCGGTGGTGAGTGAGGCTGGCAGGAGGGCACGGTGCAGGAGGCGGCTCCTCGCCACGGACCTGTTGCTGAGGCTGAAGGTCCCTCCTCCTCCTCCTCTTGTTATAGTATGGCTTCCTCAGTCCTCTGTATAGCTCCTCCTGTGCCCCCTCACGAGCGCCCCCTTTCTGAGCTGCGCCCGGGGCAAAGGATCCGGCTGCACCCCCCTAGATACGTCCCTGATTTATCACTGCGCTGTATACATACATTGTGGAAGTGAAATAAAACAATGCAATTGTTAAAATAAATAATCCTCACCTTTCCAGCGAGTGTCTCGCGATGTGCCGTATCTAGCTATGAGGGCTTAAGGACCTAGATCAGCTGACCAGGCAGGGCGGGACAACTCGATAATCTGATCGATCACATGACTGCATCAGCTGAGCGGTTTAAATCGCCTGCCAAAACCGATTGACGGGCAATTTAAACCGTGTTGATGCGGTCATGTGACCAATCAGTTGATCAAGTTGCCCCGCCCGGTCATCTGATCTAGGTCCTTAAGGTCTCGGAGCTAGATGCCGCACATTTTTTTTTCCCCGGACCCATGCTTCATAGGCCCCTATGTTATTTGCCGCGGACTGCGCTGGATTTGATTGTGTCCGATGTGCCCAAAATTGGAGCAGTCTCCGATTCTGGGTACAGCTAAAAAGCAGACACAATCGGGTCCATTACAAGTTTGGACACAATTGGATAGCAATACAGGACCAATCCGTGCCCATAGGGATACATGGGGGCCAAATCGGATCCATGACTATCCGTTTTACAACGGATAGCTACGGATCCTCAAAAATTGTGATGTGAAAGCAGGCTAACTCTATTGCAACAGATAAAATGATAACCTCAGTTACAGATATAATGTTATAGCCCTATTGAAAAGATCTTCATTCTTTTAAGAGAAGGTTATTTCTGGGGCTCTTGAGTGCAGAAAATTGATACACCTACTGAAGTTACATTACATTATTCACTGCATGCAACAGAGAAATATTTGACTTAAGGCTGGATTATAATTGTGTTCATTGGCATAGATTATTTCATGAGTCACCGATCTTGCAGCTCTGATAGGAAAGTTGTGATTTTCTATTTTTGTTACCTATCAGCTAATGGTAATGTCTGACCTCCTGGTTAGTGCACTTTTAAAAGGGTTTTCTTCTACTGGAAAATCCCTGTTTCCTGGCTGCATTTATTTTGTCTTTTTTTAAAGCAAGCAAACTGTCTTTATTATCCCTCCCCAGGTTCAGCTGAAGAGTCTCGCCGCTGCTTTTGGGAGTCTGTGTACAGCACCCACATCAACTTGGGCACCGCTGCTGAACACGTTATTGGCTGCATTGCTTTTCATTTGACGTCCATATTGTAGTAAATAACAGACACCAGGAGCAGTTGTTGGGACGCAGCACTAAAACTTGGGGGGTCGATTAAAAAAAGTTTAATTTAATTTTTTTTTTTTTTAATAAACTGCTACCAAGAGAGAATGTTTTTTTCCCAAAATACCTCTAAATGAGTTGTTCAGGTTTATCATGAAAATCTACAGTCGCTCTACATGTCAGTCTCATGCGCTATGAGGATTCCCAGGTGCCGACATTATCTGCATGCTGGATTATAGGAGAAACCATTGCAAACCAACAACATAGATTACAGTATTTGAGGTTGACAAAGACTTCATAAAAATGTGTGCTGTGTTATTTCACATAAATTCTGTGAATGTCCAGAAAAATGTAATAAGCAAAATATTGTCTCGAGAGGAAGAGGACTTGAACTCTGGCACCCTATGTTGGATGGGATTCAATTTTTTTAAGAACAGGTTCCCTGTTTGTGTTAGGAAATAATGCCCATTTAAAAAGCCATGTCCATTTTCACACACTTTCTCAACCACAAAACAAAAGTAATAAGTGCAAGCAATGATAACTTAAAGTAAAGGCACTTTCCCCTTCTTACCCTACATTCTGTATTTTTTTGGATTATAAGACACACCCTTCCTCCCACAAATTTGGGAGGAAAATAGATGGGGGTGTACGTTTTATAATCCAGTTGTAGTTAATTGGGGGGAGCCCAGTGGAGGCAGGTTACAGTAGGCACTATCTCGGGTGGTTCTGCAACGGTGTCAGGGCAATGCGGTGGGTGGTGTGAGGCAGAATCCATCCCAGCGGTTTTGTTAAAGAACCGTTGATGGAAAAATTTTGGCAGTGTGGGCTCAAGGAATTTATACCCTGAGGAGACTCATACACAGATTGACATCTTCATGCAATGACGAATTTAGATCTCAATCTGTGCATGCGCTGCCTTGGGTACCGCTTCCTTCAGGCTCGTATCACCGACATTTACCTTAACACAACCGCTGGGACTGGCTCCTGCCGCTTGCAGCATCGCATGGATACCTACAGCAGCACCACCCCTTGCATCACCCTGAAAACCGCCAGAGCAACGCCTGCATCATCGTCCTTCTGTGACCCTGCTCCACTGCCTCTGCCTCCCCCAGTGAAATATCCAGATTAAAATAGGGTTTTGTTTTAAAATCTGATTCCATTTTATAATGTTAAAATATTAAAGTATTTTGCCTATATTTTTCCTCAAATTTTTGGATGTGTTTTATAATTCGGTGCGTTTTATAATCTGCATAATGCAATATACCTTTGTTTACATTCTCATTGCCTCCTGCCAGGTCCATGTTGTTCCAGTCACTTCTTAGTGTGGTGGATAGAATTAAAGAGCTTTTCTAAAAGTTTTAAATATTATTACTAATGGAATGCTCAACTTAGAAAAGATGACTTCCTGTCCTGTCACATCAACTATCTGCTGTATCTAATCTCTGGTCTCTGCAGCCACAGGCCACATATGTGCAATATATTGCCAGACCATGACCAAACCACCTATTGCCACCACATAGTGACTGAATAATACCACATACAAGGGAGAAATACCGCCACAAGGTGACCAGACCATATATTAAAGCACATAGTGACTAATACCACATACAAAGAAAACATACCACCACACTATTATCAACAACATATTATTACCAAATAATGACTATATAGTACCACTTAAAAGGGACAAATAGTGCCACACCAAGACCAGACTACATATTGCCACTTAGCATTAATAAAAACCACAGTGCTAATATTATCATCAGTGCCATTATACACAGGAGCTGTGTATAGTGTGTGTGTGTACATGTAATACACTGACTTACCAATGACGTCTCTAGGTGAAGTCTTTCATCTTCACCTTTGTTCATCCGGTGCAGACTGCAATTACTCATCTGTGCAAAAAATTAAATATCTATAGCTGCTCATTTCTAAAGCACATTCCCCACTTTTCTCCACAATTTCTACACTTTACCGGATGAAGTAAGAGACATAATACCGCCCTGCACCATAATGGCGGGTTTACACGTTGCGATATCGTAGTACAATTTCAATCAAAAGTCACGTGGTTCAATCGTCGGAGGCGAAATCGTTCCTGCGTTGTATGGGGTGAACGTCCAATACGATGCAGGAACGATGTCAATGCGATATCGGGGATCGAATGAGCGTGCTATTCAATGCCCCGATATTGCATACCGTGTTTCCCCGAAACTAAGACCCTGTCTTACATTCTTTTGGGGGCCAAAAGTGGCCCCCTGTCTTACTTTCGGGGGGGGCCTTACATTGGCGGCCCCAGCCATCACCCATCCATCCACACTGCGCACACACACACACACACACACACACACATCCATAGATCCATACATACACAGATCCATCCATCCATTCACACTGCACACACACACACACACACACACAAAATCACACATACCCCCCCCCCCCATACAGCTGCGCTGCCGGTACTTACTGGCACAGCTGTTCGGTGTCCCTGTCCCTGGTGTCCCCGGTGCTCCCGGCGTTCCTCTGTGTGGTGCAGCCTCATAACTATGTCATCCGGGCTGCCGGGCATATCCCGTTCATAGCCCGTCCATTCACAGCCCCCCGGCCCTCTCTCTGTAATCACGGAGCTTCCGGAAGCTCCGGTATCCAGGCAACAGCAGAGCGTGATGACGTCGGGCCAAAACGTCTCGGAGCGCCTATGCTGATTGGCTCAGCGTCTGAGCCAATCAGCATAGCCGCTGCGATGACGCTCTGGCCTCTGATTGGCCAGACGTTGTCATGCTGCTGTTGCCTGGATACCGGAGCTTCCGGAAGCTCCGTGATTAGAGAGAGAGGGCCGGGGGGCTGTGAATGGACGGGCTATGAACGGGATATGCTCGGCAGCCCGGATGACATCGTTATGAGGCTGCACCACACTGAGGAACGCCGGGAGCATCGGGGACACCAGGGACGGGGACACCGAACAGCTGTGCCAGTAAGTACCGGCAGTGCAGCGGTATGGGTGTGTGTGTGTGTGTGTGTGTGTGTGTGTGTGTGTGTGTGTGTGTGTGATGTATGGATGTGTGTGTGTGTGTATGCATGTGTGTACCCCTCCCCCCCCGTGTTTCCCTGATAGTAAGACCCCCCCTCCCCCCTACCCTGCCTTACATTCGGGGGGGTCTTACATTAGCAGACCCCCCCGTCCCCCCCACCCTGTCTTACTTTCGGGGGGGTCTTACTATCGGGGAAACACGGTAGCGATTGAAGCCGGATCGTGCTGTGTAAACGCCCAATTACGATGCGATTTCATACGTCACCCATTCACTCCCATGTTAACTATGCGATCCTGGGTTGGGAGGCGGTGACATCGCACGGACGTTGTATTCCGATATCGCAGCGTGTAAACATTCAATGCGATGCGGAAGGAACGTGCACTAAATGCGCGCTCCCGCGCCATTGAGTTGCGATATCGAAACGAAAACATTATCTTCAAATGTAATATATATATATATATATATATATTTATTACAGTAGTAATTAATGTCCCTTAAGTGGCCCCCATACAGTAATTGAGTCCTCCATCAAGGGCCCCTTCCTTTTAATAATGTTCCCATACTGGAGCCCTATGTCCTCTGTACTGGCCCTTTTGTGTAATAATCTCCCCATTTTGGGCCGTTCCTTTAATGTCCTTCGTTCTTGTCCCCATAGGTCATCCTGATCCACAGATCTGTTCCATCCTTGTTCCCATATATGCTCCATCCAGGTCCCCATGTATGCTTCATTCAGTTCCCAATATATGTTCCATCTTGGTCCCCATATATGTTCCATCTTGGTCCCGATGTATGTTCCATCCATTTTCCTTTAACACAATTTTCTCTTGTAGTTTGTGAAATGGTATTGGTATAATAATTTTGATGTGCTTACTCGGTTTTGCTTGTGGCCATGCAGCACACTACCACCACGTGGATAATCAGCCTTAGGCTGGCTTCACACCACGACAGAGTCCGGTCCGAGGCTGTCATGATGAATCTGACAGCCTCGGACCGGATCAGCACACAGAAGCGGAGGGCAAAATGTGCCCTCCAGTCCGGTGTGCAGCCAGATGCAGCTGCTGATGAATCAGGACCACGGCTCACGGGGAGCAAGCTGCGGTCCTGAAATAACAGCGCCGTGCAGCCGCCGGTGTCCAGTTCCCGGATCCTTCCGGACTGGGGAAATCCAGCCCCATAGGCTGCCATGTTATGGAGCGCCAGATTGCCCCGGATCCGGGAAAATTCGGGATACAGCAATTTAGGGAGATTTTTCTCCATGGACACAAAAACGTTGCAAGCAATTTTGTGTACAGTGAGAAAAATCCGATTTCTTCTGAAGAGATGGAAACCGGATGGCAGATAGCTGCCATCCGGCTTCATCCGGCCCCATAGGATACTATAGGGCCAAAAATCCAGTTTGGGGCTGTCTGGTTTACACCGGACAGCCCTGGACCGGACTCAGCAGTGGTGTGAAGCCAGCCTTAAAGAAACAAAATGTGCAGCAGTAGGAAAGCTGTTTGTCATTTTACTTTTTAGGACAGTAGTATTGAACAGTTTATAGGTTTCCCTTCAGTCCTATGTAAACCTACAGAAAAGACATTGGCCTGATTCATCAAGACTTGTGTTTTGTACGAGTCTCTTAATTAACTGAACACTTCAGGAAAATTCATCTCTTAATGAATGTGGCACATCGTTCAGCTACCATGCACCACTGTCAGAAATGTTACTACTGGAGTAAACCTTTTATGCAAGTGCAACACCATTTTAGTGCAACTTATCGTGAATTATTTGAGCGAGCTTGGTCATGCTCCATGCTACCCCAGCTCCTCTGTTTTATAATATTTGGTGCATTTGGCTAGAAGTAACATAAAAAATAAAAATGCAAAAAGTTGCAAAACGTTTGTCAGATTTCACAAACATTTTGTGATTTTTTTTTTTTTTTTTTTTCCCCGCCAGTTCTTTTATGCTAAAATTCTCCCAAAAACACCTTAATGAATCAGGCCCTATAGGTTTTTCTAATTAACAAACTTCGTATTACTATGTCAATATGGAAGCCTCTTTTTATGAGTGCCAATGTTATGTCTTTTGAAGTCTTTCTACAGGTGAAATGCTTAATGAGGTCTTTATTGGCCATGTGTGCATTACTTTTGGCGGTGGGTCTGAACACAGTTGGCTTTTTTCTTATTTTTACATTTAACCTTTTCACAATTGATCACTTTGCTTTCTCTCTACCTCCGGTGGCAGCTTTTTCCCTGTAAAAGGACCAATCTGTCTCAGGTAGAGAAATTCAATTTCTATATATTGATTGCCATGTCTGAATGTAGTGAACTTGCAAGGACTGTGCTAATCATTTATCCGTCTTAGTTAACATTACCACTTAAATAGTTTCTCGCAAGAAATTCATTTACATTTAAACTTTCAACTAGATGTGCCCAGAAGCTGGAAACATAATTAGTGGCTCTGGTCAAACCCATTTTTCATCTCTCGTGAAATAAAAAAAAAAATGTATAGTAAACCATCTCGCCTTAAAATTTCCTTTAAATACATTCTCCATGGTCATCATTCATTGCTTTCTTCCTCTTTACCCGTTAGTTCTTTATGTAACTCTGTTCTTTCTTACCAGGCTTGAATTTGAAAGGCAACAAAGAGAAGAACTAGAGAAACTGGAAAATAAAAGGTAAAATGTAAAGAAAACCTTGTGATTCTTGCCAATATGTCATTTTATTTATATATTATTATTTATTTTTTTTTATTTACGGTATTTGGTTTCATAGAACAGGCAAACATTCACAACAGAAGAAAGCTTGTTTATGAACTCGAGGTCAAGGATGGGTGCTCGACAGTGTGATAGCACAGAAGAATGAATTAAAGTACACTTGATTTATCACAAATGATTAGTTTAAGTCACTGTGTTCCTCTCGCTCCAGTGCTTTTCTCCATTATTTGTTTGGGTGCCACCTACCAACAGGATTATGGCAGGCAATCACTGTGCTCAGCAGTGTAAGCGTGAGGACGATGAGGCCAGGAACTGTTTGCAATCCTGCGCTTAATCTGTTACCTCTTCATTCTCATACTGTAGACTGCTGAGTGCAGTGATTGCCCACCATAGTCATTTAGGTAGATGCCAACCATGCAGAGACCATGGGGAATGGAGGTAGATTTATTACATCAATAGAGGTTTTTTTTTTTTTTTTTTGAGTGTGTGGACGGAGGGATCGTTCTGTCATTTAATAGATTCACTATTGCTCCTTTTAGTCTTCCACATTAGTAATGTTTTTCTAAATGTTTATCAGTTTTGTGAATGTAGGATCCCCCAAATTAGCTTTCCCATGGCCAAATGCAATAATTATTGGAATCTGAGCCCCTTACATGGCTCCTCTCGCTTCACGTTGGAATTAGTTTTTCAACAATGTCCAGGGATGGTGAATCCAACTTTTATAGTAGGAGACAGACATCCGACTGTTGACTCCACAATTTCTCTGAATCCGACTCTGACTCCACCTAAAATGGGCACCGCCTCCTGACTCTACAGCCCTGACAGAAAGTGTAAGTGCTACATTTGTAAAAATATAGAATAAAAAAGTAACATAAATCCATGATGGAGAACCCCTTAAAATCTAATTATTGAAATCTCTCATGTTATTCGTAACGACATCTTCCCCATAGTTTATAATTAACTAGAAAATGTGTTACATTTGCGTATTTTTAAATGTTATATCACCAAATTAATCAGCAGCCAATGGCCACTTTCATTTCACCTTTTCTTTTGATGTCCTAAAATATTATTATTCATGAAATTTCTCTCACATTCTCGAGTGCCGTGTGGCCCTGAAAATCCAAAACCATTTAGAAGAGAGACATGAAGAAATTGGTGCAGTTTGTCAATTTTTGAGATTAGGCTCTTAATCTGAATGCAGTTTCCAAGGCAAGACTTTATATCGCAAATCAAAAGATGGCTGTCTCCTTTTTTAATAGAAAACATAAAGATATGTCAGTCAGAATTCACTTGCAAATCTCTGAATTTGTGCAAGTGCCTACACATCCATTACTTTAGAGTTTTACCAGCAAAGAAAATAGTTTAAAAGCATATCTCAAGATACATTTGAATAATTCAAAGAGGATCGCGTGCTTTGGGTTGAAAAATGTTCCTGCTTACACTGCAAATGCATTTGTCCTCAAACCATTTTGACTCTACAAGAAAATACAGAAAATATGTTTGTCAAATGCAACATTTTACACCATTTTCTTGAAAACATCAGCAATATTTGCCGCTCCTGACCCGCATTCCTAAATGTGCACAGAAGAGTAAGTGTGGACGCACTTAGACATCTCATCAGAATGATTTACAGGTTCCAGCTCCTTAGAAATTTTGGGGACCATCCAATGTATATGAATGAGACTTACAGGTTTCCCTGTGTTGTCCATTAGAGCAAATGGATGGAAATGGAACAGATTTGGGAAAAATAAATTGTCTGGCTTGTACTAAAATTCACCTAGGAGACGTCACATGTGCAACTTTTCTACTGGAGCGAATACACAACAAACTACATATTTTACATTAGGATTGATTGTGGAATCAGATGCAGTTTACTTGCGATTTTCATATTTTTAAACCAGAGACCTGTATGTCTTTATGGTACATAAGATGACACAATGCTGCTTATGCATTACAAAAGTTTTATTTGTTTATCACAAGTGAATGTCACACTTGTAAGCACAAGTGCATCAGTGAAAAAGGGAGGTTACAAGGATAAAGTGCGTGGTGCAAAGAGAGATCGATCACAGGACCCAGTATCTTACATAACAGACAACCCTAGGGTAACCCTAGGGTGACCCCACTGCCCCCCGGGGAAGACAAACGAAACACGTGTCGGGGCTCCTTCCTGACACAGCCCCCAGGCAGCAGACACCCTTGGGTATGATAACTTACTATTAACTCCTTGCTCCCCAGGCATTTGATTTCAGCAGCAATGTTTGTAATGTTGTGATTTAAAGGGAACCTGTCCCCTGGATCTAAGCCCCTACACTATCACTACCTGTCCCTGCACCTTCCTAGCTTCTCCCTATCTATCCCTCTCTGAGCTAAATTCGCCCTATAAAGCTGCAGAAAAATAACTTATAACTTACAGAAGTCCCTAAGGCTGGGGACTGAAAAGGCGGGCCCAGGCTCCATTCAGCCCCTCCTCCATGCAGCAGCACACTCCCCGCTGGGTGGCATTATTCTTTCTTCATCGCCTCCTCCTCCATTTGGAATCTCCCACCTGCTGTTTTATAGGGCGGATTTAGCTCAGAGAGGGATAGATAGGGAGCAGCTAGGAAGGTGCAGGGACAGGTAGTGATAGTATAGGGGCTTAGATCCAGGTGACAGGTTCCCTTTAAGCTGTATTTTCCAAAAAGCTGCAACTAAACTGTTAAACCTGCAATTGTTATCTGTGCTGAGGTGCTTTTACTTCTGTATTTTAACTGCATTACCCTAGGGTTGTCTGTTATGTAAGATACTGGGTCCTGTGTTTGATCTCTCTTTGCACCATGCACTTTATCCTTGTAACCCCCCCTTTTTCACTGATGCACTTGTGCTTACAAGTGTGACATTCACTTCTGATAAACAAATAAAACTTTTGTAATGCATAAGCAAAGACATACAGGTCTCTGGTTTAAAAATGTGCAAATGTCGGTACCATTACAATAGATCATTTTTGATCCCTTGGTTGTTTACTTGCGATTTTCATATGCAAAATGTGAAATCTGCAGCTTAAATCGACTTTTGATGAATTTAACATTGGAGTCTCGGGTCAATTATTTGCACCATGTAGATGTAGTTCGGTAATATCCTATCCATTTTTGTTCTTAATGAGAACATTAATAGGATCTCTTTACACCACAAAGAAAACTGTAGCGCAAAAAACATTTTGTAGTTTGCCCAATATTGGGTTGACTAGTAGGTTGCAGTACACAGACTAAAGATGTTTGGTTCCCCTTGATTTATGACTTATCCAAGCCATATGCATATTGTGAGTGGTGGAGAAACCATTAAAAACGTAGGTGCCCCAACATTACAAAAGTGAAGAGTTGAACGGTGGTACATTGCCCATCCATGCCCAACACCTAGGCTTAGTTCACACGTTGCTATTTAGTGTAGATTTTCTCGATGGATTTGTGTGCAGTAAATCCACAACATAATATGGGGTTCATCTAAATTACATTTAGACCCCTTTCACATCAGCGTTTTTGCTGATTCGCGGCAGATTTACCGCATCTGCCGCGTAACGGCCGACTTGCGTCAAGCTTCCATTCATTCTCTATAGCACGTGCGGCTAGGGCAGTTTTTGCCGCGATCCGGCATATGCAGCAGTTGCGGTAGGTCAAAAAAAACATGGTTAGCTGCTGTTTTTTGACTTCCTGTAACTGCCAGATTTGCTGGATCGCGGCAACAACCGCACATGTCCCATAGGGAATGAATGCGGGCTTGCCGCAAGTCGGCCATTAAGTGAAAAATGCTGTAAATCTACCGGATCTGCCGCAAATCAGCAAAAACGTTGATGGCAAAGGGGCCTTACACGTTGGGTCTTCCCTCCTCTTCTGCTCTTGCTCCTTGTGACGTCACGCAGGTGCACAGCGTTTGGGAGAGCGGGTCCCGGCGGCTGTGAGGCGCACAGCGTGTGACTTCACACCAGAGGCCACCCTGCTAATGCTTATGCTGCATACAGACGCCGCACCACGCTCAGCCATGTGCTGTGCGCCTGCGTGACGTCACAAGGAGCAAGAGCAGAAGAGGAGCGCAGACCCAAAAGAGAAGTAGGTGGCGGCAGACCCATAAAGAGGCGGAACACACAAGGAGGAGGCAGGGAGGATTGTGCCAGCAGGAGGACCTCTTAATCAGACCCGATCCGTAGGACCTCTTAACTGTAAAGTTTGCAAAGTGTGTTTTTTCGGGGTACAGGGGGACTAGAGCCTTAGTACACTGCTACCCTGAATGCAGCATACACGCTGCATTCAGTGGTACTGTCACTTTTAAAAGCACCAGGGGGGTGGCAGGTTCTCTTTAAAAAAAAAAAAAAAATATCAGATTATTGGATATAGTTCACTCACTCCAAAACCATCAAAACATTAATCAAATATCTTATACATACCTGTATGTGAAAAATGTCCCAACAGAAGGAACTTGGATGTCACCCCAGCCCTGCCATGCAAAATTTTTAATTACCCTCCAGATAAAGCATGCTGCAGAAATGCAAGCACTAATTTCTTTGTACTTCTTACAAGTAATAGGTCCTGTGACCAGGCTAATATATCAATATTTGTAACATATATTGCTTATGTGCAACTAGTAGTTACACATCCATTATCTGTCGCTATTAGCAGTGAGTGGAGCCGGAATTTTCAGTGCATAGTCTAGATGATTCGCCATTCCATGCGCTCATAGACAACCCCCCAACAATCACAGGGTGACAGTGGGTTCCTATGACAGCTGTCATGACTGCTCCCTAAAATCAGTGTGGCTGGCATTTATAGTAGACAGAGATGTTTACCATATAATGCAATGTGGTTGCGTTGCAGTGTGTAGTATATGCATACAGACGATTTTAGGTTAGTCTCATGGGGACACAAGGATTAGTAAATAAAGATATTAGAAAAATAATTTTGACAGTCAAGGTGATGAATGAGTCGAACAGGCTACCACGAGAGTTAGTGAGTTCTCCTTCAATGGAAGTCTTCATACAGAGGCTGGACAGACATCTTTCTGGGATCATTTAGTGAATCTTGTTTTGATCAGGTGGTTCTACATGATGGGACCCTGGAGGTCCCTTCCATCTCTAACATTATATGATTCAAATAAAAAAGAAGTTGAAAGTATAAAAACATAAACATTTGAATCATTCGGTTTTCCCATTTAATGGAAATAAACACAAATTTGGTATTGTCGTGTCTGAAGTCTATCAGAATTTAAAAAAAAAAATGAATTAACCTGTTGGGTAAATATCATAACAGATAAAAAATTGAAACAAGACACAGTTTCAGTTGTCGCAAACTCTGCAAAAAAATGGTATCAGTTTTTTTCTTTTGCAGTTTCACTGCACTTGGAATTTTTTTCCATTCTTTTCAGCATATTGAATGATAAAATGAATAGCGCCATTAAAATTACCTCTTCCCTCAGAAAAACAAGCCCTTGTAAATTTTGTCAATGGGAAAATTAGAACGTTATGGCTGTTAAAAGAGAGAAAAGCGCAAAAACAGAAAATGGGCCGGCCAGGAGGGGGTTTGTCTCTTGGGGAGGATCTAAATAATTTTTCATAGAAGCATCTATACAGTCGTAAACTACATTTAAGTAAATTTAGTTTACACCATAATTTTAAAATGATTTAAATTAAACATTTTTCTCTTAAAAATGTTAACTTATTGATATAGGAAATGTGTTCTTTTCTACTTGATCAAAATTGCATCCCTTTATGAAAGCCGACTTGCGGCGCCCTTTAAAAAAACAAAAAAAAACTCAAACTATGGTACAATATCCCTTTTAGGAAAGAACCGTGTCAGGATCAGACAGTTATATTCATCAGTCATTGTCAGCGGCACTTGAGTTATGAGAGAGGTCTGAGTACTGACAAAAAGAAATGAGAAGGTATATCTGGCAATTGATTACTGACAATGGGATCTGACGAGTGATTGTACAGTAGGATTTCTCGTCTGCTTTTACTTCTTCTTGACCCCTTAGCAGTGAAACTCATTTTCAATTATTAAAAGCATAAAATAGTGTCTCTTTATGGAAAGTTTCAAAAGGTTCCTACAATGTACTTTTGACCATAAATATGTAGTAAAAAGTATATATAGTGACTAAATGTATATATTTTTTTTCAGGAAAATGATAAAGGAGATGGAGGACAAACAGAGGACAGAAAAAGCTGAACTTGAAAAAATGCAACAAGAAGTTGAGTCTCAACGCAAAGAAACAGAATTTGTCCAGATACAGATCCGTAAGCAAGAGGAGAGCCTAAAGAGAAGAAACATGGACATTGAAACCAGACTAAAAGATCTATTGGCTGAAAAAGAGAAATTCGAAGAGGAAAGACTGAGGGAGCAACATGAAATAAAGCTGCAAAAGCAGAAACAAGAAGAAGAATCTTTTGCAAAGGTCCACAAGAGCTCCAGAGACTGCAGGAACTTCACAGTACAGAGAAAGTGGAGAAAACTGAAATTTTCAAAGAACTAGAAAAACTTAAAAAGGAGAAAGATGAGCAATATCTGAAACTAGAAGTGGAGAAGAAAAGGCTGGACGAGCAAGAAAAGGAACAGCTGAAGCTTGTGTTCCGTCTTGAGGAACAACTTCGAGAAAAGCAAGAAATGATCCAACTTCTCAAAAGAGGAGATTTCCTGAGGCTAGAAGAAGAGATTGGGGTTCTTGAAGATGTTCGAGAAGATCTTTTACGGGCTAAGGAAGCTAGGTCTGAAGGAGAAGAAGATCCAGATGAAGTAGAAAAAGCAACAAATAAGTACACTACATTTAAGAGAGCGCAGCTAGAGACATTGTCCAGTTTAGTTGATGATTTAAATCAACAGAAGGAAAGCTTAGAAAATGAAATAATCGTGGATCGGGATACCCTTGGAAGACTGAATCTTTTGAATTTAGATCTCAATAGAGAAGATGATTATTCTTTGACTTCAACTCCTGTAACTGAAGAGCGAGATATGATCAAGCAAACTGAACACCGTGTACATTGTAAGGAGAGGCAACTTCAGCACATAAAGGACAACCATTTGCCAGTACTGATGGAGGAAAAGCAGAGGGCATCTGAGATTCTGGACAGTGGCCTGCTCGGATTAGACAAAACTTTATATCAGATTGAGAAAGAAATTGAAGAAAAGGCTGATCAGCTTGCACAGTTTAGAGCAAGTAGTGACCAACTGCAACAGCTCCAAGAAACTTTTGAGTTTACTGCTAATATCGCTCGCCAGGAAGAGAAAGTTAGAAAAAAGGAAAAGGAAATCCTTGAATCTAGAGAGAAGCAGCAAAGAGAGGCCTTGGAGCAAGCAGTTACTAAATTGGAACGCAGACATTCAGCACTCCAAAGACACTCTACAGTAGATGTGGCAATAGAAGAGCAGAAGCGGAAAACTGGCTGCAATGGACAGCAGCCAGGAACATGCTGGTCTGCAGGCAAGTCTAGAAGCTGAGCAAAAAGCTTTCGAACAAGACAGGGAGCGGTAAGTTACCGTATATACTCGTGTATAAGCCGACCCCCCTACTTTTGCCCCCAAAAACTGGGAAAACTTATTGACTCGCGTATAAGCGGAGGGTGGACTCCAGCACAGGTATACAACCCCCAGCAGTGAGGTATACAGCAGCCTCCCCAGTGGTAGTATACAGCAGCAGCCCCAGTGGTAGTATACAGCAGCCCCAGAGGTATATACAGCCCCAGAGGTATATACAGCCCCAGAGGTATATACAGCCCCAGAGGTATATACAGCCCCAGAGGTATATACAGCCCCAGAGGTATATGCAGCCCCAGAGGTATATGCAGCCCCAGAGGTATATGCAGCCCCAGAGGTATATGCAGCCCCATATGCAGCCCCCGAGGTATATGCAGCCCCATATGCAGCCCCAGAGGTATATGCAGCCCCAGAGGTATATGCAGCCCCATATGCAGCCCCAGAGGTATATGCAGCCCCAGAGGTATATACAGCAGCCCTAGTGGTGTATACAGCAGCCCCAGAGGTATATACAGCAGCCCTTAGGTAGTATACAGCAGCCCCAGTGGTGTATAGAGCAGCCCCAGGGCTGTATACAGCCGCAGCCCCAGAGGTATACAGGTTCCCCCATCAAGCACCAGGGCCACCCCTTGCGCGGCAGCCTGTAAAGTAAAATCATACTTACCAGTGTCCTGTCGCGCCGTCCGCAGCTTGCCGACACACGATCCCGGGCTTCATTCCGCGTCTTCCGGCTTCCGACTTCCTGTAGTCGCGGGCAATGACGTCATTGCCCGCGACTACAGGAATGCGGAAGACGCGGAATGAAGCCGGGAATCGTGTGTCGGCAAGCTGCGGACGGCGCGACAGGACACTGGTAAGTATGATTTTACTTTACAGGCTGCCGCGCAAGGGGGGGGGGCCCTGGAGCTTGATGGGGGGGCCTGTATACCTCCGGGGCTGCGGCTGTAAAATGTATATACTCGCGTATAAGCCGAGGGGGGACTTTTCAGCCCAAATTTTGGGCTGAAAAACTCGGCTTATACGCGAGTATATATGGTAATTGATGAGATGGAGATATTGCTTACAAAAGTTTCAGAGAAGTTTCCAGATATATTTTATAGTATTTATCACCACTTTCATGTATTAATCAGAAGATTAAGAATACATGTATTGCTCATCAATACAATTTATATCTGAATTTTTTTTTTTATCCAAGAACAGGTTGCAGTTATCATTTCTTTTCTTACCGTATATACTCGTGTATAAGCCGACCCGTGTATAAGCCGACCCCCCTACTTTTGCCCCCAAAAACTGGGAAAACTTATTGACTCGCGTATAAGCCGAGGGTGGACTCCAGCACAGGTATACAGGCCCCAGCAGTGGGGTATACAGCAGGCCCCAGCAGTGGGGTATACAGCAGGCCCCAGCAGTGGGGTATACAGCAGGCCCCAGCAGTGGGGTATACAGCAGGCCCCAGCAGTGGGGTATACAGCAGGCCCCAGCAGTGGGGTATACAGCAGGTCCCAGCAGTGGGGTATACAGCAGGCCCCAGCAGTGGGGTATACAGCAGGCCCCAGCAGTGGGGTATACAGCAGGCCCCAGCAGTGGGGTATACAGCAGGCCCCAGCAGTGGGGTATACAGCAGGCCCCAGCAGTGGGGTATACAGCAGGCCCCAGCAGTGGGGTATACAGCAGGCCCCAGCAGTGGGGTATACAGCAGGCCCCAGCAGTGGGGTATACAGCAGGCCCCAGCAGTGGGGTATACAGCAGGCCCCAGCAGTGGGGTATACAGCAGGCCCCAGCAGTGGGGTATACAGCAGGCCCCAGCAGTGGGGTATACAGCAGGCCCCCAGGGGAATACAGCAGGCCCCCAGGGGTGTAAGCAGGCCCCCAGGGGTATATACAGCAGGCCCCCAGGATACAGCAGGCCCCCGGGGGTATATACAGCAGGCCCCCAGTGTATACAGAAGCCCCAGTGGCACTCGCCCCCCCCCCCCCCCATATTGAGAAGAGCCCCCAGACTTTGCAGAGCCCCCCAATGTATACAGAAGCCCCAGTGGCACTCGCCCCCCCCCATATTGAGAAGAGCCCCCACACTTTGCAGAACCCCTGAGTGTATACAGCAGCCCCCCAGTGTATACAGAAGCCCCAGTGGCACTCGCCCCCCCATATTGAGAGGAGCCCCCACACTTTTCAGAGCCCCCCAGTGTATACAGAAGCCCCCCCCAGTGGCACTCGCCCCCCCCCATATTGAGAAGACCCCCACTACTTTTGCCCCCAAAAACTGGGAAAATTTATTGACTCGCGTATAAGCCGAGGGTGGACTCCAGCACAGGTATACAGGCCCCAGCAGTGGGGTATACAGCAGGCCCCAGCAGTGGGGTATACAGCAGGCCCCAGCAGTGGGGTATACAGCAGGCCCCAGCAGTGGGGTATACAGCAGGCCCCAGCAGTGGGGTATACAGCAGGCCCCAGCAATGGGGTATACAGCAGGCCCCAGCAGTGGGGTATACAGCAGGCCCCAGCAGTGGGGTATACAGCAGGCCCCAGCAGTGGGGTATACAGCAGGCCCCAGCAGTGGGGTATACAGCAGGCCCCAGCAGTGGGGTATACAGCAGGCCCCAGCAGTGGGGTATACAGCAGGCCCCAGCAGTGGGGTATACAGCAGGCCCCAGCAGTGGGGTATACAGCAGGCCCCAGCAGTGGGGTATACAGCAGGCCCCAGCAGTGGGGTATACAGCAGGCCCCAGCAGTGGGGTATACAGCAGGCCCCAGCAGTGGGGTATACAGCAGGCCCCCAGGGGAATACAGCAGGCCCCCAGGGGTGTAAGCAGGCCCCCAGGGGTATATACAGCAGGCCCCCAGGATACAGCAGGCCCCCAGGGGTATATACAGCAGGCCCCCAGTGTATACAGAAGCCCCAGTGGCACTCGCCCCCCCCCCCCCATATTGAGAAGAGCCCCCAGACTTTGCAGAGCCCCCCAGTGTATACAGAAGCCCCAGTGGCACTCGCCCCCCCCATATTGAGAAGAGCCCCCACACTTTGCAGAACCCCTGAGTGTATACAGCAGCCCCCAGTGTATACAGAAGCCCCAGTGGCACTCACCCCCCCATATTGAGAGGAGCCCCCACACTTTTCAGAGCCCCCAGTGTATACAGAAGCCCCCCCCCAGTGGCACTCGCCCCCCCCCATATTGAGAAGACCCCCACACTTTGCAGAGCCCCCCCGCTGCATAATCTTACCATCCAGGGTCTTCTTCACCGGAGGTCCTGCAGTCCATCTTCGCGCGCGCTGTGTTCCCGGTCTCTTGTGACCCGGCGGTCGCAGTCGAATGACGTCATCGCGCCGGGTCACGTGAGACCAGAACACAGCGCGATGATGACAGGACCCGCGGTGAAGACCCTGGATGGTAAGATTATGCAGCGGGGGGGCTCTGCAAAGTGTGGGGGTCTTCTCAATATGGGGGGGGGCGAGTGCCACTGGGGGGGGCTTCTGTATACACTGGGGGGCTCTGAAAAGTGTGGGGGCTCCTCTCAATATGGGGGGGTGAGTGCCACTGGGGCTTCTGTATACACTGCGGGGCTCTGAAAAGTGTGGGGGCTCCTCTCAATATGGGGGGGCGAGTGCCACTGGGGCTTCTGTATACACTGCGGGGCTCTGAAAAGTGTGGGGGCTCCTCTCAATATGGGGGGGGCGAGTGCCACTGGGGTTTCTGTATACACTGGGGGGCTGCTGTATACACTGGGAGCTGTATGCACGGCTCCCCCTGCCGCTGTGATGGGCGGGGGGAGCCGTGCATATCTAATGAGCGGCCCCACGTGACGGGCCGCTGTCAGCAGCTTTCCCCCCCCCCGCCTCCTCCAGCCTCCCCCAGCACCCGGACCCATAGGATTACCGTATTGACCCGTGTATAAGCCGAGGGGGTGACTTTTCAGCCCAATTTTTGGGCTGAAAAACTCGGCTTATACACGAGTATATACGGTATATACACTCAAAACTCCCCCCAAAAAAGTGAAAGGAGCACTTCTCCATCCATCAATATCTGATGTGTTATATCAGTTGTCAGTGTTTACTGATATAAATTGTGTATTAATAGAAATCAAAATTATCAAACAAATGCGGACTATACTCCAAGTCACCACAAAAATCAAAGTAAATAACATGTAAATATTATTTATATGAATTTCATCACCGCAACTCCTAATGAGATTTAATAATATGTTTATCACCCAACTGACCGGTTGCACTCCCGACAATGTCCTGAATAGATGGCTGATAGTACACTGGGGTGTCTTTTCTCAGACCTGGATTAAGCCATCATTGAGCTCTTGGATGGTCTGTGGCACTATTTGGGGTCCTCACTGATACATAATAGTCCAGAGGTTTTCAGTTGGATTGAGGTCAAGTGAAGGTAAGGTTCAGCCAAGGGCATCAGAAACTGCCTACACACTCTGAAACACATAAGGCTGGGCATTGTCCTTCACCAGGAGAGGCTCCTCGGACCAGGCTAAGGTCTGACAGTTTCTCTGAGGCTTGCATCTCTGTACCAAATAGCAATTAGAATACTGTTGGCTATCACATTGAGGATTGTGCGATCCTCTAAGGATTTGCCTTCCTAGATCATCACTGACTCACCGCCAATACCCGGTAATGGCACAGTACGATGCTGGGCTCTACACAAGGGTACCACTACAGAATCTTACAAAATTTGTTTCTGACAGTTTGGTCAGCAGCATTCACACCAGTAGCTTTCTGAAGGTAATTATTCCTCTGTTACTTCTATCACAAAAGTGCAGATACCAGCCAGGTATTCCTTGTACAACTCAGTTTCCTGGTCTCTGCTCCATGCTTTTGAGACATATGGGAGACACAGCAAACCTTATAAAGGCTCTTAAGTAGGGGCTGGACTAACTGAGTCTAAATGGGCTCATGCTGCCATTTGTGACAGTGACACTAGCAAAACTAGTAAACTAGTCAAGAATCAGTCAGGAAGGATAAGGAGATTGTAATTGTCTTTGGCCTCCACCTGACAATCTGTTACTTCAGTAGTGATAATCTTGCTATTGTCTTTTCAGTGCTCTTGTTGTCCCTTTCATATTCAGAGAAGCAGGCGACATTGATTTACAATGTCTTATGATCCCTAACTGCTCAGAATAATATAATTAAAGTGATTTTTACTTTTATATATTATGATGTTGAAGTGATCATTTCAGCTTTGGGGGCACGGTATAGGTCTATATCTTGATGTCTTGAGGTCAGGTATTCGGAAGTCGAAGCACTTCCATCAATAACTATTTATTCCAAAATTCCTATTTAAAGTACCTACAAATGAGACATTTGGGGGCATTGTTTCCAGTCAAAGTTTTTTTTAGGCCACGTGCACACGTTGAGTATTTGATGAGTTATTTACCTCAGGATTTGTAGCCAAAACCAGGAGTGGTGGATAAATCCAGAAGTGGAGCACTTGTTCTATTAGACTTTTCCTTGATTGCTCCACTCCTGGTTTTGTCTACAAATCCTGAGGTAAAAAACTCATCAAATACTGAACGTGTTCACGTGGCCTTATAGGATACGTTATCGTACTTGTGTATGGTTTGTGCTGATCTGAAGATGTCTTAGGATGCTTTCACACTGTGGTTCTTTCAAAAATGCGGTAGTTACTGTGAAAAAAACGCATCTGCCGCATTTGCCGCATTACAAGCCCCATGCATTGTCTATGGGGCTTGCGGTAAGTGTGCGGTAGCCATGGCAAGTGCGGTTGCGGCTGCGAAAAAAAATGCTGCTGACCGGTTTTTTTTTCGTTGCTACATCTGCCGAAACCGCACTTGCCACGGCTGCCACATACTTACCGCAAGCCCCATAGACAATGCATGGGGCTTGTAATGCGGCAAATGCATCAGATGCGGTTTTTTTTACCGTAACTGCTACATTTTTGAAAAACCCAGATATGAAAAGGCCCTTAGGCAGTTGTCTTTTAGTTTCCTTTTAAAACTATCTTTGTATTTTTTTCTTCTATTATGGTTTATGGATCCCATGCAGATTATCTCAGGAAATCCAGCAGTTGAAACAGAAGATAGCGACTGATCCACTGTCAAAAAATCTGTCAGGAGCCCTAGAAGAAAAGCCGTCCCTCGCCAACTCTCCAGCCAGCCCAGTGAAATCTCAGTCGCATTTGCTTCAATTGACTGATGACAGGTATATAATCACATTGAAATCCTCTTCTAAGTAAGCATGGTAAAACATGGCCACGGCTATAATAACCACATATTGTGCCTGAATGCTTTTATCGTTTTAGGCAAGAGTATTGTTATTCCAGGTTGTACATGAAAATAAAATATTATTGTGGTAAAAAAATGTAATTTTCTCCGCTTTTAAAGTATTTATGTGATTATATCTAAATTGCCTGGTGCCAGTGCCGTAAGTGGATTTTGCTGACAAATATCCCTTTCTGATTACGTTTGCTTTTTTTTAAACACTTTATAAAAGTGGAAATTGCTGGTCTTAAGTGTAGAAGAAAGCTTGTTTTGCCCTTATAGCTCTAGAAGTGGAATTTACTTTCAAGACTTGCCTGATTAATGTATTTATGGTTGCCCAGAATACACGCGTATATTGAAGAAGAAGTACAGAGGCGGCTGCAAAATATTAATTTGCCATGCGAGGACATCAGCAGCCTGAGTATATCCTTCTCTTCTGAAAGTGGAAAGGTGGGTATCGCGAAATAAATCCATTGACGTACCTGTACCACATAGCGGATTTGTGAAACAGATTCCTCTTACAGAGTTATGTCAGAACTTATTGTTTTTTCTGTAGATTGAAGTTTTCATTGGTACCATTTTGGGCTACGTTCATTTATTTAATAGTGTCAGTCAATTATTTTAGAGACTCGATAAATTAAATAATCATATCACGCAATATAGAAAGTTTTTTGTTTATTAGATTTTTTGTGTATTTTTTTTTAGAATAGACCATTTTTAATAGGAAAAATATCCGACATTTGCAGCCGCTTAAAATAAACGCTGCTAGCCGGATCCAGTAAAACCGTACTTGCCGCACCTGACCGCAATTCTCCTGGTTAATATGGTTGTGTTTTTTTTTTCTTATATCTTAGTACTAAAATATAATTTATGGAAGGGGGAAAACTATATATTTTTTTATGTTTACACACGCAAACATATATTTATATATATCTACTATATAATCGTCTAAGGTTCTCTGCCTGTCACGGAAATCGTGCACCAGCGCCAGGGCGCTCATTGGTGGCCGCCAGTGACGGCCACCAATGAGCGAGGAGTATGCAAAACAGCCGCGCGCATTTAAAATGTGCGCCAAGCTGAAACCCAGCTATAGCAGCGCATTGGCACCGCTATCGCCGAGATACAGGCATCCGGCTGCAGCCGCCTCTTCTGCCCAAAGCGTGCAGGGGCCGCCGGAACCACTGAGCTCCATGCCAGCATGGAGTGGGGTGGGGGGAGCACACAGGTAGACGACGCGATGGAGCCGCTGTGAGTGTCCCTGCAGCTTGCGGGCTCCTCACAGCCTCCTCCATCCCCTCCAGGCAGACGACGCAATGGAGCAGCAGTAAGTGTCCCCACAGTGTGCGGGCTCCTCTCTGCCTCCTCCATCCCCTCCAGGCAGACGATGCAGTGGAGCGGCAGTGAGTGTCCCAGCAGCATGCGTGCTCCTCACTGCCTCCTCCATCCTCACAGCCTCTCCATCCTCACAGCTTCCTCCATCCTCACAACCTCCTCCATTTTCACAGCCTCCTCACACTCCTCGCAGCCTCTCCATCCCCTCAGCCTCCTCCATCCCCTCAGCCTCCTCCATCCCCTCAGCCTCCTCCATCCCCTCAGCCTCCTCCATCCCCTCAGCCTCCTCCATCCCCTCAGCCTCCTCCATCCCCTCAGCCTCCTCCATCCCCACAGCCTCCTCATCCTCGCAGCCCCCTCCATCCTCTCAGCCTCCTCCTTCCCCATCAGCCTCCCCATCCTCACAGCCTCCTCCATCCTCTCAGCCTCCCCATCATCACAGCCTCCTCCCTCCTCGCAGCCTCCCCATCATCACAGCCTCCTCCATCCTCGCAGCCTCCTCCATCCTCGCAGCCTCCTCCATCCTCGCAGCCTCCTCCATCCTCGCAGCCTCCTCCATCCTCGCAGCCTCCTCCATCCTCACAGCCTCCTCCATCCTCACAGCCTCCTCCATCCTCACAGCCTCTCTCCATCCCCACAGCCATCCTCCATCCCCTTAGGCTCCTCCATCCTCACAGCCTCCTCATCCTCACTCCTATCTATAAGGTCTGTCAGTCAGTGTCACGAACTTCACTTCTGTCTACAAGGCTGTCAGTCAGTGTGACGCAGGCCAATCCTGTCTACAAGTCTGTCAGTTAGTGTGACGCAGTTAACTCCTGTATATAAGGCTGTCAGTCAGTGTGACGAACTTCACTCCTGTTTACAAGGTATTCTAGAATACTCGATGTGTTAGAATCAGGCCACCATCTAGAATATATATATACCCTCTCACCAGCGGGTCTATGCCGGCTTATCAGATTGTCCTGGGGGTACAACATATTTGAAATGTGTATATACATTATATAAGTTGTCCCCTGAAAGACTATGGTATGCCGGGCAGAAACCTGCTAATGATTTGATCACTGGAGATGAGTCAACCTGTTCGGCGCTTGTGTTCTGGTGCTTGAGGTCTCCCTAGTGCTGGAGTAGGCAGCGCAGTGGTCCAGTGTGCTTGCTGCCCGGCCCAGTTTGAGCCGCATGCAATAATGGATTGGCGCACACTGGACCTTAAATTCTAATTTTCAGCATTAATGTGATGGCCAATAGAAAAATAGAAAATCACCATCCTTGCACCCCCAGAAGTGTGTCGTTAATGGAAGGCTGTATGTGAGCAGCGAGTGTTACAGCCAGTCCTTCCAGTGACGTTTGGGTCAAAATTTGGGACCTGAACAGTGGAACCTGTACCAGAACCCGAACTGCCCCATATTCACTCATTTCTAATGATCACTAGGTCCTGTCGATGCTTCTGTTTGCTCCATAGTGCTTGGTCAGTGCTATGTAGCAAGCACTAGAGAAGACAGAAGCAGTTATAAACTGTTTTTGTCTTCTGGCTACGGTCTCCAACTACCGTATATACTCGTGTATAGGCCGAGTTTTTCAGCCCAAAATTTAGGCTGAAAAGTCTCCCCCTCGGCTTATACACGAGTCACTACGGTTGGTGGGGGCTGAGGAGGCGGGGGGAGGCTGCTGTATGAGCGGCCCTGTCACGTGGGGCCGCTCATTATATATGCACTGCTTCCCCCTGTCAATCAGCGACAGGGGGAAGCAGTGCATGACTAAATAAATGGCCCCCAAATGCTGGCACTCTCCCCCCTTGTAAGGGTCCCCCCCGCTGCGTATCTTACCATCCCGGTCTTCTGCTCAGCGCCGCTCCTCGGTGCTCCGTTCTTCATCCTCCCATTCAGCTACATCCGGGATCCCTGGCCGTCGCAGGCATATGACGTCATCGTGCGACGGCCGGAGATCCCGGATGCAGCCAGCGAGGACGGAGCATGAAGAACGGAGCACCGAGGAGCGGCGCTGAGCAGAAGACCAGGATGGTAAGATAAGCAGCAGGGGGGGGCCTTACAAGGAGGGGGGGTGAGTGCCAGCATTTGGGGGCTGCTGGATACCCCTGGGGGCTGCTGGGTACCCCAGGGGCTGCTGGGTACCCCCTGGGGGCCGCTGTGTACCCCTGGGGCCGCTGTGTACCCCTGGGGGCTGCTGTGTACCCCTGGGGGCCGCTGTATACCCCCGGGGGCCGCTGTATACCCCGGGGGTGCTGTATAACCCCTGGGGGCTGCTGTATACCCTCAGGGCTGCTGTATATACTGCTGGGGCCTGTATACCACTGGGGCTGCTGTATATACTGGTGGGGTCTGTATATACCACTGGGGAGGCTGCTGTATACCACTGGGGTTGCTGTATATACTACTGGGGCCTGTATATGCCGCTGGGGAGGCTGCTGTATACTACCATTGGGGGGCCTGTATACCACACTGCTGGGGGCTGTATACCTGTGCTGGGGTCCACCCTCGGCTTATACACGAGTCAGTAGGTTTTCCCAGGTTTTGGGGGCAAAAGTAGGGGGGTCGGCTTATACACGGGTCGGCTTATACATGAGTATATACGGTATATCTTCATACGGATTCCTGATCATCTCCTTCTAGATTGCCGGAGCATTAATTCCAGTCCGTAAAATTTACAGTAGGATTTAAACCAAGGAACATTGTCATAAATTGTTATTGGTTTTCAACATTATCCATTAACGGTATTTTCATGATAGACATTTAAGGCATGTTCAAAGGGTATAACTCAAATATCTGATGCAGCACTCGCCTCATAGACTTTAACTTATGTGAAGGACAGGTATCCCCTGTCCAGATAGCACTGCCCAGTCAGTGGCCAATAGGCCATGGAAAGTAACCATGTTCCAAACCATTTTCAAATTCTGGCCAACTTTATCACGTTTTGGTAATAAAACAACTTATTTAGTAGAAGGATTGTATGTGAATATTGTTTTAGGCTGCTTGGGTACTATTTTTCCTGTAATTAATAACATATTTTATGCAGCTGTGTGTGACAACCCTATTGTGTGACCCTTCACTAAAGACATTGGCAGTTTACAATCCTGTTGTTTTCTCCTGGAAATCATTGCATGCATGTAATTAAATTTTCACTAGAAAACAATAACACTCCATGCACCACGGTGGGACCCTATGAGCTATGGTGTAAACAGCATTTACTATTCTCTTTTGTTAGTCTATGTGGGTATAATTTAGCAGTAGAAAACTGTCAAAAGCTCTTGGAACTTTGAAATCCTTTCCGGACATTGCCCATAGGCAGACAGGCGCTAGAGTGAGATTTATGTGATGAGATTTTGTTTTCTGAGCTTAATTGCTCTTAAATTCAGTTACATTTTACCATTTGAGAATCCGAGCTGGAGCTGTATTGGCTTATTTTATTTTATAAGAATTGTTATGTAAGGATCTAACTAAGATCATTGTAAATAGAATAATTCCTATTAAAATATAATAAAAATGATCTTATAGGATGCTAATGTTAGAGTACCGTGAACAAGAACATGTGGAAGACGTATAACATATTGAACAGGATTTTCAGATTCCACAAGTAAAACTTTGGGGTTGTATATAGTGATTGAAATTCAGCTGAAAAAGACATTTGGGAGGAAGATTCTGAGCTGCTTTCGGGCAAGTGTTCGTTGCAATGATAAGGGTCCACCCACAATGTCCTTTTCAGTTCAATGACAGGCACACTATATTAAGGCCTCCTCCCTGGTCCTAAAGCACCTGTGGTATTTAGCACAAGTTTGTTCAAAGGGAATTTGTCAGGAGTTTTTTGCTACCGCATCTGACAGCACAAATAATGTAGGCAAAGAAACCCTGAATTAAATGATGTATCACATTGAATACTGGCTGAAGCTGTTCTCAAATAATCAAAGAATTCAGTCTTAGGAAGAGAGTAGAGCTGGGAGAGCGGTCCCCGCCAACACCAAGCTCTCAATAAGATTTGACAGTGAGGTGTCCATCACAGGCAGGGGGGGGTGTTGGACTGCCATGATTTTGTTGTACTGTAATGGTAATCACAGGGTGAAAAAGTGTAAGTTTACGTAAACGATTGCACAGGCCTTGATAAGAGAGGCACAGTTGCTTTTTGTTTTTAAACCCCTGCAGCACGCAGTACTCATCTCGCGTAGCAAAACCTGACAAATTCTTTTTAAATGCCTCTTTCTCACAACAAATTAGCTTAAAAACAATTTCAAACTAGAGGTTCATTTTCTCAAAGAATAAAAATGCTGGCTTTTGTTGGATCCTTTCTGATCTTACTATTTATTCTTATTTCTATTTATTGCATTTAGGGGAACGACAATTTTCTAAACGGAATAAATCAAAGGAAAATGAAGTATGAGGTATGTAACCATTTACTTGTGCGTCCTCAACTGATTTGCATGCCCTAATGATCAGCCGTAATGGAAATACAGTAATTGATTGATAATTTGCCATCCTTTATTTGTAGCAGCTTTTGTTTTAAAATTGACTGATTGAAGTTTGAGGCTCAATTTAAGACCTACGTCCCTTAATATTATTAGATGAATTACTAGATGGGTGGTTCTATTAGTTAAAAAGAAAAAATTGTGCAGCTAGAGGGCATTTATAATTGCTCGTATATCTGCTTTTAAAGATCCATCGTAAACATGGATACAAATATTCAACATTGGGTAGGAGCATGGCAAAGCTTGTGGCTCAGGAATCTGATGGCATATTAAAAGAAAATGGAGCGTTTTTAGCAAGACCTTATATTGATGTAATCAAGATAATGAATCCAGGCCTCAATAAAGAAACAAATAAAAAAAGAAACCACCTTGTCATATTACGGACTGATCCCTTCAAGAATTTTACTCTGAGAGAGCTTCTCCCGCCCCCACCAGGCTCTGAATAGACATTGAACATTGACAGGAGGTTTTAATCAGAGAAAGGGGGGTGTTAGACTGCTGTGCATGTGACAAAGTGGTCCAGTAATGTAATCCCCATTTGATAAAGCCTTTAGTTTAAGGAAACAATAGCACAATGCCTCATAATTGAGGCACAGTTGATTTTTTTTGTTTGTTTTTTTTAACCCTTACAGCATGCTGTCTCAGCTTACATAGCAAAAACTTGCTAAGGGTACCATTACACGTCGCAACATTGCATGCAATATCGTGGCAATTTGCTGGTTGAAGTGAAATCATGGACACATTGTTCCATTTTATTGCCGTGTACAAATGTAACAATGTGTCCATGATTTCACTGTAACCAGCAAATTGCCAGTGAAATTGCATGCAATGTTGCAACATGTAATGGTACCCTAACAGATTCCCTTTAACTAGTGCTTAGGCGAGATCTTTAAAAACAAGATACATTGGCAAAAACAAAATTAACTGCATCTAGACTACAGTTTTTCTTTCTCTACCATCAGTGGTCATCTGTAAATTTAATGGGCCCGTCACACGGGGAGATGTCGCCGAGATCTTCCTGTTCAGGCGATATTGAAGCGACATCGCCTGTGCGTCGCCGCGTGTAACGAGGCAACTGAATGGCTATTAATCTCTGTTTCTGAGTTCAGAGATTTTCCAACAGTGTCGGGAAATGAGGCGATGTAGCTTGAGCGATCTGTATGGCTACTGCCGTGTGACGCGGCGATAGCAATAGCACAGGCGATGTCTGTGTTCAGGCAATCCATTCGGTATGCCACATTGACCGTGAGGTGGTGCTGTGTGACACGGCGATCTGAAAAGCCAACATCGCTTCAAGGTTGATTCAGGCGATTCCTGAATCGCCTGTTCGACCTGGGTTGACGGTAAGATTGTACGTGTGACGTCTCACGAGCGATGCTACAGCGATGTGCGCGTTCATGAGATCGCCACAACATCGCCGGCGATATCTCCCGTGTGACGGGCCCATTAGGGTAATTCATTGGACAAAAATTGTTCTAAAAGTAATCAGACTGGTATTAAAAAACAAAAAATAAACCTTATTAATTTCCCGCAGCTCAATTTCTGACGCTTATTTGACCCACGCTAGTCTCTGCTTTCTGGTCCTGTCTCAACACAGTAGAAAGGTTCAATCACAAGCTACGGTGGTGACCATCAATTATCAGTCACTTTTGATATGAAGATGGGACCAGGAAGAAGAGGCCAGCGGAGCAGGGTATGAGTAAGAATGAGTATTACTACATTTATTTTATATAACAGTCTGAAAAATTACAAATATTTTTGATCCGTTGGCCAACCACTTTAAGATGGCTCCTGTATGGTGTTGAATGTTCTTTGCTTATTTATTTAAAGTGTAACCGCCGTTTAAATTTTTACTTAATAATAATGTAGAGCAAGTGATTGTAATAAACTTTCAAATATACTTCATAAGTGAAATCTGGAAGGAAAGCTTTCAAAATCCGTTCCGAAGATGGCCCCACTAGGCTGTTTCTAAACCTGACATAAGCTGGGTGGGGGGGCGAGGCCTAAGCAGCATTCACAGCTTATCAGTGTCTCAGTTTACCTCATGCAGGGAAAGTGTGAGCTCAGGCTGTCGGCACACAGCTCCTGTGAGATCTTATATGATTCCTCCATTCACATCATGCTGCTCCGTGTTATCAGCTGATTGCAAGGAGCAGGGCCAATATGAATGGAGGAGATAAGATCTCACAGGGCCTGTGTGCCGACAGCCTGAGCTGACACTGTCCCTGCACATGAGAAAAACTGACAATACAGATCAGCTGTAGTCACATTAGACAGGCACACAGTGTAGGTCAAGCCTCCTTCCTTAAATGGTTATCCAGCCGTCTTCAGTCTGTGTGAGAAGCTGAAGACAGACCTCACAGACAATGAGCTTCAGACACAGTATAGTGGGGACATCTTGTGGAAGGTTTAGGAGTGTTTTTTTTTTCAGATTTCATTAAGAAAGAATATTTGAAAGTGTATTATCACTTGCTCTACATTATTATTAAAAATAAATTTAAACAGTGGTTACACTTCAAGAAATTCCTGCTGCAAGTTTTTTAGTTACTGTGCCTCATCCATCAAAAATTGGATTTCCGTGCCAGAGTCCAACATGCATTTCTTTTTAATAACTGCAAAAAAGCAAATGGTTCAGAAACTTAAAATCAGTTCTGCAGTCAATAGTATTTTCTTACCAGTTTGTCTATTCTAAGGGAATTTGATTTAACTAATTAGGTGCAATGTTTTTTGCTATCACAATCCCTTGTGCCCAATGACCAATTTCCCTCTGCCGTAAACTGCCTAAAAAATTAGTATCTCTTGTAGTTACTGTATAACCTGCAGCAGTAGTATTTTTTTCATTTTTAGTAGTTGCGTTTAATTTTTTTTTTTTTTTTTTATCAATTTTGGTTTACTTATAGTTACAGCTCCTATACATTTCTGCCACATTGCTGCTTGTACTCCTTGACTTGATGCAATTGACATATGCTTGTAAAATGCAATGTTACCACACCTACCGTCTTTGAAGCAGAGTCTACATCATCCAGAATTCTCCCTCTTCTTCACACTTCTGGTGCACATGCTTTTTAGTACATTAGGATCAACTTTATCATACAAATGTTTAGGAATCGGTTGCTCTTTGGTAGGGAAATCCCATATCATTTTAGAATTTAAGGAGATGTTGTCAAAAAACTTCAGATGAGAATGAAGGCTTTATTTGATCCCATGAAAATAAATGGACCAACATTTTGGTTTACAATAGAGCTTGTTCACTGCCTTATGGAGACCGCTAAAACCTGGGATGCTAATATATTCACGCAACCAGCAACCCAGGGTATAGTTTCTTCTTCAGGTGGCCGTAAACAGAGTTCAACGTGGACAAAAATGTTGGCCTATTTTTTTGTATGTGATTATACTGATGATGATTACATAACACCTTCACTTCTACTTGGAGTGTCTTGGTCACATCTTCTTAATTTATTTGACAAAAACACTAATATATAAAGCCCATTTTGCCACGAAGATTAGGATAGAAAAGTAGCAATTCTACAAATTTTCTAGTTTCTTTGCCAGCTTTGTCAATGTTTTCTAAATTCGGCAGAGCTGGACTAACATGGCCTAATGCTACCTGACCGATTTGGAAAAGTGGAGTTAATTATAGTAAAAAAATGTACTCCAGTCCATGACTGAAAAACATTTCTGCTCTGGTCATGCTGGCAGAAGAAAAATCCTCTTTATAACTTTACTGGAAATAAGGAAACAAAAGTGCAATAGTGTCTTATTCTTTTTTAACAATGTGCAAAAGGTTGCAAATGTAACTGCTCACCTGATCTGGTTGTGAGACCCACAACCAGTATATGCATATAATACAGCTGCCGCAGGATCCACACTCCATGGTTTCACTGCGGCGGTCGATATAAATCCAAAGGGGCGGTGTTTTTCGATCCGTGCAAGCCGTGGGTTGAAAAGGAACACAAAGGATCAAAGGGTTGCATGGTTGCATTCCTAATGGAGAAAGGACACACTCTGAAAAGCATTGAATAAAGCACCATTACCCTTTGATTCCTTGTGGTTCTTTTCAACGTACGGCTTGCGCGGATTGAAATACACCATCCACTTGGATTTATATTGACCTCTTCGTAACTTTGGCATATATTACTCTGCTGAACTTTGGTATAAAACGCAGGATCTGTGTGGAATTTTGGGCTCTGCAGGTTCACGTGGACTTTAGATAATGATCTGTTCTGTATCCAAACTTAACCCGAACCTCAGTGGAAGTCACTGATAAGGCAGTTCTACGCTAAACCATCATACAGCCAGCCATAAACAAAGCCCTTCCGGAGGAGGTAGAGTGGGGTTTTGCCTTTTTTTTTTTTCTTTTATATATACACTATATCCAAGACCGCTAATTTTACCCCCAGTGCAAACCAATCAAACACACTGCAAGCGGCTCGCACTGTGCCAAGCAACAAGTGTTCCTGAGCACAGCGATGATCGCTCTAGCGCAGGGGTCAACAACTCCAGGCCTCGAGGGCCGCCAACAGTGCATGTTTTCAGGATCTCCTTAGTATTGCACAGGGGTTGGAATCATTACCTGTGCATTTGATGACATTAACACCTGTGCAATACTAAGGAAATCCTGAAATCCTGCACTGTTGGCGGCCCTTGAGGCCTGGAGTTGGGGACCTCTGCTATAGTGCTTTGCATACATATAGCACACAAACTGTGAGCTTAAACACTGATTTTTGTAAAGTCTGTGTTGTGTACAAACACCAAACTCTTAAGTTTGACTCTGCTCAGGTCTAGTCCTGATGAATTTGCCTCAATAAATAAGATCTATGCCTGACGTGATCTAGAGTACATTGGTGCTAAAATTAGGCCTATGTTCTTTCTTTATAACAGTAATAATAAATATGTTGGAAAGGTACTAACCATACCCCTTTACAGTTAATCCCACCCATCTTGATTGCCATCTTTCTAAACTGTTATGAGGCAAAAAAAGTTACTGATTATTGAGCATGAGTCATGTTTCATAATTTACTACTTATTTTTGCTGCCAAAAACAATACTGTTCATAAATAAAGTGATGGAATCATAGGTAATTCTTAAATCAACTCTAATCACATGATGATCATTGCACATGAATTAACAATATACACATAAAGGAAATATTAAATTCTTTCCGCTCGCTAACATTTTAAACAGAAAATACAACATCCTCAGGCAAATCGTAGAAAGATGTCGATTCCCGAGTTTGGAACAGCATCCTCACCGCCTACGAGACAAGGCAGGATGGTATTCAATGAAAGTCAGAATCTAAATCCTGTGACTGCTAATTTATATTCCTTCTCCACACAAATATGTTCCGACTCTCAAGAGAAACATTTGAAGGAAGAGAATGAGAAAAAGAAAAATAGATCATCCATTAGTGAATATTTTGACTTTCTGTCTGACACAGAACGTGAACCAAGTCACCTTCTCAGTAGAAATCTCTCCAACAGCAAATACGCTAATCAAAATATCTCGTGTGCTTTTCAGCAAATTCCTGCCAAGTCCAAAGGGAAACATTTAGAGAGTGTGTCTAGTGACCGCTATTCCTTGAAAATGGAACCTGACCGGACTTTATACCAGCAGATGTCCTCCTCCAAGATGAAGATGCTTGATAATGAGCCTTCCAAGTGTAATGATATATTTCACGGTAATCTCTCTGAGACCAATATGCTTTTGGAAAATGGTTCAAAGGAGAACAAGTGTTTCTGCCCAACTCACCAGGGTATCCCCAGACAGCTTCATGCTTACCAGTGTGACTCAGATGTGAGCAGTGATAGTTCTTCGCTCCAAGATACGCCACATTCTAAATACAGTTTGCAAAATCTTTTTAACAGGTTTTCTTATCTTTACAAGGAGAGGCAGCTTCCAAATATACAAAATGTTATGAAGCATGCTAAAGACTTATGTAGTGTGCAGGCAAATAGTGCCCGCCATCTTCCAGGTCTTTCACTTATTAAAGATTTGCAGTTTGTGAGTTATTTTCAGTTATCAAAGTCAAACCAGAAGACAGAAGAAGCCAAAGTTTTAGATCATCGTGAGAAAAAGGTGAAAGTCTACAGCGTTAATCGAAGCATGTGGAGTACAGATGGTCAGAATCTAAAGCTATTTGAACTTTCTATGAAAAGGGAAATAGAAGGTGATGAAGGCCACCACCTTTCTCAGTTTGAAATGGTTGAGACAGACAATGTCACTTTGTTTCCACAAACCTTTTTTAAACTCCCCAAGAAACTTCTGGAACTAAGAAATTGCTGTGCAGATGAAATTCTTGATCAATTCCTCTACACTATGCCAGACCTGTGCATTAAAAAGAATGAATGTGAAAATATCTACTGGATCTGTGTTGGTAACAAGAGTCATCCAGAACCTCGCCTTGCCTGTTTTCTCCCATCAACATCAAATCTTAGCTTTATACTATTTTCAGACACCAATTCTATGGGCCTTTTTAATCTTCCGGTCAATTCACTACAAGAGCTTCACATCGGCTTCGGAGGGCAAAGCCTACAGCTTCTTGGTAACTTTGAAGAGTCCCCTGTGACTATTTTTACGTTTGATAATAGCAGTGCTCTGCGATTGTGTCAAGTCTTAACAAAAATGCAAGTGACTGATTCAGACTATGCCAAGTATTGTAGTCATCCACTCTTGAGTAGGGATTTGATGGAGCTGTCAACTGACTGGAATGCAGATCTATCTGACCTTGTCTGCTCTAATGGTTTTAAAGTGACTTGTAGCTTCAAGAGTGCATTAGCTGATGTGGCGTATCTTCTACATGAAAATACAAATGGCTTTAAACCAGCATTAGGAGATATGCGCTTGTTGCTTTACACATCAGTCAAGGTAGATCTCGTGCATGGTCAATGTGCCTATAGGTCACTGGCTCTCACTAATTCATCTATTGCTCTTGTACATGACGGGCTTTTCCAGCCTAACTTGGGGACCACTAGTCCGTCAATGCCGCACTTTGAACAGATAAAGTTGCATTCTCTCAGTGATGTGAAATTCATTATCTTAACAGACATAGAGGATTTAACCAAAATAACGATCATTTTTAGTAATGAAGACGAGAAAAGGAACATAGAGCTGGATGATGATGAAAATGAATTGCTCTCACTTATTTCTCAGTCAGGCCAAAATGACAATCTGTCTTTAATTACAGATGTGTGGAAACTGACACTAAGCTCATATAATCACGCACATTTTCTTATAAGGCACCTTACAGTTTAGTCCTGGAAAATTTACCAGAAACTGATGATTTTATGATCTGGAACTTCTTCGAGTTTTACGAAAAGTGAAAAGAGGAATTTTTGCAGTCAATGCCTTTTAATATGTTAGTGTCTAGTTGAAACTTTGTTAGTAGAACTGCTAAGGAGGAGGTTCATTACACATCAGTTTTCCAGTGCAAACATTAAATGGCAAATTATGGTACATACTTATTTTGTATAAAAAGTTTTTCGAAGAGTAGGTGTGCTTTCATGTGAGGTTCAAGTCCAGGTACCAACCAATATATTTAATATAATTTTGACAGGAACCTAGCGTAAATTGTAACGGGCAGAGGATGAAAATGCAGCATCCATATCCACATGAATAGACAGTGTATTGGATTTATTACAAAAAAATGAAAACCACCTTGTTGCAAACCACACAAACATATAAAAACTAATAAAAGCGTTTCGGAGAAGCCGACTCAATCATTTCAAGTGACTGACTCTTTGCTGTAAATTATAATGTAATTATAATGTAACTCTAATCCTGCTCATACTGTAGCAGGTGTACATTTGTTTCTCTGCCATGGGTAGAGAGAAAAAGTGCAATATTTATTAACCCCATTCATGACCAAGGATGTGTTGGTAAGTCCATAGTCATGTACTTCTCTTTGATGCAAGCTCATGTGCTGAGCTCGCATCATTCCCTGCACATGTTGGCTGATCTAATCAGCCGATATCCAGCTAACAGGTGCAGGTGCAGGTGGATCGGAGATCCTCCCATACCTATTAATTCATTAGATTGCACTGTCAAGCTCTGACAGCGCAATTAAACATGTTGCAGTGGTGATCATGCTATTGCCTGCCACCATTGGCGATCCTGTGTTGCCATTACAGCGAGGGGTCAGATAAGGACCCCTGTTGCTGTCATGAGTCATTTCCTGTGAATGCTGTCTGAGCGGTGGTGTTCAATGGGGATGAACATTTCTGCAGTGCAGAGCTGTACATCAGCACATCTTTGTACTGCAGCAGACATCAGACAGTGTATTGTTGAGGCGCCCTAAGGGGCCAAGTAAAAGAATGTATAAGTGACTAGAACGTTTTTAAAAATATGTAAAAAAAAAAAGTTCAAATCACCCCTCTTTTGAAATCCCAATTGACAATAAAACTATTTAAAAGAAAAACACATTTAGTATCGTGACATTCAGAAATGCCTGATCTATCAAAATACAAAATAAAACAATCTGATCAGTCAACTGCATAATGAAAAAAAGTTCATGCCAAAATTGTCTTTTTTTTGGTCACTGCAATATATAAATAAAATGCAATAATGGGCGATCAAAGCATAACCTTGGGCTACAGGTCTCTGAAAATGGCACAAAAGCATAATTCCTTTTCTTTAAAAAACCTCTGTATTTTTTTCACCACGTAGATAACAGTAAAAGTATACACGCTTAGTATGTACGAACTCTTACTGACTCGAGGCATCATACTGACATGTCAGTTTTACCATATAGTGAAGATGATGAATAATAAAAACTCAAAAACCATTGTGGAATTTCACTCTTTTGCAGTTTGAGACCTTGGAATTTTTTTCCCCATTTTTCCCTACACTGTATAGTAAAATGAATGGTTTCATTCAAAAGTACAAATCGTCTCATGATAAACAAGCCCTCATGTGTATATTAATGAAATAATAAAAAAAAGTTATGAAATTGGAAGGAGGACAGGAACAAACAAAAATGGAAAATCACACAGGGGGAAGGGGTTAAAAGACATTTCCTTTAGTATATTTCTCACTTTTACTGGGATACAGTTCATGAATTCCACCAAACATGTTGATGTTAAAATGGTCTCCTAACTGGACAGTTATTTTACTTCCTTCATGGTTTACAATAAAGCACTTTCCAGATGTGTAAAATAGTTGCCATTTCCATAGCATAGATCAATAATATCAGGTCAGTGAGGGTATGACTGTATACCAGGCATTTGCAGGGGGCCACATCTCTTGGCAAGTGCTGCTGTCAGGGATACTCTAAAATACCAAGCCCAGTTGTTGGTAAATGCACAGGCAGTGCTATCTAACAATGACGAGGCCACAACACTCAGTCCACCGCTTCTGCCCCTTTTCATAGACATGGAGGCCACAGTCAGATATTGATGTTCTATAAAAACCTATTGACTGACCATTCTTAGAAGTGGAAAACCCCTTTTAATCAATGGTAGGGATACAAAAATTCAATCAAAAATAATAATTACCTTGCATCTATACCCTGTATCTCCTGCTTTTAGAATGGGTTGATCGGGCAGAAGCTTGTTAGTAATATCACCGGCAGTGCCCACCCCTGCATCTATACTGACTGCTGATCACCTGACGAACAAGCGAATCAATTGTTCGTCTGGTGAAATGTTCTTCTTGCTTACTTAAAAGTTTATTGTTCTTAGCAGCACATCATCCTGTGTAAGCCCTGCATTAATGAGAACAATGGTAGCCTCCGTCACTGACTGACCTATAACAGATCATCCAGTGCACATGGTTTACTGTGATCTGCCTGTGTACACAAGTTATTAGAAAACGATCAGCGGTCATTTAGTGCTGCTCGCTGACTAGTATAACCTGACGTTAAGTGTTAAATGTAATCGTGTCACTTAAGGGAAGAAGCAGTCAGAGAGTCGATGCTATAAGTCATCAAAGTCACCATGACTTCTACCAGGATTGTGGTAGCGGCTGTCCATCAAGAGTGTGATCTGGGTGGGTTGTCATGACTAAATGTAAGAGATCCCATAACATAGCTGAATGGGCAATCACGTCTATATAAAAAAAAAAAAAAAAAAAAAGGACTGTGTATGCTACATATTGATTAAACGTAGGTTTAGATATCCACTTTTTTTTAGTGACTCTTCTCCTTTGACATATAAAGAAGGGTCCAGAATGAGATGTCCTTGTTCTTCTTCAATGCAAATAAGAGGATTTGTTACTACCCTGTTTTCCCGAAAGTAAGCCCCCCTGATTGTAAGGCCACCTAGGGGTAAAGGGGGGGCCTGCTAATGTAAGGCTTCCCCCGAATATAAGGCCTTACAACCGGGGGGGTAATGTAAGGCCCCTAACGGGGAGGGGGGGGGGAGAGCGGGCTCGGGTCACACGTCACGTGCGCCCGCTCATTAGATATGCACTGCATCCCCCTGTCAATCAGCGGCAGGGGGAGCAGTGCATTATGTATATGGGCCCCCTGCGGCTGGCACACTACCCCCCAGCCGGTGTTCTGAGGCCCCCCCTGCTGCTGCTTACATCTTACCCTCCAGCGTCTTCTTGCAGCAGCCAGTGCGTCGGTCCTTCGTTCCCATCCTCAGCTGTCTCCCGGATCATGTGACCGGCCGGTCGCAGTAGCGGTTGACGTCATGCGCTGCGACGGCTCACATGATCCGGGAGACAGCCGAGGACGGAGAACCGACGGGCTGGCTGCTGCAAGAAGATGCTGGAGGAGGTAAGATGTGAGCAGCAGCAGCGGCAGCAAAAGGGGGGGGGAGCTCACGGGGGGGATCAGAACACTGTTCGGGGGCAGTGCCCCAGCAGGAGGGGGCCTATATGCCACACTGCTGGGGCTCTCTCCACACTGCTGGGGCCCTCTCCACACTGCTGGGGCTGTCTCCACACTGCTGGGGCTGCCAATATAAGACCCCCCCCCCCCCCCCCCGAAAGTAAGACAGGGGGCCACTTTTGGCCCCCAAAAAAATGTAAGACAGGGTCTTACTTTCGGGGAAACACGGTATATGACTTAACAATTTCAAACTCTACCATATTATAACACTTTACGAAAAACATCTTGATTACTTTTCCATTTTAATCTAATGGCCTGGTTACCACCTCCTGGTTGTTACCTCATGTATTATCGAACGCTCTCATAATATAAGGATACAATAATACCCATATATTATGTAAAGATAGACCAAAAAGCCATATGTAGGAATAGAGACAGGAGTGATCAGGGTGTTGAAGGGACCTTGTCATGTTGAAACTGGTATCTGCACTGCAAGGGGTTATAGAGCATGAATTGCTGAGCAGATTAATATTCATATTTGTGGGAAAAGTTTCAGTAACATCTGCATGTTACTTATTGATCTCCCTGTTGTTAGTGTCAACGTGTCCAATGGGTGGTGCTAATAGATGATCGACGGTCATCCCTGTAGAACTGTGCATACACAGATAACTGTCAATCATTAGTAGGACTGCCCAATGAACTCATGCAAACTAACAGCAGGGATTTCAATAAGTAACATGCAGGTTTTGCTGAAACTTTTAAAAATAATCTATTTTTCTGTTCAGCTTCTTATTCTTTATACCTGAAGGTACCCAACCTGTCTGATCCTGAGAGCCACCTCCAGCTCTGAGAGAAGGTTGTGACCCACACCCAGAGCCCCCATTACTGGTATAATGACAGCCAAAGCTTTTCTGCAGAAATCACGCCTAGGCAGTATACCAAGATCCCCATTCAGATTTGCTTTTCTGTGTGGGGCTACTCTCGAAAGTCACCATCTGGAGACCTGCTCTTCATTGCTGTTTGCACCAAGCTGGCAGACAGAAATGGGTCACATCACAATCCTACGAGCCACATGTGGCTCCCAAGCTACAGTTTGGGGGCCCCTGCTCTATACCATGCTCTCCATTGATCAGACTGCATGTACATTGTGACCTGTTAACATTAAATTTTACATGTGAAGAATACATTATCCTTTTTTCCTTTACAATCTTGAACCTATAGAATAGTAATAATAGTTTGCATGCTTATTTGGACTCAACAATACAACTCCAGTTCAGCATACACCATCTTTTGTAATAAATGCTATTTATTTGCACGTCTTCTCACTCGGATTATTCTGGATGGCCTGATTTAGAACAGACAGGGGTCATCTTTTGGCACCGCAGCATTTTGCAGGATGACCCAATAGTGCAAACGTTCAGGCTTTGAACATGTTTCTGTTTCTGAAAGGACGGCTCGTTCTATTTCTACAAACACGGCCACTCTAGATATAAAAAGTGCTGCTCTCAATTATGTGCTCATTTCCTTTTTTTTCATCTGTCTTTGAATATAATGTCTTTGAGAATTTATTTTGTCAGAGTACATTGACACATTCAGATCTGACAATGTAATGAATAAAATATTGATTGGGGATCTAATCATGTATTGTGTGATTTTATTGAATTTCGTGTTCATATACCGGAGCCTTCAAAATTACCAGCACTTTATACGCTCATTCTTACACTTGATTTGTAATAGCTGTCCACAGCTAAGGTTTATGAAATTAGATTTCTTATTATCTTCATACATCGTTATGTAACGTGTTTCCCTGTATGAAAGCTTACCATTAATAAATGAAACTTCCTTTATATCTGTTCATACACGCCATTATTTTATTTCATATCCCAATTTTGCTTGGATACACAAGTCCCTGTAGGCTGAGGGTTTTGTTATATATTTCACATTACTTTTATGTACCCCTTGTGTGTGATATGTTTCCATCTAGTTACAACCACTATTGTCACCACATTTGAGCTAGGTGAACCATTAATAAGGGCATACAGGTTATAGAGTGACTAAGAAAGTAACACCTCTCTGTCTCGAATCTCATTCCTTGTTACAGAGAAATCATCTTTTATGACTTTATGTTAATGATCTCTTCCAGGCTATGGAGTAGGCTGTCGTCCAGAGGAAAAACGCTGCCTCCTCCCTTCATTATCATATCTCTCCTCCCCTCATCCTTCCTACATCCTTATGACGTTGGGTACATGAGATGAAGTTGTGCGCCTGCTTATTCCATCTCACTATGGGCAGTCGCTAGTAGTTTTGCGCAACAAAACCTCAGTGACCGAAGGACCAGAGATTGGGCGGCATTTGCACAGAGGGAAAGAGAAGTCTATCCGCTTAGAACGTTGAAACACTGAGGAGGGACGATGGGAGAGGATCTCTGTAACTTGTATGCACATATTAATGGTTTACCTAGCTCAAAGGTGGTAACAGATACCCTATAAAGCTTACCTAAGCAAAGTAAAAGAATACATTTAGTTTTGCAATCCCCATTTATTATAGACTATATTTATACAAATCAATTTAAGATAATTGTATTGCTTATTTTTTTGGCGACCTTGACTTGTAGGTTAAGATCCGGAGCTACATTCCTAACTCTATAATTCTTTAATTTACATGTAAAGCTGGGCTCAGTTGTGCTATTATAGTGGAAACAACAAAATTAACAAATGCAGAACAACGAAATTAAAGCCATCAAGTGACCACACTTAACACTTATTTCACATTGACTATAATTAGAGTTGAGCAAAAAGATTTGTGGTTCTGTGGTCTGGCGTCCAGTCTAGTCCTTGGTGGTGTCCGGACTAGGACAGTCTTCACTTCTCTAGCTGGCTTCCTTGCTTCAGCATCCTGGAACCCGCTGATGATCACCAAGGCCCTGCAATATCAAGTCATCAATACACGTCATGTGAATAGCCTCATGCGATATCATTACATTACGGGGCCGAACAAACTTCACAGGCACCAAGAATGTAGGCTACATTCATGAAGACTGCCCTAGTCCAGCTGTCATGGAGGACAGGACTAGACTGTGGGACCAGGACAGTACAATTTGTTATACTTAAATCTAACAGTCATACATTTTCTCGATTTCACCATAATAATAATATTATATTTATTCATTTATATAGTGCTATTAATTCCATAGCACTTTACATACTTGAGTAATGCTGTCTCTCTTGGAGCTCACAATCTAAATATCCTATCAGTATGTCTTTACATTGTGGGAGGAAACCGGAGAACAAACACGGGGAGAACATACAAACTCCTTGCAGATGTTGTCCTTATTGTCCTTGGTGGGAATTGAACCCAGGACCTCAAGACCCCAGTGCTGCAAAGGCTTCAGTGCTAACCACTTGGGCCACCGTGCTGCCCACGGTGTCCAATATTTTACAGGACAGAATTAACTACACAGGTGTTTTGGGTGAAGACTGCAGCTTAGGCTTCTTACAGAGGTGATTGGAATCTACCAGGACTGTAGTGTTACAAGAATGTACACAGTAAAATGTAGAAAGAAAAGTAGATCGACAAGCTGGAATTAAGTCTTAGATTATAGCGAGCTGCTTTCTTACTGTGCCATGATTATGATATAATTTTACAATTTAGCTGAAACAGAGAGCAATTTTCATGTCAGTAATTTACATAGAATCAGTGATTCATTTTTAGCCAACTAAAGCGTTATAATTTAGTACTTGGTACTTGTTAACAAAATACCTGAGGAAGACATTTGTCGAAATGCATTGTATGTACATGTTTGGAGAAATAATAAAGAATTACACAGGGTAACACTATAGCTTGTGTATACAAATTATTCGGGAGCGCAAATAGTCTGGAGGAAATTGTATCTGAATTATGCTTTATTACAACTTGGAGGTAAGTTTCTCGCTTGGGACTCTAGAGTTCCCCAACACTAAAGGACAAAACCAATCCATATATGTCTTTATTTCTGGCTGAACACAACTTCCCCAGTCATTTGCTGACCCACAATAATCAGATGAGGCTTGCAGTATTTAAGGAGTGTCATGGTGCATCAACCCCTTTCCTTGTCTCATATAGAACCTACCTTTTGAGTATGCTTTGTGTAGCACTGAGTCTACAGTTAAAACATGAAACGCGAGCTCCCCGCCTCCCCCGTAACATATAGATACTTAAGATCCTGTCACACATAACGAGATCGTTAATGAGATCATTGTAACGTCACGGATTTTGTGACGTAACAACAATCCCGCTAACGATGTTATGTGTGACACGTACCAACGATCTGACCCCTGCTGTGAGATCGTTGATCGTTACATACTGCCCTGGGTTATTCCCCCATCCTGAACCCACTATGGCTTAACGAGGGGGGTTGCAGTGGTGGAGCTGGGGTGCAGGAAGCAGGTTTGCCTAGGGTGGAGGCAAAGCTGCAGTCCCAGAGCAGCGGAGATGTCGCAGTGGCGTGCGGTGGAGGCTGCCATTTTCCGTGTGCTTGCATGCATTGGCAAGCTTTATAGAGTATACATTCAAGGGATGCACTCGCCACAGGTGGACTCAATCTTTATTCTTAGGTACACCCGCTCAATCGAGCGAAAAATGTGTTGTCCCAGTGGACATATAATCAACTGTCCAAATATCTGAGGTTTCACTCATATATAAATAAAACCACAATCTCCCATTGATCCAACGGAAGATAAATGAAACTACGATCTCTTTAACAATTAAATATCTTTATTTATTAATATTCACAATTGAGATTTAATACATCTGTCAAGGTACCATAATAGTTATAGGCAATACTGTATAAAAATGTAAAAATTTCTACAAAAATACCTCTCATTAGCAAACTACAGTATATAAGGGTGCTCCTATGTAAATATAGTTATCAGATAGCTATATATTAAAGTACATATCAGTGTCAAATCACCACCTTACATCACCTAGAACCAACAAACTCATTCATGGGGGCACTTTCAATATCCCAGTAAAAAGTCAGACAAGGGACCCCCCTGCAGAACACCCATTTAGATTCCTGCTTGCAATTACCTTAAAGGGATCCTGTCACCCCAAAACACCTGTAAACCTATTAAAACCTGTCCCTAGAGCATATTAACACTATCCCTACACTCTTTTTACCTCCTAAATGCAGTAAGTGACATTGAATAAAAACGTTTTATAAGTACCTGATTACTGATGATAATGAGTGACTATGCTATTCATAGTCACTCATCCAGGCTGCCCCTCTGCTTCATATCACGCCTGAATAGGCGTGATCTACAGCCCACATTCAAATTGCCGCCTCCCTGCTGTGCCCTGTCTCGTCCGAGGCTGCAGTGTGGCTGGTGACGCGATCCGCGTCATTCCGGCGCCTGGTGACGTATTTAGACCGGCGCCGCGCTGTCAGCTTCAAAATGCGCACTGCGCATGCGCATTGGGCATGCGCAGTGCGCATTTTGAAGCTGACAGCGCGGCGCCGGTCTAAATACGTCACCAGGCGCCGGGAATGACGCGGATCGCGTCACCAGCCACACTGCAGCCTTGGACGAGACAGGGCACAGCAGGGAGGCGGCAATTTGAATGTGGGCTGTAGATCACGCCTATTCAGGCGTGATATGAAGCAGAGGGGCAGCCTGGATGAGTGACTATGAATAGCATAGTCACTCATTATCATCAGTAATCAGGTACTTATAAAACGTTTTTATTCAATGTCACTTACTGCATTTAGGAGGTAAAAAGAGTGTAGGGATAGTGTTAATATGCTCTAGGGACAGGTTTTAATAGGTTTACAGGTGTTTTGGGGGTGACAGGATCCCTTTAAGTTCCAGGCTGCACTGAACGCTGTTCTGTGACACAGGCTCCTCACCCCTCCAGCCAACGTACGTTTCAAGTTTTTCTTCCTCAGGGCCCTATATTGCCTATAACTATTATGGTACCTTGACAGATGTATTAAATCTCAATTGTGAATATTAATAAATAATGATATTTAATTGTTAAAGAGATCGTAGTTTCATTTATCTTCCGTTGGCTCAATGGGAGATTGTGGTTTTATGTCCCAGTGGACATAGCCTGCACCTTGCAGCCCGCCCGCATCTGAATAGCGTGTAACCAAGAATAAAGATTTTAAGTCCACCTGTGGTGAGTGCATCCTTTCATTCTATACTTTGTAATCAATGAACTGTGCTATATAGGGTTGCACCTCTAAGGCGGCTCATGCACAGTTCGAGATCTGCTGCCATTTTCTGGAAGTCTGGACAGCAGAGACTGAGTCGCAGCTTGCCAATGCATGCAGGCATGTGAAAAATGACGGCTGCCACTGCATGCTGCCGTGACACTCCCGCAGCTACGGGCCCGCGGCATATGCCCCAACCTCTGTGGACCCTGCAAACCTGCATCCTGCACCCCCACCACCACAATCCCCGTTTGGTTAGTTTACTTTTTCTTTTTAAAACACAGGATTCGGATTGTAAGGTGCACCTCCGTTTTCCCCCTAATTTGAGTGGCAGAGGGAATGTGATATATTCCGAAAAATACGTATATTTCTCCTTCGCCTCATTGGGGGACACAGACCGTGGGTGTTATGCTGCTGTCCACTAGGAGGCGACACTAGGCAGAATCTGCAAAAGAGTTAAGAGACTCCTCCTCTGCAGCATTACACCCCTGAAGCAGGAAGTGATTCTCCAGTTTTTGCTTAGTGTCTTGTAGGAGGCACACACAAATTTTATTGCTCCTAAAATTTTTTACTTTTTGAATTTTTTACTTCAAGAAGAAGAAAAGTGGGTCTCTAACGAGACTCCCGGCATGGTCCCTCCTCGGCCACCCACTGTTGGGGCGCCTGGTTGAGGTCGACTTTTCCCCCCACATGCCGCTCCCTCCTCGGCCCACCACTGTTGGGGGTGCCTGGTTGAGGTTGAGATGATGGTCTTCCTTCTCCAGCTCCCCACTGTTGGGGACCCTGGGTTGAGGTCGAGGCTACACAGAAGCCCTTGGATGATGGACTGCAGCATCCCTCCCTAACCACCCCTCATGGGGCTGATAGGTTGAGACACCGCAGGTAGGGCACTAACGTGCCGCGTGGTCGCAATCCAGACGCATCGGTGCTGCTGAATGCTTCTGATGGGCACGGGCTGCAGCACTGTGCCAGACTGCAGCACCAGGAGCCCCAGCTCTGCTAAGTGCTCCTAAAGGGCTCAGGGGACAAGGCTAAAGGGTCAGCTGCATTGCGCAGCACACGCAGGAGACCTCAGCCTGAATGACTACTCCCCAAGAGCCCCAGTCCTGCCGCCACGAGACTGTTCCCTGGGGGTCCCCTAAAGGCTGCAGCAAACGTCCATGTTACTCCAGGAGATCAGCTTTTGCTGCTCTCTCCTGAGAGGGAAGGGAGCCCATACTGCAAGTGGGAGCACCGGTTTTTCTGGGCTCCTTGCAGGGTCCCCACAGTCCCTGGATGCCGGGAGACCCAGTTTTCTGGGATCTCCTGATGGGAGCAGCCACCCTACCCCTGAATCCAGGAGACCCAGTCCCCTGGGTTCTCCTGCTGGGGGCTGCGCTGGGCAAGCGTGCATGTGGCCACAGCTCCTGCGGTCCGGCCGGGTCCAGATCTGTTCCGGTCCCGGACCGGACCTTCGCACCGGCCTGCCGTAATTTGCGGCTTCGCTGTTTACTTGAGGCCGCGGCTTCGGCCTAGCGCGAAGCCGCCGCCTTATCACCGCCCCCCGGCCCGCCCCCGGATGACGAGAATGACGCGGACAGCGTCATAACAGAGGGCGGGCCGGAGCTGCACAGCAAAGCAGGGGGCGGGACGGAGGATAACTGGCGCGAAGCCTATGGCACGCCTTAGGATTCTGGTCCCGCCCTGCTGTTAGCAGCGGCGGCCATTATCCACAGGGCACAGTAGAAGCAGGGTTGAAAGCACAGTGTGCACAACCCTTAATGCCAAACTAAGGCTGGATTGGGCACAGCTCCTCATTGGTACCAAGTACTGTGGCCATGACAGGGCTTCATCCCTGCTGCAGGGCTGAAAGTGAACTTGGGCCAGCGAATATGTGCAGTGCAGGACCAGATAAGGAGCTCAGGAAGAGCTTCCTGCCTGCCTCAGCCCTTAGGACACTGCTGCCAAAGGTCAGGGAGTTCAGGGCAGCCCACCTGCGGCAGCCCTCAGGACGGGCAGCTGGAGCCAGGGGTCAAGGAACCCAGCAGGGCTCCCTGCCTGCGGCAATACATCACTAAGGCCGCTTCCAGGGGTTCCGGAAAAGGCCTACAGAGCCTCGCTATGTGCCAGTTCCCAATAGCGACGGCAGGACAACCAACAATGATGTCCTGCTGCATTTAGTCCTCACGCCCAGTGGCGTAACTTCAGGCCTCGGGGCCTCGATGCGAAAGCTCCAACGAGGCCCCCAATTATTGCAAATCTTTAGTTCCCCTGCACCTATTGTAGTTACGCCCCTGCTCACGCCACACATGCAAGGAACGATGTCATAATAAGGGGCAGTGTAAATACGTCAGGTGATCAGTTACTGCCCTGTCCTACAGTATTAAAGTTACCTGACAGTACACCTATCACTACACCTACTGGCCAGACATTACGCATGCTTCTGCTTTCTATATTGACGCACAGACAGCACGTAGGTCGTTTTTATGACATTCTCCAAAAATCATTGATTTCATCCCGATACCGGTTTAATAACTGTAAGGTAATCAAGATACGGATTCAATTCCGTCAGGCACTATTGTTTCCTGCCCGCCGATCATACTCTGTGGCCCGGACGGCTCGAGTCGTTACCTCAGGACTATCTGATACATAAGTCCTGGACGCTGCCAATTGCTCTGCAATAACAGCGTCTACTGCCATCGCCAGTAGACGTGGCATCGGGTTACGTGGCTGGGAGGCGGAAGTGGTCGTAAGGAGGCCATCACAGGTCTCCTATGCCTCACTAGACACCTGTTTGGAGAATTTCTGTACACCTCAGGCGCTAAGGAGGCAAAGATCGTTTTCCACCCCCAGAACACATCAGGACGGTTTTTTATCCGCCGTTGGCATCACTGATTCCGGTCCTTCGGAAGCGTTAGGGTTGGTCGGAGCTTAGGCTAAGTCTGACAAGGGATCGGTCGCCACGCAGGGACCTTTTTTTAGTGGCGGACTTCCTTCAGGTTTAACTGACAGGTTCCTTCCTAGGCCCCCCACTGTTGGAGAGCCCAGTTGAAGCTGATATAACCTGCAATTACCCGACAACAGTAAGGCGTCCCAGGACTGCTCACCAATTCTCTCCAGACCCCACAGCTGGAGCTCCGGTTGGCGGTGACGACAGCCAAGTCTCAAAAGACACAGGCTGAAACACCGTGATCCGCAGTGGCACGGGGAACTGAGCTAAGGGTCTCGGGAACCTACGACCCATAGCATACTCCTTCCTCGCCTCCCCACTGTTGGGAACTCGGGTTGAAGTTGGGGCCGCACAGGGTCTACCCGGCCTCCATCCCCGGACTATTAAAACGAAACTCTATGTTGCAGAACGTGGAACACGGGCCCAGCGGCCAATCTCCTCACTGTACCCATATTAGGTACTTGGGTGGAGATAACACGCTTAATGCCCTCTGCTCAGTCCACTTCAAAGCAGGACCTCGCAGACTCGCAAATGCATTAACCCAATGGATGGGCCCCTCCGGTCTCCTGTGTGGCTGTGGCCTGAACCTTCTTCCACGCAGTCAGTCCCTTCTCGTCTCAGGAGTTAAAAGTGACTACCGTGAGACCTAAAGCTCATAAATGCAGCCTGCAGTTGGAAATGTCTATACTGCATCTCAGGAGTCTCCCATATCGGGACGACTTATTCATCAATGCATGATTTTCGGAGTCTGCGAACGCTGTCGATTTCACTGGACACGTTAAGAAGACTCGGTTGGCGGATCACCCTCCATGAGTCTACCACAATGCCAGAGCACATGTTCCAACACAGCACACAAACTCAGGGAGTCCTATATGTCTTCCTGATGGCCACATGCTGCAGCATCACATATGGAGTATCAGCCATATTTGTTTTTCCCAGACAAGGCACGGATTCTTCGTCTGGGAATTCGCTTCAGCGGTCTCCTCAATCTTTCACAACGGCTATAAGAGTCCTAGACAGGATAGTGGCAGCATGGGAGACAGTTCCATAGCCTCAGCTGCACCTACGGCCTCTTCAACTATCCATGCTTAGACATGGCCCAGAAACAGGATGTGGTGCGATGTACTCCCATCACAATGCACGTGCCAATAGTCCCTCCCACACACGAGGATGCCCCCCAATCTACAAAGATTCGGGCAGTATTTCTAGTACTGGAATCATTCAGTGATCTTCTGGCAGTCGGTCTTGTTAGGATATAGTCAGACAATGCCACAGCCGTGGCATATGTCAACCACCAGGGTGGAACCCACAGTCTCCAAGTGATGACAGACGTTCGCCACATCCTTCCCCGGGTGGAATCCTTGAACGCTGTACTGTCAGCTGTTCTCATACCAGGCTAACCCGCCAAGGGACGGACTCAGGGAAGCGGCCCCTTCATCCAGATGTCTTCTGTCAAGACGGCCAGCGCCAGGAGACTACAGATGTGGACCTGACGGCCTCACGTGTCCCTATATTGCCAAACTAAAAGGGTCCTTGACAAAATTATTAAATTAAATTTGTAATTTTAAATAAATAATGATATTTAATTTTTAAAAGGATCGTAGTTTCTTTTATTTTCCGTTGGCTCAATGGGAGTTTGTGGTTTATGCCCCAGTGAATAGCCTGCCCCTTTGCAGCCCGCCCCCTTGAAAGCGTGTAACCAAGAATAAAGATTTAAGTCCACCTGTGGTGAGTGCATCCTTTCATTCTATTTTGTAATAATAACTGGTATATGGGGTTGCCCCTCAAAGGGGGCTCATGACGTTCGAGATTGCTGCCTTTTTTGGAAGTCGGGACAGCAGAGACTGAGTCGCAGCTTGCCAATGCATCAGGCATGTGAAAAATGACGCTGCCACGCATGCTGCTGACACTCCCGCAGCTAGGCCCGGGCATATCCCCCAACCTCTGTGGACCCTGAAAACCCTGCACCCTCACCCCCCCACCACAAATCCCCCGTTTGGTTATTTTACTTTTTTTTTTTAAAAACAGGTTCGGATTGTAAGGTGCCCCTCCTTTTTCCCCCCTAATTTGAGGGGAAAGGGGAATTGATATATTCCGAAAAATACTATATTTCTCCTTCCCCTCATTGGGGGACACAGACCGGGGGTGTTATGCTGCTGCCACTAGGAGCGACACTAGGCAGAATCTGCAAAAGATTTAAGAGACCCCCTCTGCGCATTACACCCCTGAAGCAGGAAGTGATTCTCCAGTTTTGCGTGTTTGTAGGAGGCCACACAAAATTTATTCTCCAAAAAATTTTTTATTTTTTGAATTTTTTACTTCAAGAAAAAAAAGGGGGATCCTAACGAGACCCGCAGGGCCCCTCCTCGGCCCCCCACTGTTGGGGCCCCTTTTTGGGGTCGACTTTTCCCCCCCAAGCCGCCCCCCTCCTCGGCCCCCCACGTTGGGGGGCCGGGTTAGGTTGAGATGATGGCTTCCTTCTCCAGCTCCCCACTTTTGGGGGACCCGGGGTTGAGGTGAGGCTACACGAAGCCCTTGGTGATGGACTGCAGAAACCCCCCCAAACCCCACCCCTAGGGGGGTAAAGGGTTAGACACCGCGGGAGGGCACTAACGGCCGCTTGGTCGCAATCCAGACGCATCGGTGCTGCTGAATGCTTCGATGGGCACGGGTGCACACGTCCAGACTGCGCACCAGGGGGCCCCAGCTCTGCAAGTGTCCAAAAAGGGCTCAGGGGGCAAGGCTAAAGGGTCAGCTGCCTTGCGCAGCACACGCAGGAGACCTCAGCCTGAATGACTACTCCCAAGAGCCCCAGTCCTGCCGCCACGAGACTGTTCCCTGGGGGTCCCCTAAAGGCTGCAGCAAACGTCCATGTTACTCCAGGAGATCAGCTTTTGCTGCTCTCTCCTGAGAGGGAAGGGAGCCCATACTGCAAGTGGGAGCACCGGTTTTTCTGGGCTCCTTGCAGGGTCCCCACAGTCCCTGGATGCCGGGAGACCCAGTTTTCTGGGATCTCCTGATGGGAGCAGCCACCCTACCCCTGAATCAGGAGACCCAGTCCCCTGGGTTCTCCTGCTGGGGGCTGCGCTGGGCAAGCGTGCATGTGGCCACAGCTCCTGCGGTCCGGCCGGGTCCAGATCTGTTCCGGTCCCGGACCGGACCTTCGCACCGGCCTGCCGTAATTTGCGGCTTCGCTGTTTACTTGAGGCCGCGGCTTCGGCCTAGCGCGAAGCCGCCGCCTTATCACCGCCCCCCGGCCCGCCCCCGGATGACGAGAATGACGCGGACAGCGTCATAACAGAGGGCGGGCCGGAGCTGCACAGCAAAGCAGGGGGCGGGACGGAGGATAACTGGCGCGAAGCCTATGGCACGCCTTAGGATTCTGGTCCCGCCCTGCTGTTAGCAGCGGCGGCCATTATCCACAGGGCACAGTAGAAGCAGGGTTGAAAGCACAGTGTGCACAACCCTTAATGCCAAACTAAGGCTGGATTGGGCACAGCTCCTCATTGGTACCAAGTACTGTGGCCATGACAGGGCTTCATCCCTGCTGCAGGGCTGAAAGTGAACTTGGGCCAGCGAATATGTGCAGTGCAGGACCAGATAAGGAGCTCAGGAAGAGCTTCCTGCCTGCCTCAGCCCTTAGGACACTGCTGCCAAAGGTCAGGGAGTTCAGGGCAGCCCACCTGCGGCAGCCCTCAGGACGGGCAGCTGGAGCCAGGGGTCAAGGAACCCAGCAGGGCTCCCTGCCTGCGGCAATACATCACTAAGGCCGCTTCCAGGGGTTCCGGAAAAGGCCTACAGAGCCTCGCTATGTGCCAGTTCCCAATAGCGACGGCAGGACAACCAACAATGATGTCCTGCTGCATTTAGTCCTCACGCCCAGTGGCGTAACTTCAGGCCTCGGGGCCTCGATGCGAAAGCTCCAACGAGGCCCCCAATTATTGCAAATCTTTAGTTCCCCTGCACCTATTGTAGTTACGCCCCTGCTCACGCCACACATGCAAGGAACGATGTCATAATAAGGGGCAGTGTAAATACGTCAGGTGATCAGTTACTGCCCTGTCCTACAGTATTAAAGTTACCTGACAGTACACCTATCACTACACCTACTGGCCAGACATTACGCATGCTTCTGCTTTCTATATTGACGCACAGACAGCACGTAGGTCGTTTTTATGACATTCTCCAAAAATCATTGATTTCATCCCGATACCGGTTTAATAACTGTAAGGTAATCAAGATACGGATTCAATTCCGTCAGGCACTATTGTTTCCTGCCCGCCGATCATACTCTGTGGCCCGGACGGCTCGAGTCGTTACCTCAGGACTATCTGATACATAAGTCCTGGACGCTGCCAATTGCTCTGCAATAACAGCGTCTACTGCCATCGCCAGTAGACGTGGCATCGGGTTACGTGGCTGGGAGGCGGAAGTGGTCGTAAGGAGGCCATCACAGGTCTCCTATGCCTCACTAGACACCTGTTTGGAGAATTTCTGTACACCTCAGGCGCTAAGGAGGCAAAGATCGTTTTCCACCCCCAGAACACATCAGGACGGTTTTTTATCCGCCGTTGGCATCACTGATTCCGGTCCTTCGGAAGCGTTAGGGTTGGTCGGAGCTTAGGCTAAGTCTGACAAGGGATCGGTCGCCACGCAGGGACCTTTTTTTAGTGGCGGACTTCCTTCAGGTTTAACTGACAGGTTCCTTCCTAGGCCCCCCACTGTTGGAGAGCCCAGTTGAAGCTGATATAACCTGCAATTACCCGACAACAGTAAGGCGTCCCAGGACTGCTCACCAATTCTCTCCAGACCCCACAGCTGGAGCTCCGGTTGGCGGTGACGACAGCCAAGTCTCAAAAGACACAGGCTGAAACACCGTGATCCGCAGTGGCACGGGGAACTGAGCTAAGGGTCTCGGGAACCTACGACCCATAGCATACTCCTTCCTCGCCTCCCCACTGTTGGGAACTCGGGTTGAAGTTGGGGCCGCACAGGGTCTACCCGGCCTCCATCCCCGGACTATTAAAACGAAACTCTATGTTGCAGAACGTGGAACACGGGCCCAGCGGCCAATCTCCTCACTGTACCCATATTAGGTACTTGGGTGGAGATAACACGCTTAATGCCTCTGCTCAGTCCACTTCAAAGCAGGACCTCGCAGACTCGCAAATGCATTAACCCAATGGATGGGCCCCTCCGGTCTCCTGTGTGGCTGTGGCCTGAACCTTCTTCCACGCAGTCAGTCCCTTCTCGTCTCAGGAGTTAAAAGTGACTACCGTGAGACCTAAAGCTCATAAATGCAGCCTGCAGTTGGAAATGTCTATACTGCATCTCAGGAGTCTCCCATATCGGGACGACTTATTCATCAATGCATGATTTTCGGAGTCTGCGAACGCTGTCGATTTCACTGGACACGTTAAGAAGACTCGGTTGGCGGATCACCCTCCATGAGTCTACCACAATGCCAGAGCACATGTTCCAACACAGCACACAAACTCAGGGAGTCCTATATGTCTTCCTGATGGCCACATGCTGCAGCATCACATATGGAGTATCAGCCATATTTGTTTTTCCCAGACAAGGCACGGATTCTTCGTCTGGGAATTCGCTTCAGCGGTCTCCTCAATCTTTCACAACGGCTATAAGAGTCCTAGACAGGATAGTGGCAGCATGGGAGACAGTTCCATAGCCTCAGCTGCACCTACGGCCTCTTCAACTATCCATGCTTAGACATGGCCCAGAAACAGGATGTGGTGCGATGTACTCCCATCACAATGCACGTGCCAATAGTCCCTCCCACACACGAGGATGCCCCCCAATCTACAAAGATTCGGGCAGTATTTCTAGTACTGGAATCATTCAGTGATCTTCTGGCAGTCGGTCTTGTTAGGATATAGTCAGACAATGCCACAGCCGTGGCATATGTCAACCACCAGGGTGGAACCCACAGTCTCCAAGTGATGACAGACGTTCGCCACATCCTTCCCCGGGTGGAATCCTTGAACGCTGTACTGTCAGCTGTTCTCATACCAGGCTAACCCGCCAAGGGACGGACTCAGGGAAGCGGCCCCTTCATCCAGATGTCTTCTGTCAAGACGGCCAGCGCCAGGAGACTACAGATGTGGACCTGACGGCCTCACGTGTCCAATGCTAAGGTTCCATCCTTTCTGGCCAGGTCCTAGAACCTACAGTCAATAGGACAGACATACCAGTCCTAGATGGGACCTGTCTCCGTCTCCCTATATTCTTTCACACTAACAGGATAGTGCGGAAGGTCAAACAAGACGGTTGCCAGATCTCCCTGTATTTTCAGACTGGCCCAGATGCGCTTGGACGAAAATTTCGTCCAACTCATACCAGCAGTACCAGGACAACTAAAAAGACAGTTCAGACCTGCTCTCCCTCGGAATTCCTCAACTCTGAAAATAGTGGCGTAGCCCTTGAGACCTGGAATTTACCCATGGGTCTTTTCCCTGGATGTTGTAGCGACCATGGTCGCAGCGAGTAAACCAGCCTTATCAACGATATACCATGAGTGTAATCGTTTTGTTTTTCTTTATCTCCGAGCACCTCTAGGGGTCATTCCCCTTACCCTATTTCATGCAAGGATCTTTCGTTTCTTCCACTCAGACCTAGACTCAGGTCTGTCCTTGGGGTCTCTCACACAGCAGGGTTTCAGCCTGTTTCACCTTCCAAAAAAAAAAAAAAAAAAAAAAACGTGTTGCCACCAGGTCTCTAGGAAAATCCTCCCTTCAAAGGGTCTCCCATTTAAGGTCTCCATACCACAGGTCTACACCTGTGGGACCTGATCTTCGTCCTCATGGCTCTACAAGATCCACCTTTTGAGCGTCTATAGGTTTATCCTTAGCATTCTCATCCAAACAGTAATGTGTTTTGGTGGCAAATTATTTTTCTCTGCAGAGGTATCGGTACTTTCAGCGCTCTCATGTAAACCATCTTTTTCTGGTCTTCTACCTGAACAAGACTGTTCTACGGCTGGTTCCATCCTTCTTAGGCGGTATACTCCTTCCACCTCACTAAAGACGTCTCTCTGTCATCGCTGTGACCGACTCCAGTCTGTCTGGTCGTAAAGGACCTACATATGCAGGACCTTATCAGGTCCCTACGCATCTGAGTACCCACAACCAGTGCCTCTCCACAGGTCGGATTCTCTTTCTCCCTTCTTCCAGAAGGCAGAATTAATGACATATCAGCCTCTAAGGCTCCTCTAACCAGGTGGATTCGTTTAACCATCCAAGACGCTTATACCGTCAAAATCTCATCCCTTCCGGCAGCGGCACGGCACATTCTACTACGGCCGTGAGGACTTCCTGGTCCATTTGGCACCAGGTCTCAGTCCGACAAGTGTGTAGACAGCCAAAAGGGGTCAGTCTACACACATACTCAAGCCACTATAGGGCTTGACGTGCCCTCCAGGCGGCAGCAGGTCTGCCTGTCGGGGCATAGTTCTTCACTGACCATGCTCGGTGTCACTAGTTCCATTGTTCTTTCCCACCCAGGGACTGCTTTGGGACGTCCCACGGTCTGTGTCCCCCAATGAGGCGAAGGAGAAAAGGAGATTTTTGTGTACTCACCGTAAAATCCTTTTCTCTTAGCCTCTAATTGGGGGACACAGCACCCACCCTATTGCCCTGGTGGGCCTTTTTTTATACAGTTATCACATAGCTTCTCAGCTGTTACATGGTTAACATGTTTACACATGGTTGCCTATTATCACTCTGTTGATTGTTTAAACTTGTGCCTGTTTAGCTCCAGGCCTTGTAGTACTGTGAGCCTGTTTAGTTACAGGCCTGTTGTACGATTATTGCTTTGTTAACTCTTCACTGTTTTCCACATGCGCCTGCTTAGTTACAGGCCTTGTTGTACTAGTATTACTCTAACTATTAACTGTTTACACACGTGCCTGTTTGGTTCAGGCCTTGTTACACTGTTACTACCTTGTTGACTATATTTGTTTACACAGGTTGCCTGTGTAGACTTCCTGTGTCACTGTTACAGGCCTGTTGTACGATTATTGCTTTGTTAACTCTTCACTGTTTTCCACATGCGCCTGCTTAGTTACAGGCCTTGTTGTACTAGTATTACTCTAACTATTAACTGTTTACACACGTGCCTGTTTGGTTCAGGCCTTGTTACACTGTTACTACCTTGTTGACTATATTTGTTTACACAGGTTGCCTGTGTAGACTTCCTGTGTCACTGTTATTATCTGTTAACTCTCCTACTGCTTTAGCACAAAACTGGAGAATCACTTCCTGCTTCAGGGGTGTAATGCTGCAGAGGAGGAGTCTCTTAACTCTTTTGCAGATTCTGCCTAGTGTCGCCTCCTAGTGGACAGCAGCATAACACCCACGGTCTGTGTCCCCCAATTAGAGGCTAAGAGAAAAGGATTTTACGGTGAGTACACAAAAATCTCCTTTTTTTCCTCCCTATATTTGTATTTCTTCACTTTTTAATTCCCGTTCTGTTAAAAGGTGCTTGACTTTTCAAAATCCCATCCTTTTCCATAATCTTTAACTAGCCATTCATTGAAGGTTTAAGATTTTCCAAAGTGTACTTATAGCTCAGATGTATGGCACAGTGACATACGTCACCTATTGGTTCCAATTGCAGAAAAAATTATGATGCAAAATAAACTTATTTAACCAGCACCTTCTCTGTATAAAAGCATTTTACTTCACTTTACAATATCTCTAATAAAGTTATGTTGATACACCCCACCCCTTATGTAAGCCAAGACGACACTCTTTTGGCCCGTAACAGATGAATGGAGACTTATGAATATGTTTCACTTATACTCTGGGGGCTTTTTCTGGTGTATAAGCCAAATATAAGGCTCAATTGCAACATTCACAAAGGCGTAGTCTGTCTATACACCGAATTTACTGGTTATCCTAGCTCTCCAGCGGAAAAAATAATCTGTGTATGAGGGTGACTGTAAATTTTGCCGGAGTTATCAAACATTGGATTTATGACTTGCTGGGTAAAGTTTTAAAGCTTTTATTCTTAAAACAAAGTTTGGAATGTGCTGGTTCCCTGGAGCTGGATGCGGGTGTTCGAAGGTTTCTGAGATATGTGGCTTTTATGTGGAGCTAAGGAGAAAATGGGAAAATGAAAAGATGACCTGGGGTCATGTAGTACAGAGCTGACATATTGCATTCTAGCCAGTGGGCGAGATAGCCTGAGCTTCTTTCTAATGGGAGAAATCAACATCTAAAACATTAACTACCTCCTGACACTGAGATTCCTTCGAGATTAAAAACAAATAAAATCTATTTCGGTCCCTCAGCAGCGCAATGTTCTCTTGCTGTAAATATATATGGTATGAGGTTTTTTCTAAAAAATCCATTTGGTAATATATTTGTTTAATATATTCACTCAATAATGAGTAAATTGAGGGATTCTTTTGCTATTTCCAAACATTTCATACAAACCCAAAATGGCAAAAGAAAAAACCTGTTTGTTGTTGGAATTTTCCATGTGACCCCATGGATAGGGCGGCACGGCAATGTGTGACTGTGTGAAAATTACAACAGCAAATGCTTTGTTACCAGTCTCAACTAATGATGGTGAATGTGGTTGCTCATAAATTGGATTTCTAGCAATGTTTGGGTCACAGGCACAAACTCCTAGGTCATGGTGACCACATTGACTATAATTAGTTGCGATTATAACAATATGAAAATATGAGTTTTTCATTTTGTGATTTTAAGAACTGGAACCCTACTTGGGCACGACTCATACAATGACCTATATTATTTGCTGCTAGTTGTGATGTAGTGGCAGGTGATTTTACACAACTACAAATGTCCATATAGCCCAATGCCCAGGGGTTAATGGTGCTTTGTATCACAATAGTTCATACTATGTTTATTAAAAGGAATCTATCATTACATTTTTGCTAAACTATCTGAAAGGGTCTTTGCCTCTTAATCATGCTACTCTTAGATTAGTTACTAAAAACCTGATGACAGATTCAATTTAAAGTGTCCAAAATATGTTGGTGTTCAATACTCTATATTCTAATATATTTTTGGAAATCGTAAGGGAGATACTCACCATTTTTAAAGACTTGAAACACTCATGATAAGACTCCATTAAACTGAACCTGTCACCAGGTGTCTTCAGGTTTCTTCCCTATAAGCGGCGTCCATCAGCAGTAATTCCTTTTACACAGCATTCTGGAATACTCTATATATAAAGTCCCCAGCCCATCTGTATAACCTAAAACATACCTTTTATTATACTCTTCTAGGAGTGGTCTGGTCTGTTGGGCGCCACTGATCTTGATCCGGTGTCTCCTCTCTTCTTGCGATTGCATCTGCTTTCTCTGCTTTGTTGGATGACGCATCCTGTCAACGACACACAGTGTCCTCCATTGCGCTCCTGTGCACTTGTAGCTTTCTCTTACCTATAGAAGTTAGAGCAAAGTATTGTAGAGCACATGTATGGGCTTTCCTCTTTGACCTTTCACCGCAGTGGAGGAGACTGTGTGTGGATGGCGTAGTACACATCACCCACTAGAAGCAAAGAGGAAGGGTGACAATTGCAAGGAGAGGAAGTGCCAGATCAAGATCAGTGACGCTTATCGAACTAGACCACCCCATAGGTCAGTACAGTATAGTATCGAACAACTTTAAGGTTTTTGAAAAAATTCTCATCCACATTCTGAAATCTTTTCTAATATGTCCAGTTCGGAGCAGCTCCACAAACGTTTATAAAAAGACTTCTCATATCATGCACGCGTACAGTTAATTCACTAAATATTTGGACAGTGACTGAATGTATGTGATTTGGGGTCTGCATGCCTCTAGTTTTTCTTTAAAAATAAACTACTGAGATGCAATTGAAGTGTAGACTTTCAGGCTTTTTTAAAAGGAGTTGAACAAAAATATCTTAAGAAACGTTTAGGAATTGAAACCATTTTTCTACAAAGCCTTCTTATTTCAGGGGCCCAAAAGTAATTGGACTTTACCTTGCTGCAATTTTCAACTTGGCTTGCAGTTCCTGGAGATTCTCTCTCTTTCCCTCTCTCCCTCTCTCCTTCACTCCCTCTCCCTCCTGTCTACCTTTCTCTGTCTCCCTCTCCCCCTCCCTCATTCCCTCTCTCTCTCTCCTTTTCTCTACCCTGCTCCCTCTCTCACCCCCACTCTCGTTCCCACTCCTCCTTTCCTCCCTTTCTCCCTTCCTACCTCCCTCCTTCTCTCTCTCCCTCCCTGTCTCCCTCCCTCTCTCAATTCAATTCAAATAATCTTTATTGGCAGGACTAAGTACATATCAGCATTGCCAAAGCAAATGGTAAAACTAGGGGGACGGGGGTAGGAAGTGGGGAGTGGGTAGGCATATAGAGGTCCATGATATATCGGGATCCTTTTAGAGGGTAGGGACATGTCCAGGGTGGGGTATATAAGTCCATGACATATCAAACTCTTAGTTGGGGAATAGGGACATGTCCAGGGTGGGGTATATAAGTCCATGACATATCAATCTCTTAGTTGGGGAATAGGGACATGTCCAGGGTGGGGTATATAAGTCCATGACATATCAAACTCTTAGTTGGAGAATAGGGACATGTCCAGGGTTGGGTATATAAGTCCATGGCATATCAAGCTCTTAGTTGGGGGATAGGGAAGTGTTCAGGGTTGGGGTATAGAAGTCTATGGCATATCAGTCTCCTCTTAGTCTGTGGCAGGCACTGACATATTGCGCTGCTATGGCTGCTGCACTTTCCTCTTCCCCCAGTAGTATTGGCAGTTTCCATGGAGGTGAAGTCTGGGAGGAGATCAGACAGACTCTTGAAGTGAGTGTCCCTCCCTGCGGAGTATTGAGGGCACCTCAGCAAGAAGTGGGCTTCATCCTCCACGACCTCCTGGGGGCACTGCTGGCACAGTCTGCTCTCTCGGGGCTTGTAGTTCTGTCGGTGCCGCCCGGATTCGATGAGTAGGCTGTGGGCGCTCAGTCTGTACCGGCTCAAGATCCGTCGCTCTTTGGGGTTTTCCAGTTTCTCTAGATATGTGGTCAGTTTATACACACTCTTTAGTTTCTGGTATATCTTCAGTTTCTGTGATTTGTTTGTCATTCCTCCAGATGCTGAGATATTTTTCTTTGCCTTTGTGCACCATCTTCTGGATTTCGCTTGCCATGTGGGTTGGTGGCTTGGTCAGGCTGTCTTTGGGTACTTTGTGTTGGGAGGTTTTGGGTACTTTGTGTTGGGAGGCTTTCTGGGACTTCCCCTCTCTCTCCCTCTCAATTCAATTCAAATAATATGAGCTTTATTGGCAGGTCTAAGTACATATTAGTATTTCCAAAGCAAATGGTAAAAATAGGGGGACGGGGGTAGGGATTGGGGAGTAGGGAGGCATATAGAAGTCCAGGATATATTCTCTCTCTCTCTCTCTCCTTCTTCCTCTCTCTCCATCTTCCTTTCTCTCTCTCCTTCTTCTCTCTCCCTCATTCGCTCTCTCTCCCTCATTCGCTCTCTCTCCCTCCTTCGCTCTCTCTCCCTCCTTCGCTCTCTCTCCCTCATTCGCTCTCTCTCCCTCATTCGCTCTCTCTCCCTCATTCGCTCTCTCTCCCTCATTCGCTCTCTCTCCCTCATTCGCTCTCTCTCCCTCATTCGCTCTCTCTCCCTCATTCGCTCTCTCTCCCTCATTCGCTCTCTCTCCCTCATTCGCTCTCTCTCTCCTCATTCGCTCTCTCCTCCTCATTCGCTCTCTCTCTCCCTCATTCGCTCTCTCTCTCCCTCATTCGCTCTCTCTCTCCCTCATTCGTCTCTCTCTCCCTCATTCGCTCTCTCTCTCCCTCATTCGCTCTCTCTCTCCCTCATTCGCACTCTCTCTCCCTCATTCGCACTCTCTCTCCCTCATTCGCACTCTCTCTCCCTCATTCGCACTCTCTCTCCCTCATTCGCACTCTCTCTCCCTCTTCGCACTCTCTGTCCCTCCTTCGCACTCTCTGTCCCTCCTTCGCACTCTCTGTCCCTCCTTCGCACTCTCTCTCCCTCCTTCGCACTCTCTCTCCCTCCTTCGCACTCTCTCTCCCTCCTTCGCACTCTCTCCCTCCTTCGCGCTCTCTCCCTCCTTCGCGCTCTCTCCCTCCTTCGCGCTCTCTCCCTCCTTCGCGCTCTCTCCCTCCTTCGCGCTCTCTCCCTCCTTCGCGCTCTCTCCCTCCTTCGCGCTCTCTCCCTCCTTCGCGCTCTCTCCCTCCTTCGCGCTCTCTCCCTCCTTCGCGCTCTCTCCCTCCTTCGCGCTCTCTCCCTGCGCTCCTCCTCCTTCGCGCTCTCTCCCTCCTTCGCGCTCTCTCCCTCCTTCGCGCTCTCTCCCTCCTTCGCGCTCTCTCCCTCCTTCGCGCTCTCTCCCTCCTTCTTGAATTGACTTGAATGCAAAGCACCATAAACTTATATAACCATCTGCAGTGGGTGTCAGGTGTGGCTCCCATGGACTCTATGGCTACTAGTCACCAAGATATCTAAGCGCTTAGATGGATGAGGTTTTTTTTGTTTTCTTTTTTACTATCTGGTGTTGGTGTCCCCAGGTCATTTTGGGCTCTGTAAAAGGCCATGCCCACTGGCATAATTGGGATATTAGTAGTTAAATGATTTCACAATCAAAACCCATAGTGGGGATTAGAAGGTTGACAGCAAGATCCATAACATACACAATAGCATAAATATTTTTTTCCATAACATGCTTAAAAAATATAAAAAAAATACGAGTACAAATAATTCCCTAATAACTAATCTGTTTTTATTCATTTCAATAAATAAACTACACATTTGATATAGTGAAGTCCAAAACTGCTGATCTGTAAAATTATAATTTTATTTATCCCATATGGTGACTGAATAATACATTTTGAAAGCGAATGCCAGAATCGCTATTTATTATTTCCGAGTTCTAAAAGTCAAATGCACAGTTATAAAATGTGATATTTTCTCCAAAAAAACAATGGCAGATTTGGAAACAACCCCCCCAAACAAATCTTTATATCGCTGTCCACGAAAAAAATAAATAAATAGGAAATTTATCTTTTAAGGTAACCTGTCAGCGATTGATAACTTACATTCCCCCCCCCATCTCATTCTGAGGTCTTTCCTAGACATATGGGTGACCTATGGGTGATGGGTGAGCGGTCTCTCTAGGTCCACTCTCCCCCTCACTGAGTGGTGTCACATCCCGGTGGGCATGATAATTCATTCACAAGCGCTTTCATGGAATTTCATGTTCGGTGGGCAGTTCCTTCTAGGTATGACACGGCTGTCCGTCTTTTCCAGTCTGGTGCATTGTGGGGGATTATCGGGTGTATTGACCGGCTTCAGAATGCGCACTGCACATGCTTTGTAGCTTTGTAGCCGGCCAGTATAACCAATACATCCCCACACTGCGCAGGACCGGAAATGACGCACAGCGGGGTCATACCCAGAAGGGCTTGTCCACTGAATTTGAAACTCTGGGAGTGCACGTCTAAATAAATTATCACGCCCACCAGGGCATGATACCACGCAGCAAGGGGGGGGGGGGGGGAATGAACCCAGAAAGACCGCCCACCCATCACCCATAGGTCACTCACACGTCTAGGAAGCCCTCAGAACAGTGAAAAATGTAAGTGATCAATCAATTTTTTTCCACATTTCTACCTCACATTTAGGTCAGACAGGGATGATTAGTGATGTACTAGAAAGCTGCAGGGACAGGTAGTGATCAGTTTCGGGGTGTAAACTAGGTGACAGGTTCCCTTTTAAGTTCAAAGCTGGGTAGGTCTTTTGGGTATAATATTGATATCTAAGCCTTTACAGCTTCCAATAAGTTCACTTGTTGCAATCATTAGCAGGGCCCAATTTTGCCTATTGTTGTCTCCTGTGTAGATATTGGTGCTGGAATTGGAGAGGTGATCTTAGAATAACTGTAACAGCACATATTAGGTCTCCGGCATGTGGTCTTATAATACGCAGCCTAGTTAAGGAAAAAGTAGGATGAAATGTGAGCAAAAATAATCATTTCTCCGAGACTAATGCATTCACCTATCTACCGGCCGCAGAAGTGCTATATCATTCTTCATAATTATTCATCACTGAAACACAGGATGGATAGCAAAGTGTCAGCATCTCGCCTTGATAGAAAGATCCATTGCTGCTTAAATTATTCTCCCTATCTTTTACCGCACACCTGGGCTCCAGATATCAGGCGTCCGCTGCAGCAGGAGGGTTGTGATATCCACACCGATCCTGTGTGTGTAATTTCGTTACCGTGTCTGGACTCTGGAGGCCAGTCCTCCTTTGTAACAACCTTCCCAGCCGACACTTAGACCCCTAACAAGACTCCAGGCAACATGACATGACTCTGTGCCTGGAGGAGCTGTCACATGAAGATTGATGCTACCTTACCTGAGTTGCCGTGTAATGGGAAATGTGGCTAAAACATATTCATATGTAACTACGGTAAAATATTAAACACATAAATCTATCCAGATATTAGTCATTTTTAGATCTAGGATGTGCTTATTTTAGATTCATTTAGAACAAATGGTTCATCTTGTGCGATGTTATTCTACCCTAATATATAAAGTGTCAGTGCATGAGGAATAAGCCTTGTCATTCGGTTTCTAAATTATATCATTGGCTTGGTATCGAAAGTAGTGGAATAATTTGTTTTTCTTTGATGGGGTCTATTAAAGGCACATCTGATCTGGTTTTATTGCAGGGTGATATAATTGACTGCTTCTTATGTGAGTTGTACACTATAAAACTTTTCTAGGCTGCTCAGTGCACACAGGAAACCTAAATTATTCTGAAAGCCATCATTTTGGGAAAAAAGCTGCAATATGGGACGATGAAACAGACTGTGAAATTGAGCTATATGAGAAAGCAGAATCTGCCTAATATCTTCTTGTTTTTTAACCGTATCCCCAATTTTGGTCAAAATAGTCACATTTTCTCATTGAGTGCCTTGTGTCCAACATTATCTGGTCCACAGCATTGATCGGCAGGAGCTGAGAGTGGGATGTTGCTATAGGAAAAGCATTGGAGAGGTCGAACAGGGATAAACTTGTATAAGACCTGATCCCCAAATATGTACAAATTAAAATCCTGAAAAATATACAACCCCTGGCAAAAACTATGGATTTCGCTGGCTCAGAGGATGTTCATTCAGTTTAATGTTGTAGAATAAAAGCAGATCACATACGTGGAACAAAACTAAAGTCATTTCCAATGGCAACTCTCTGCCCTGAAGAAACACTAAAAAAAATCAAGATAAAAAATGTGGTAGTCAGTAAGGGTAATTTGTTTCAGACCAAGCAAAAATTATGGAATCACTTAATTCTGAGGAAAAATTATGGAAACATGAAAAACAAACACACAAACTACAACATTAAACAACTGAATGAACATCCTCCGAGCCAGGTGATTCCATCATTTTTACCAGGGGTTGTATGGCATGTCTGGGTAGATGACTTTATTTTTCATTGTGGCATACTTTTTTGTTCTACATTTTTGTGCAAAATCAACAAAGAAACTTTGTTGTTTGGGAATAAAGATCCTACAGACCTCTGGCCCCAACTCATCAATGCTGTTACACCAGAATTCTGGGATGCGAATTGCTTTCAAAAGTTGTAAAATTTTGCAACTTTTGACATTTTCACATGTTTCCCAAAATTGCTGGGGCTTGACACCACAGTTAGTTTAACACATATCGGGCTGTGGTGTACCTTATACCATAAGTTTGTCTCGAAATCCTGACTGGAGTAAGATTTGTGGCACATGCCACTTTTCAAATGCTTAAGAAATGGGGTAGACAAGGACGCAATGGATCGAATCTCCCAAAGTTACTGGAAAGACAAATAGTTGAACTGCTCACCTTATGCTGTTGTGAGACTCACAACTGGTATCAGAGCCTGGTATCGGCTGCTGCAGGACCCTCGCTTGAGGCAGTGAAAGCACAGCAGTTTCTGTAGAATATAGGGGGCGGAAACCAGACTGTAATGTGTCTAGAAGAGAGTGAGTGGAGAGGTAACGGTTGAGGTGGGAGAAGACCAGGCGCTCCAGGAGTTTAGAGATGAAGGGGAGATTGGGGACTGGTCTGTAGTTGAAGATTTTGGCTAGGTTGAGGTGTCACCATTGGAGAGACTGGAGTAGGTGTGAGGGGATGGGGTCAGCAGTGCATTTGGTGGGACAAGATTAAGAGAGGAGACTGGAGACGTCTTCTTCTGTGACTGTGTCAAAAGTGGAGAGTGAGCTGGTGGAAATGTGGGGAGAAGTAGGGGTAACAGCGATTCAAGGTTGGGAGTTGATTTCCTTGCGGATGTTATCTATTTTCTCTGTGAAGTAGAAAGCCAGATCATCAGCACAGAGGTCAGTGATAGGGGCCTGCACTTTAGGACTGAGGAGACAATGAAAGGTGTCAAAGAGTTTTTTTGGATTGTTGGATAGTGAGGAGATCAGGGTGGTAAAGTAAGTTTGTTTGGCGAGGTGAAGGGCAGAGTTGTAAGTTCTCAGCATGAATTTATAGTGAATGAAGTGTTCTGGAGTGTGGCTTTTCCTCCATAGACGTTCAGCACTCCTAGAGCATCGCTGGAGGAATTGAGTTTGTGATGTAAACCAGGGCTGTTTAACTCTGTGTTTGGAGGTTCGAAGGGTGAGGTGCACTACTTGGTCCAGGTTGCTTCTGAGAGAGTCATTTAAGTGGTTTACTGCCAGATTGGGACTGGAGAATGAGGAGATTGGGAACAGTGATGAGTGTAGAGAGTCTATGAATGTATGAGGGTTAATGGGCTGTAGATTTCTGAATGTCTGACAGGTCGGACTGTGATGGAGTGGGTGAGGACTTGTGAGCGTGAAGGAGAGAATGTTGTGATCAAAGAGAGGAAGAGGTGATCTATCTAAGGAGGAGGTTGAGCATAGCCAGACAAAGATCAGGTCAAGGCTGTTTCCATCTTTGTGTGTCTCAGAGGTTGAGAGCTGTGAGAGGCTAAGAGAGGTGGCTAGAGATAGGAGCTGGGATGCATGCAAAGTCTCCCAGAATAAGGGTTTGTAATTCTGAGGACATGAAATGCAGCAGCCACGTAGAGAAATATTCGAGGAACTGGGTGGGTGACCCTGAGGGGGGCGGTATACCATCGCTACTTTGAGGGGGAGGGAATGGAAGAATCTAATTGTGTGGACCTCAAAAGAGGGGAATGAGAGTGAGGGGCTTGGGGGATGACCTGGATGCTTGGGGGATGACCTGGAAAGTACATTGTGGTTACAGGACTAAGCCAACTTCCCCACCATGTCTGTTCCCAGGTCTCGGGGAATGAGAGAAAGGTAAGCCGCCATGAGAAATAGCAGCACGGGAAGCAGTGTCTGAATCCTGGATCCAGGTTTCTGTGAGGGCATATTGAATATTCATAATGAATCAGAGCCAATTTCTCTGACTATTATGGTACACTAGATGGTCAGAAGTAATGGAACACCTCGGCATTACACCTACAGAAGCTTTCATGTCATCTCATTCTAAATCTATAGATATTAAGATAGAGATTACAGCCACTTTGCAATGATAACAGCTCTCTTTTGGGAAGGCAAGATTTTGTTTGTGGGAATTTTTGACCTTTCATCCAGAAAATGGATATTGTTGTTTGACGAGATGACCGAGCTTGTAATCTTTGTTTATATCAAAAAGGTCATGGGTGGGGTTGAAGACAGGGCTCTCAAGTGTGGCAAGTCAAGTTATTCCACACCAAACTCACCCAATGTCTTTGAGCCTTGCTTTGTGCACTGGGGCACATACGTGGGGTACAGAAAAATGCCCTCGCTAAACTGGTGCCACAAAGTTGTAAACTACAATTGCATAAAATGTCTATGTATGCTGAAGTATTAAGATTCCTATTAACTGGAGGTTGCTAAGCCACCAAGACCCATCTTGAAATTCAACCTCATGGCATTATATTTGCTTCATGAAACTTTAGAATTTACAGTTGGCATAATGTAGCCTGGAAGGTATTGTTCTCCTGGAATTCACCAAACCCATAGTCATCCAACAAATGCCAAATAGTAGAGAGAGTGATATTTCAATAATGCCACTCACGCTCACGTATAAGGGAAGAAATTTCACAAACTGACTTGTTACAGTGGTGGTGTCCTATTGCAGGATCACACTGGTATTCTGTGAGCCCTTTAGAACTAGCCAATATTTCACAATTATTTATAAATGCAAACTGGATGGTAAAGAGCTGGATTTTATACACCTATGATAATCGGAGCTAATAATAACCTGAATGTAATGATTAATGGATAGGTCATCAATATCTGATCAGTAGGGGTGCGACAACTGACAACCCCGGCAATCATTTGTTGCCAGTGAGGGCCTGAAGTTCTAAGTTGCTGCTGGAATGCAGAAGCTCCATAAATTCAATAATGGCAACAGCTGTGTTCATGCCCTTGAGATCCATTCGTTATCATGATCAGCAGTACCTGGCTGTGGCCACTATAGTTTTGACAGAGGTACTTTGTTTTACCAGCACCTGAGAACTTCCAACCAATGCTGGTGACGGTAACAGCTGTAGCATGCTGTAACATGAGAGCCTAGTGCTGGCTCTCGTAAAGATGCATTGAGCATCTGTGACGTAGCTTTTGACTTCCAGTCAGTCAGAAGTTATGTGCTAAGGATCGCACCGCAGGACCAGTTCATGGTCTGTAAAGTATGAAAACTCCAGAAGGTGAGTATAAGACTGTAGGCAGAGGGCTTACATTTAAAGCACCACTACAGAAGGAGAAAAAAAAACACTGTAGTAAATGTTAAAAACTAGAGCATTAACATCTTTTATGCATAATTACATAAACCAATAAAGTAAAAGAAAAATATATAATATTCATCCCATATTGTGAACACGAAAACAAAAAGAAATTTCAGAATTGCATTTATCAGTAGCTTCATTTCCCCAAAAAATGTAATATAGAGTACATGAAGGGTGTCATTAGAGGGACTCTGTCCGTTCATCTTCAAGTATGATACGAAGAGTACAATTAAATACTGCCTGGGTAGACCTTTCAGAATATGTAAAAGCCATTACTCTACCCTTTACAGTTACCTTGCTATAAGCATCTTAACACCCTGCAGGCAGATATCTTCAGCAGTAAAAGTAATTGAGCGGACTAATGAATAGTCACAGTATGTTAATGTTATTTAAATAACCACACTTATCTACTCAGGTATTCTGTCCCTCCCCTCTGTGCTGAAATTACACTGAATCTCTCAGGCTTCTGCAGGCTCCTTCTGAGGGGGAGAGATAGGAGGTGTTTTTTGCTGCAGCGTATGTGCGCTCTCTGAGATTTTTTTGTATTTATATTAACTTTGGTTTCCTGCATACATGAAATTTGTGTATCTTCTGAGCAAATGATCAGATGTTCTTATAAACACATATAAATATCTCTAGCACACACTGCGCATATGTCACAGATACACACAATGAAAATGTCAGATGTACAGCTGTAAAAACACATTTCCTGCCCCCTCCTTTCTCCTCTGGACTGTACCTGCGCATGGAGAGCCGACCACACAGGATACAGATACAGAGGAGGGCAGTGCAGTGATGTCACTACATGAATCATGAATATTCATTCCTTGGGAAGTGTGCTGCTGAAAATTAAGTGATCACTCACTGTGATTGAAAGATGGAATGATTCTTTTATTTTGCAGTTTACAGAGGATAGGAGACAAGTATAAACAAAAGAAATACATGAATAGAGAGAGCTTCACTTGTTAAATTTGAAAATGATATCCATCACATATGGATTTTTGACCCGACAGATTTCCTTTAAAAGTGACTCAACTTGTTCTGCGAAAAAGCTTTCATATGACGATTTTATGGAATATTGGGATGAAAAAAATGAAAGCACAAAAATAAAAAATTGCACAGTCTATAAGGGAGATAAAAATCATTGTCAACTTCCAATCTTCCAATGTAAACACAGGATATGCTGCCAACAAAAGCAAACAGTATGAAGACTGCCTCATGGAAGAGGGACTGTTCATGGATCAGAACTTGTGATTGGCAGAAATCTGCCTATCTAGAAAGGACCCTTGGAGGCATTTCTGGGATAGGTATGCAGATTAAATGTTCTCTAGAAGGGTTGTTCAGTGACTTTTTTTTTTCAAACAGATAAGGTTTTGTTTAAATAAATTCACATTACCAATATCAAACTGCAAAGTACAGTATACAACAAAGGAAAACATCCCTCCCCACCCACCTACCCCCCCCCCCTTTCTCATGTCTGAACATTCAGTATACTTTCCTCAACTATCAAGACTGCCATTTAACCCTTCGCCAACCATGGAGACCAAGTGCTTTCAAACACCTCTTCATTTCTCTTCTTATATGTACCTTCTTCCAAGCATATTATATGTTGTATCCATGTGATAAGCTCATTCCTGGACAGGGGCTCTTCCTCAATCCATCTTTGTGCAATCAATTTACGCGCCATGTATAATATTCTTGCTATAGCTAGCTTATATGCATTAGTAGTACCAATTTCTTGCAGGTACCCAAGCACACGTCAGTGGATTCCTCTCTATCGCACATCCACACACACCTTAAATCTTGTTGATCACCATAATCCAGTATGCTGAAAGTCTAGGGCAAGACCACAACATATGAAGCATACCTGCTTGATCTGCCTGACACCTAGGACATCTAGAGTTGTCTCTTAAGCCCGCCCTAAACATCAAGTGCGGTGTTTTATAAGTTCTATGAACAACGTATAATTGGAACAACCTACCCGGCTCACTCAAAGATAACTTGGGAATGTACTCTAATATCGTATCCCACTAAGTTGAGTCTGGCATGCATGCTGAATCCTCTTGTACTGGAACACACATGTCTCAGAAAGGGCAACCTCTTCTTTGAATCTTTCAAACGGTTGTAAATCAACTGACATGCATATTGCACAGCTTCCCAATTTATTAGGCTCAATCAAATTCTTATTGTTCCAAATGGGTGAGTATATAGTATGGGCTTTAATAGATTCTCATACCTTATTGTGTTAACCCCATCGTGGGATACAGTAGATCCAACCTTTTAAAGCTCCAAGCCTCCAAACCCCTGGGTAAGCATCGTCCCTGTGGTCATATGTGCCAGGATTTTAGGCACAGAACTCTCACACTCTCCCCCTCTCCAACCCCTAAAGTCCTTTCACCGCTAAATAGTACACCCATGGGTTCGGTAGTGCCAGTCCCCCCTCTTCCTTACCCCTCTGCAACATCTCCATTTTAGTCTTCGCTTGTTTCTTACCCCAAACTAATTCTCTGAAGATAGCATTGATCCTATGGAAATGCTTCTTCAGGAGCCAGACTGGGGCATCATGCAATATATACATCAGCACCATTTTTATTAAATTGATATGACCCACCACCGACAATTTCAATTTACACCACGCTCCAGTCTTGACTTTGAATTTCCCTAATAGTGGGTTCAGGTTAAGATCTATGAATCGTGAGAGTGGAAGCGCAATCCATATAATAATAATAATAATAATAATAAAACTTTATTTGTATAGCGCCAACATATTCCGCAGTGCTTTGCAGTACAATGGTACATATAAGAAAAATATACCCAAGTACTTAAATTGTTTTACTATCTCAAGTTGTCTACTTTTTTTTTGCCAATTCTGCTACACCTATCTTCCGATCTACTGCAAGAGAACTAGATTTGTGCCAGTTGATCTGAAGACCTGACAGGGCCCGAACTTTTTCAATAATTTCCATGACACTATGTAGCGTCTCCCCAGTATTCTCCAAAAACAATAATATGTTATCAGCATAAAGAGCAATTTTCTCCTTTATCATGCCAAATCTAAATCCCACGACTCTTTCTGATGCTCTGATCTTAACTGCTAACGGCTCCATTGCCACTGCAAACTGTAACGGCGACAGTGGGCACACCTGTCTTGTGTCTTGTGCCCCTGTATAGGGCAAATCCCTGGGATACTTCCCCATTTACCTTGATTTTGGCCGTCGGAGAGGAGTACAGACCAAAGCCCATACTCACTAGCACCTTCCATAGACATCGCCATTCTGCACTATCAAATGCTCTCCTTGCGTCTATAGAGACCACTACCCTTTGACCACTGTTGTCCGCTGGCAGTTGTAAATTGAGGAACAGTCTTCTTTCATTAATTGCCGTAGGTCTATTGGGCATAAATCTCGATTGTTCTGCATCTATACGTTTCTGGATAACACCGGTCAAACAGGCCGACAGAATTTTGGTGAGGATCTTAACGTCTGTTGTTAGCAGGGAGATACCGTATTTTCCCGCATATAAGACGACTTTTTAACCCCTCAAAATCTACTCTGAAGTTGGGGGTCGTCTTATACGTCGGGTACATAAGTCATACAGTACATACTAGCCTGACAGAAGGTCTTTAACAGTTGTTGTGCCTCTGCCCATAGTGTTAACTGCTAAGAACACTAAGCGCTGCTGTTATTGTGGCCCCTGACAACCCGATGTTTACATTAACAACTGACATCCTTCTCCACACCGCTCCTGCAGCCACACACTGCCTGTTAGGACGCATCACCGCCGTATACATGAGGTGCGGGGAGCAGGGGGACACAAATCACCCGCAGGCATCGGAGACAAAGCGGCGGCAGTGATATTTATGAGGCACCTCCCCCCAGTAGCCCAATCACAAGGGTGCTCTCCCCCTTAATACCTTGCTAACTGCCTCTATTCAAAGCTCCCGGAGAAGTTAGGACAGCGCACAGGAAACCGCTGCAGACTGCGGTTCCTGTGCACTGTCAAAAGCTGTCTCTGGGAGCTTTGAATAGAGGCAGTTGGGAAGCCTCACTGTACTCACTGATGGCCGCAGGTCAGGTAGGGAAGAAAGTGAAAGTGGCTTTTTGTTCTCTGCTTCTCAGATGTACCAGATGGGTTAAAAAGGCATGTTTTTCTGGGCACAGCTCTGCTGGTGGGATACAAGGGCGGGCCAGGGGAATGCACTTCTACTATGATAGACAGTAAGGGATGGCAGGGAGACCAATCCAATTTGTATGCAATAAACAACCAACCAATCACTGGTGAGGTACATCTGTACCTGTTCATACAATATACAGTACAAATGTCCAACAATCAAACCCCCATCATGGCTACACCAGCAAGAAGAAAGAAATATGAAGCCAGTTTCAAACTTAAAGTTGTAAACTTTGCCATGGAACATAATAACTGCGCTGCTGCAAGACAATATGGAGTAACGGAAAAGATGGTTTGGGACTGGAAAGCAAATGAAAAAGCATTAAAGAGTATGCCAAGGGGTAAGTGTGCATTAAGAGGAGGCACCCCACATTGGCCAGAACTTGAAAAACATGTAGCCGATATGGTGAACGAGCATCGCCACAACGGTTATGTAGTGACACGAAACAACATACGTTTGTTTGCACTTCAGTGGGCCAAATCTAACCCAGAGCACAGCAACAGATTTAAGGCCACTGTATCCTGGTGTAGCAGATTTATGGCAAGGCATAATATGGTACTGAGGCAAAAGACATAAATTGCCCAAAAGTTGCCTGCAGATCTTGATAGCAAAGTAACAAGTTTCCATCGATACATAATACAACAGCGCACTAAACATGGCTATCCGTTAAGTAGTATTGGAAATATGGATGAGACTCCAATGAATTTTGATATGGTTGGAAATAAAACTGTCCATCAAAGAGGTGAAAAAACTATTTTATTGAAAACAACAGGACACGAGAAGTCCAGTTTTACTGTGGTATTAGGATGCACAGCTGATGGCGCCAAACTGAGGCCAACGATTATTTTTAAAAGAAAAACAATGCCGAAACTCAAGTTCCCAGTTGGTTGTTTTGTACATGTGAATGAAAAAGGCTGGATGGATGAAGAAGGGGTAAAGCTGTGGCTTGATAATGTATGGAGCAGGCGACCAGGTGGACTTATTCAAAAACCTAGTCTACTGGTGTGGGATATGTTCAGGGCTCATTTAACTCCCAGCACCAAGCAAAGGCTTGCAAGACTAAACACACATATGGCAGTTATTCCTGCAGGATTGACGTCATTGGTACAGCCACTGGATGTGTGCCTAAACAAGCCATTTAAAGATCGCATTCGAGAACAGTGGAATGAATGGATGGTTAGTGACAAAAAGTCATTCACAAAAGGAGGAAACATGCGTGCTCCACAGTTGGATGTTTTGTGCAATTTTGTCATAAAAGCCTGGAATGATATTGATGCAGAAACAGTAATCAAGTCTTTCAAGAAGTGTGGTATATCAAATTCATTAGATGGTATGGAGGACGACTACTTGTGGCAAGAAGAAGATGAAGCCGAAGCTGAGACCACAACATCTGATACGGAATTCGATCCATATGATGACTGCCTTACCAATGTATCACAAGATTTCATTGATGTACTTATGATATCAGATGACGAACAGGAGGATTTTGAAGGCTTTTAAAGGGAAACTGCCATGCAATGAAAATCTGTAAAAATACTGTAGCTTGCAGTTATGATGGGCGTTGCTAACTCGCCGGGGACTTGACTGACACTTGTTCTTTCTCTATTGTTTGTTTCTTCCTCCTACCTTCCTTTCAGCTTTATTTAGAGCTAATACGGAAACATTTAATCCACTTGCACTGTTTAATATTTACATGTTTGATGACAAACAACCTTATTTTCATAAGTGACAGTTTTCATGCTAAGTACCTGTACGTCATAAGCATTTGAATTAAAATTACCATATTGAAATCCATTCTGATGTTTTTTTACGTTTTACCATAGTGGGTTGGAAGAGGGGTAGTCTTATACGGCGAGTATATCCCATACTCCATATTTTAAGTGGAAAAGTTGGGGGTCGTCTTATACACCCAGTCGTCTTATACGCCGGAAAATACGGTAGGTCTGTAGGACTCATCAGATGTGGCATCCCTCCTCTCTTTGGGAATAACCTCCACCACAGCCTCCTCCATGGACTTCAGCAACGCACCCCTCTCCAACGCCTCCTCAAACACTTTCTCCAACTTTGGCGCCAACATCTCCACCAATTCTTTATACACCTCTCCAGGAATACCATCAGACCTCAGTGCCTTGTCATTAGACATGGAGAGCACTGCCTTTTCAGTTAGGGGATCCTCCAAATCCCTGTCTATCTTCCTCTTCCAATGTAGTCAATTCCACCCCCTCTAAGAACTCCTCTATTGCTTGACTAGTGGCCCGCTTCGCAGAGGCGTACAGCCCTACTTAGAACTCTCTAAAAACCTCCATAATATCAGTAGTGTCAGTGACCACTTCTCCATTTTCTGTAGTTAACTTATTCACATGGGCCAACTCTCTCTGCGCTGCAGACACCATCGACAGCAAGTGACCTACTCTCTCATCCTCCTCATAACACAGTGATTTCTGAAATGCCTTCCTCCTGTCCACCCCTATTCAGTGACTTACTGGATAATCACCCATACAGTGTGTTGTGAAAGTATTTGATTTCCTTGAACTTTTCAACCTTTTGCCATGTTTCAGGCTTCAAACTTAAAAATATAAATTCTAATTTTTTTGTGAAGAATCAACAACAAGTGGGACACAATCGTGAAGTGGAACAAAATTTATTGGATATTTAAAACTTTTTTAACAAATAAAAAACTGAAAAGTGGGGCATGCAATATTGTTTGGCCCCTTTACTTTCAGTGTAGCAAACTCACTGCAGAAGTTCAGTGAGGATCTCTGAATGATCCAATGTTGTCCTAAATGACTGCTAATGATAAATAGAATCCAACTGTGTGTAATCAAGTCTCAGTATAAATGCCCCTGCTCTGTGATAGTCTCAGGGTTCTGTTTCAAGTGCAGAGAGCATCATGAAGACCAAGGAACACCAGGCAGGTCCGAGATACTGTTGTGGTGAAGTTTAAAGCCGGATTTGGATACAAAAAGATTTCCCAATTTTTAAACGTCTCACGGAGGCACTGTGCAAACGATCATATTGAAATGGAAAGAGTATCCGACCACTGCAGATCTACCAAGACCCGGCCGTCCCTCTAAACTTTCATCTCGAACAAGGAGGAGACTGATCAGAGATGCAGCCAAAAGGCCCATGAGCACTCTGGATGAACTGCAGAGATCTACAGCTGAGGTGGGAGAGTCTGTCCATCCATAGGACAACAATCAGTCGTACACTGTACAAATCTGGCCTTTATGGAAGAGTGGCAAGAAGAAAGCCATTTCTCAAAGATATCTATAAAAAGTCTTGTTTGAAGTTTGCCACAAGCCACCTGGGAGACACACCAAACATGTGGAATAAGGTGCTCTGGTCAGATGAAACCAAAATCGAACTTTTTAGCCACAATGCAAAATGATATGCATAAAGCAACACAGCTCATCATCCTCAAAACACCATCCCCACTGTCAAACATGGTGGTGGCAGCATCATGGTTTGGGCCTGCTTTTCTTCAGCAGGGACAGAGAAGATTGTTAAAATTGATGGGAAGATGAACGCAGCCACTACAGGACCATTCTGGAAGAAAACCTGTTGGAGTCTGCAAAAGACCTGAGACTGGGACGGAGATTTATCTTCCAACAAGACAATGATCCCAAACATAAAGCAAAATTTACAATGGAATGGTTCAAAAATAAACGTATCCAGGTGTTAGAATGGCCAAGTCACAGTCCAGACCCGAATCCAATCGAGAATCTGTGGAAAGAACTGAAAACTGCTGTTCACAAATGCTCTCCATCCAACCTCAAAAAGGTTGAAAAGTTCAAGGGGGCAAATACTTTCACAAGGCACTGTAAGTGATAGTGGAAAGACAATTCCTATCCTCCATCTGTTTTCATACCCCCTTTTTTTTAGTGACTTGACTAGTAGCATAGTGTTTGTAGATATCATGGGGCAGTCACCATCATATATTATTGTCTTTTCATAAGGAGAAAAAATATGAAGGAGTTTGGTGCCATAAAGTATTTTATGCAAACTTTGTATGTAAGATGACTCAGTTTTCCTTTTGCTTCTCAAACAGTAAGGTATGTGTATCATGTCAAATGGGTTACTTTTCCTTTAACTGTGTACTATAGGTATTGTAGTCAGGCAGAGAAAAAACACAATAACCCTTGATAAAGTCTGCAGTTCTCTGTGAAAAGGTTTTTAAGTGACATTGACACTCATTGGATGGAGACTGACATTTGCCTGCAACCCTGTGGATATCTCTCAAGCAATTGTTGATCGTCTCCTGGCAAGAAAGCAATAGACTACTGATGTATTGTGGGTGAAAGCCAAAGGCCATAGTAAAAATCAATCAGTTTGATTTAATGGCAATGTTGAAGCTGTCGGAATACATAAAATATAGTGATGTGAGAATGCTGACATATTTCTTTAATGCTCTTAAAATGTGCAACTATTTCCCTGAAAGTACTTGAGTTAATTGTGTGGCTGTTGTGAAAAATCTATTTTCACTTATTTCCATCATTTTTTTTTTTTATGAGTAAAAAAGAAAGAAAAAAATTGAATAATACAGCATAATATACTTTGCTGAAAGAAAATTTTGTGATTCATATGAAATGCAAATAGCCTCTCCAGGCACCACCTATTGGATGTAGCAATCCTGAAATAGCAACCCTCACAAACTTTACCGTATTATTTAGGCCAGGGTAAGACTGGCATATAAAATAGACGATGCTTTCATTTTAATGCATGCAGTGGCCGGCAGCTCCACTAACCCGAGCATGACAGCTTCATGAATGACTTTGCAGCTGTCATGATTGAGTGAGGGGAGTCTCAGCCACAGGGTGCATTACAATGCAAGCGTCGTCTGTGTTTTACTGCAGTCTGACCCCGACCTTAGAATATGAAGCCAAACCTCTTTGTGCAGACACTTTGTTTTAGGATGTTTTCCTCTCATCTTTGCACCGCAAGAGATTGGACGTACAAATCCTCATATACAATGAAGGTCTGTATCAGTGTATGTATTAATTATGTTATAGTAACATGCTAGTGAAATCCTCAACAGGCCACAGGGTGGACAAATATGGCATGAACCTCTCCCAACAAGTTTTGAAAAATTCATACTTCTTTAAGCTGGTCAGGAATGATGTATCTTGCTGTGAGATATCGATGACCCTAATTATTCTCACATTTTGACTTTTGATCTATCGTTCATGCCGCACCTCCCCCAAAGTCCAAAGCAGTCTACAGAACTTTGTATCACTCCATCCCTGCCCACATATTATTTGTCACTTCATCCAGTGCAGCCGGAGTATGATTCCTTTTCTATCCTACTACTACCAAGCAGCAAAGTAAGAATAAATCTTCTAAAACCTTGTAGGGCAAGTTGAGATATAGTCAGATACCAGCAGAATTGGACTAGAGTACCAAGCACCCAACAGTAACATCAACTCCGGAGTCCCACCGCTAAACACAAATATTACATTACCCTTATTCACAAAGTTATATAATAATTAACTAGGGAGATGGATAAATACATTATGCTGCCTTTATTTGTATAAAGTGAATCTAGTTTATTGTGTGAAGTACTGCTCATATAGAAGTGTGGGAGACCCGCCTCTGAGTAAGCACCTACCGGGAGGGATTTACCTGTTCCCCTGTGGGCTGGTCTGAGCCTGATTAGTAGGTCTATTTCACATTTACATACAGCTTTTATAAAGTGTACTAAGGTTAGAAAAAGGTGGACCACAGGGTGTTTGGAGACGTGTCCACTCCATCTTACAAAATACATACAACATTCAGTTCCCACTAACACCACAGTGGACTACTTTTAACTTCCTAGAAGAGTCTCAAAACTCTCAAGACGAACAAAGGCAGCACTTATCATTTGTGTCTCAACCACTATATTAAAAAAAACATTTTACACCATTGGCGCAACCCAGAAACATCGTCAATGTCACTAATCCAAACAAATATACTGTTTCCATTCAAAATTAACTGGTTGGACGCATCAAATAAGGAGAAACTAAGTTTTTTGTTTGTTTGTTTTTTGAAACGTGGTCTTTATTTATTCCTACTTTGACATTATTAAGAATAGACTTAAAACTCAATTTGAGCATACGTCATGATATTTGCATGAACTTCTAAATGGACACATAACTATTCCATAATAGGGAACTGTGGTTGCACGTAGAGAGGGGCGTTTGGGAATGTCTTGAATAAGATTTTTTTTTTGTTGTTGCTTCTGTTATACAAGTAATAAAAATCAATAAAAATATTTATAGAAGAAAAAAGTTGGACCAGCCTGCTGAGCCTTTCACAATTTTAGACAGACATTTCTGGCATTGGGAAAAGAAGGTTCAGGGAGATGTCGGCATATCCTTATCTGGTGAAATAGAAATTCTCTATTAAAATTCTATAGCAGGTAAAAGAAGTGCAATCTCTGGCATCGGTTTATCTATGCTGAAGATTAAAAGATCATGTGTCTAAAGTTTATACCATTAGATGCTTCTATAATTAATGTGGAAAAAGTCTGGAGGTCCATATGGCCACTTCTTATGGCTTGGCTTTGCCTAACATCAAAATGTCATCATCCATTCTCGATCAGATTGTTCAAGTCTTCAGACAGTAACCAAATACCCCCAATAATGAAGAAGGTAAAGGATTTCTCTGTCTCTTACTGCCAGTAATAATGGCTATTAGTATATTACATTTGCATGACAAGAAATGCTGTAAACTCGTGTAAAATGCTGAAATATGCTCAAGTAGAATAAAGGAAATTTTAGTATTGCATTGCTACCATAGGAATACTTGAAAAACAAGAGATACTTAGTTTATGTATTGGCCAATCTATGTAAGCCAGATAACAACGATAAGGTGCATCTCACTTATTGGGAAGGTAGATGCACCTTGTCATGGTTATTGGGCTTACCGTACATGGAATGGCCAATTCATAAACTAAGCAACTCTTGTTTTTCAATTATTCCTATAGCAGTAATGCAATACCAAAATTTCCTTCATTTTAGTTCAGCATATTTCCGCATTGTACATTGCCGCAGTTTTATATTTTCGTAGTTATACTGTGTTTTTCAGCTAGGCACCGGGTCACACCTGTTGGATGTGCCAGTCAGTCTTTTTTGGTACATTTAAAATGCTATAAACATAGTTCTATACATCCCATCATTGAGGAAGGATGACGGAGCATAAAGAAGAGGTGACCCATTCAATGTCGGTGCCAATAAAATATCGAACAATCCCATCAGTTAGGCAGCTCACTGCTTTGACTTTCCTTATGTTGTCTTTTAGCCTGACATTCCGAGGTGAGTGTCACCAAATGACCAATCGTAAAAAAAGGAAACCTGACTTCTCAATCTTTTCGTGATCTTTTTGTGCTACTTGGGGTTTACCAAAGGTTGCTGTACGAATTACTGTCGGTCAAGAATGTTGTGCTGTTTTGAAATTCATTCTTTTAACAACATTTGCTGAAATGTAATGGTGGCCCACATGTATGATGTTCTAGTTCAAACCTGAAAGCAACTGTGATTTCAAGAGACTTATAGCTCCAAGTTTGTCCACAAAAATATTAAGGAGACCAGACTTTTCTTTTTTTACTGTTAATTTTTGCAAGAGGTACACTTCTCTTTTAGTGATAATGCTGCTTCTGTGGCTAACAGAAGATTAAAGGGGTTTTACCATGAACAAAGTTAATTTTAATCAATAGATCTTGGAATAATAATAATTTCCACAATTGGATGTGATTAAAAATATGTTCCTGTGCTGAGAGAGAGTCTTATAAATGTGTCCCTGCTATGTATTGTGTAATGGCCTTGTCTGACCGTACAGGGACATGGTCTGATCATACCACATCTCCTGTTCTGAGATAATCTTATATATGTGTCCCTGCTATGTACTATGTAATGGATGTGTCTGACCATACAGGGACATGATCTGATCATACCACATCTCCTGTGCTGAGATAATCTTATATTTGTGTCCCTGCTATGTACTGTGTAATGGATGTGTCTGACCGTACAGGGACATGGTGTGATAATACCACATCTGCTGTGCTGAGAAAATCTTATATATGTGTCCCTGCTGTGTACTATTTAATGGATGTGTCTGACTGTACAGGGACATGGTCTGATCATACCACATCATCTGGGCAGGGGAGGACGCAGAAGAGTATAAAGACAATACTGCAAGGGTAATAGCCGATTCTTTTTGTGAGGTAAAACATTTGTCTGCCTTTTGTTTGAAAATATGTTAAACCTAAAATAATTATTTGTGATCCTGTGCTGTAATGTCTGTATACTCTTTCCCGTGCTGTAGTGTCTGTATACTCTTTTGCTTCTTGTCCGACCCAGGAGGTGTGGTAAGATCAGACTTTGTCCCTGTACAGTCAGACGCATCCATTACAAACAGCACACAGCAGGGACAAATATATAAGATTATCTCAGCCCAGGAGATGTGGTATTATCAGACCATGTCCCTGTACGGTCAGACACATCCATTACACAGTACATAGCAGGGATATATATAAGGTTATCTCAGCCCAGGAGACATGGTATGATCAGACCAATTCCCTGTATAGTCAGACACATCCATTACACAGCACACAGCAGGGACACTTATATAAGATTATCTCCGCACAGGAACAGTTTTTCTAAACATATCCAATTGTAGAAATTATTATTATTCCAAAGTGTATTGATTAAAGTTAACTTTGTTCATGGGAAAACCCCTTTTTCTCATCTTGGTTCATGATTACAGACTGAACATTAAGGAAAAGCCACACCTGGCGGTCTTCTGTCATGGATTTCACTTTAATTTGTTGCATAATCTACTTGTGTTTGATGGAGATTTTGCTTGGATGTATTGTATGTTTTACCCATGTATGGTACTTTGAAGGGGTACCATCTGCAGTAAAAATTGCTAATATTGCTGAAATCTGCTGAGCATGTTATAAATTTGCTCATTTTTCATATGAATATTTCCGCTACATGTGAATTCCACTTTTTTACACCCCATTCAAGTGTATTTTCCGGTTATTTGCTATACATGCGTCTCTACCACAAATCTGAATCTGACAAATTTGGCCTTGAGTTCCAGGTACAAACCTGTTAAACATTCATGATTCTGTTAATAATTGAGCTTGGTGGTCTTTAATATTCTTTGATTTCTTCTCCCCTGGCATATTCTGATGTAGAGTATGATAAATACACAGTGACTTAATCATTGGCAACATTGAAGACACAAACAGAATTCCCTCTTCCTTTGGCTCGGTGCTTGACTTTAACTCAGCAGAAAAACTAATCTTCTAAATGCTTGTAATATCTATAAAGCCTCCCCAGACAGAACCACCAAGAAACAGCTCACAGCGGCCTCTCCGTACATGCTTTACCCGTGCATAGTAATAAAGGATCGAAAAAAGCTGTAAACGCTATCTTATCATTCACTTGATGGGAGTTGCTTCCCTTAGATGTTCTTGTTTTTGAAAAGTAGAAGTTCATTTGAAGATTCTTCCCCTATTCTTTATACGGTCATTAATATAGTATATAGATGCACTTAAAGGGTGTTTCCCACAAAGGTAATTTCAAAGTTTATTTTAATCAATAGAACTTGGAATAATACTCATTTCCACAATTGGATTTGCTAAATAAACTGTTCCTGTGCTGAGATAATCTTATGTGTCCCCGCTATGTACTGTGTAATGAATGTGTCTGACCATACAGGGACATGGTCTGATCATATCACATCTCCTGTGCTGAGATATTTAATAATCAAGTGTCAATCTGGCAACCTATTTAATTTCCTGGTTAAAAATGTGTGGCGCTTCGCTGTATTTTGTCTTGCCAGCGCAGGTAAACGAAGCAGCTACTGGCTGCCAACCCCAGCTACCTGGTGTTACCTTCACTGGCAATGAAAAATACAGGGAAGCCTTATTTTTTTTTTATTAGTTAATTAAATAAATAGCTTAAAAAAAAATTGGCGTGCTCTTTGCTGTATTTTCTATTGCCAGCCAAGGTAACCCAGACAGCTTGGGGCTGGAATTCTGCGTTCTGGGCCCCCACGCTGAAAATTGCAGCCTGCAGCCGCCCCAGAATTGGCACATCTATGAGAGATGCCAAAAGTGGCGGTTGCCCCGCTCTTCCAGCTGCCATGTAGCGGTGACAGACTGGGTAATAAAGAGGTTGATGTCAGCTTTTGTTTGGCAGCTGATATCAAGCCGTAATTGGTAAAAAAACACAATGAGAAATGTTTCATTACATACAAAATAGACAGAGACACCTTGTTATCCACTTTATTAGCTCCCACCAAGTTCCCCTGCGGCGTAATCCTATAATCTTGCAGTGCGGTAGTATGATGTGTCTTGCAGCCACCATCTTTGTATACCTGAGTGTCCAAAGATGGCGTCCGCATGTGTATGCGTATGTGTACATGTATGCTTGTATGTATGCCGTATATGTGTGTATGCGCATGTGTGTGCGTGTATGTATGCGCATGTGTATATGCATATGTATTCATGTGTGTGTGCGTGTGCATATTTGTATGTGCAAGTGTGTAAGTGTGAATTTATGTGCACGTATGTGGGTGTGTATGTCCATCTGTTTGTGTGTTTGTGTATGCATGTGTGTGCGTATTTCTGCGTGTGTTTTGTCTGTATGTATTTGCATGTTTATGTATGTGTATCTGCGTGTGTTTTGGGGACATTATACTGTGTGTATGCGTGCTTGTATGTGTATGCACGTGTGTATGCGTGATTGTGTGTTTCTGCATGCATGTATGCACATTTGTGTGTATTTGTATGTATGTGCTTGCATATGTGTATATGTGCATGCTTGCGTGTGTATCAGCATATTTGTGTGTATGTGCGTATGTGTGTGCGGACATTATACTGTGTATGTATGTATCTGCGGGTGTGTATGCGTGTATGTGCATGATTGCGTGTTTATGTGCATCTGTGTATCTGTGTGTGTGTGGGGACATTAAACTGTGTTTGTATGCTCATGCTTGCATTTGTGTATATGCGTGCATGTGTATGTGTCGACATTATACTGTGTGTATATGCATGCGTGTGTGTTTGTGAGTGCATGTATATCTGTGTGTGTATATGCATGGGCGTGTGAATTTGTGTGTATGAGGATATTATACTGTGTGTATGCATGTTTCTGTGTATGTGAGTTCGTGTGTATGTATGTGCTTGCATGTGTATGTGCGTATGTTTGTGCTTGCTTGTGATTGTGTGTGTGTGTATATGCATGCATGTGCGTGTGTGTATATGCGTGTTTGTGTATGTGCGTGTGGGAACATTATACTGTGTGTGCATGCATGTTTGTATGTGCGTGTGTGTATCTACATGTGTATATCGGCGTGTGTGTGGGGCCATTATACTGTGTGTATGCGTGTGCATATGTGTGTTTGTGTGTATGTGCATGCATGTGAATGTGTGGGGACATTACATTGTGTATGTGTGTTTGTGAGTCTGAATATGTGTGTATCTGCATGTATGTATGTATATATATATATATATATATATATATATATATATATGCGTGTGCTTGCTTGTGTGTATGTGGGGACATTATACTCTGTGTATGAATGTGACTGTATGCATGTGTTTGTGTGTAAGTGCATGTGGGGACATTATACTGTCTGTATATGTATGCATGTCTATGTATTGATATATATATGAGTACATGTATGTATGAGTGGGTGTACATACATGTCTGTGTGTGTGTGGTGTGTGTCCTGCCGGTGCCCTCCCACCCACTTTCGTGCAGTCAGAGCCAGCAGGAAAGACTGTGGCTTGCGGCCTGTGCTGGAAATGGGGTGCAGCGCCACTGCACTTCATCTCCAGCACAGGCTACAAGCCGCGGTCTTTCCTGGCGGCTGTGACTGCATGGAGGTGGATGGGCAGGCATCGGTGGGTCCAAGCAGATGTCTGGCGGCGGGTCTTGACTGTGATTCGGCGGCGGATCCTGGCGGGCACCAGCGGTGGGGTGGGTTCGGCGGGGTGTCCCGCTGGAGGTACTGTGCAAGGGCCTGGTACCACCAGTGGGTGCCAGATTGCAATACCCATCACTTGGATATTCCAATATGGCGGTTGGTGTACTTCCGGTGTGGCGCGGTGGATTGTGGGATTCGAGAACGGTCCAGACAGAAGTGGTTGACGGACAATTTTAGGTAAGTGTATATTAGATTATCTCCAGTTATTCACAAGACATAATCAAGCGGGGAGAGGGAGTGCTCGTTTCGCCGAGCAGTGCTCCCCACTGGAGCAGTTGAAGCATCACTGCTCTGCGAAACGGCAGCCGTCGTCCGTGCTCCCCACTCCCTCTCCTCGCTTGATTATGTCTTGTGAATAACTGGACGAATAAAAGGATCTCAGAAATTCGGTGAGTGTCGCCTGGCTTTTTCTTTCTTGGACATATATAAGATTATCTCAGTACAGGAACATTTTAACACATTCAGTTGTGGAAATTATTATCATTCCAAGATCTATAAAATGTGTATGTTTGTGCACACTGTCACTGTTAGCTCAGGAGAGTCCTGCAATACATACAGCAAGCATATAGATGTGGGCTGGCATATAGTGTGAGCATCAAAGCCAGTGGCCACGCCTCTGCCACACACCCCTGCTGAATCTGTTCTGTGATTTTTTTTTTTATCCCTGAAGGAGGGGTGATAGCTGAGGAGCAGATATGATTTTATTGATTTATAAGCGATTTACAGATTATAGAATTATAGTTCCCATGTCAGCTTCTTCATGTAGTAGGGCAGGGACAATATAAAAATGTTTTCATTTCCTGAAGTTCCCCTTTAACCCCTTTCTGACATCCACTGCAAATTTAATTGTAAAGTGCTGTGGAATATGTCTGTAGTATATAAAAATAAATGTAGTACAATTATATGATTGATACATGTATGGTGCTGCAGGAGGTGCGTTCTCACAAAACGCCATACATGTACGATGTTGCAATTGCATCTCACAAGCAGAGCTGTCAAAATCATCACCTGGTGTCAAACCTGACACTGCTGTAACGCTCTCGCCAGTGTTTGACCCCTCTGATTCCATCGTCATTAGTGACGGTAGCACCATTCTGTTTGTAGAGAGCTGGAGCTCCCTCTTTGCTCCTATCCCTGGTGAACCCCAGGCCAAATAATGGCCACTGGATCACCCAGTTACAGTGGCCTGTAAGGCCCTGCCTCGAGCAGGACCTGATATGCCTCCTACCTGTGTGTGAGTCACTGATCTATTGTCCTGCAATGCAAAAGCACTGCAGAGTTTCGAATCAGTGATCACACCAAAGGAAGTTGATGTCCCACCCTGGGACTAGGTAAAAAAAGTTTGAAAAACATTAAAAAAGCAAACAAACACAAAATAAAGAACAAAAAAAGCTAAAAAGTATAATACCAATAAATACTTAGTATGTAAAAATAAACATACACCTGTCACACTACTAGTTAACCTATTTAGTGCCAAAAAATGAAACTTTTCATAAGACCGCCTCCAAAAAATAAAACTCAATTAAAAAGTTGCATGTAAATAAAAATTGTATTGCTGAAAACATCATCTTGTCCTGCAAAAAAAATGTCCTCACTTAGCTCCATCTATGAAAAAATAAAAAAGCTACTCTCAGAACACAGCAATGCAAAAACATTGCTTTTTTTTCTATAAAATAGTTTGTGTAAAAGTGGCACAACATAAAAGAAGGCATAATGTGGTTTCCCTGAAATTGTACCGACCCAAAGAATAAACCTTTCCTATTAATTTTACCATATGGTGAACAGCATAGACCCCCCCCCCCCAAAAAAAGAAAAAAATCCTGAATAGCTGCTTTTATGTACATTCTGCCTGCCAAAAACCAGAATAGAAAGCAAACAAAATATGGTATTTGTCCGAAAATGGTACAAATAAGTGTCAAGTCGTCCCGCAGAAAACAAGCCCTCACATGACTGTTGGCTGAGATACAGAAAACTTAGAGCTTTCAAAATATAGAGATGCAAAAATCTTTTTTGTTAACAGATATTTTTTAAAAGTTGTTTTAGTGTGTGATAATAGCCAAACATAAAAAAGATGTAAATCTGATATCACTCTAATTGCACCGACTCAAAGAACAAAGTCGTCTAATCACTTATACCGCACAGTGAACAGCATAAAAAAATAAATCAACTCTTGACCTGCTGTTGATTTGTTCATGTTTCCTCCTAAAGATCGGAGTAAGTCTCGGCTTACATTTCTCCTGTTCTCTACGCTGAGCGCTTACATCGGGGTTTACATGTAAATCTCTGAAATATGTGATATAAATCCAATATAAGTGCTCAGAATAGGGGAGGGGATAAATGTGATCCAAAACCTTATGTAAAATGTGCCCAATAAAAGCTTCAACTCAAACCACACGCACAAAAATAGTTCCCATGTAAATTCCTCACCTGGAAATATTGGTAGCACAAATGCAATGCACTATGACCCCCCTTCCAAAAAAAAAAAAATAATGAAAACGCAAAATCTAATATCTGGAAAACATCCATGAAGTCAATACCATCAGTTCACCTGTAGATAAAGTCCTAGAGGGGTGTAATTTTTCAGGATGGGTTATTTCAGGGATCATTCTGCATTTCTGGCACCTATGGGCTCTTTATATGGCGTCTGCAAATTATTCTATGAAAAATTGTACTCCAAGAGACACATACTGTAGCGCTCCTTCCCTCCTGAGTCTCATCTTGTGGTTATACAGTGGTGTACAGCCACATATGGAGTATTACAATGCTCAGCAGGCTTTGTGTGACAGATTTTGGTGCCATTTTTACCAATTTCCCTATGTAAAAATGTAAGATATAGGGCTAACAATTTTGTTCATCGGCCAACAGTATAAAATTCTGTGACACACCTGTGATGTCAATATGATCACTGCAGGGCTAGATGAATTCATTGAGAGGTGTAGTTTGTAAAATGGAGTCACTTATGGGGGGGAGTTCTGCTGTTCTGGCACCTCAAAGGCATAGCCAATGGGACCTTGCACCTGCAAATCATTCTAGCAAAATCTGCTCTTGTCCCTTTTGAACTTTGCACTGTCCATCAAAAGTAGTTTTCGACCATCTATGGGAGTATCGGTGTATTCAGGAGAATGCGTTACAAATTGTACCATTTAATTTCTCCCATTACCCCTTCTGAAAATTAATAAGGCTTGGCCAAAGCAATATTTTACTTGAATAAATGGTGATTTTCATTTACTCAGCCCAAGTATATACATAATCTGTATGTAGGGAAGACGGGACAGCAACTCAGAACTAGGATGAATTCCACACAATAAAAGAAAAAAGAACAGATCTACCTACACCATAAGTCTATATTCACACACACCGTATTTGATCTTTTTTTTGCATCTGTGTTTGCAGATCACTCAAATGGAATCCCAGAAAAGTCCGTGGGTTTTCACTTTTTCCTGTTCAGACAGGGAATTTGTGTTGTGATCCGATTTTTCCCTTGAAAAGTGATCCGTAAATTCTTTTCCCATAGGAACCAATCTAAATGAAGATCAAAAATGTAGCACCAAAGCGGATCAACAACAGATCAGAAACAGATGATCTGTTTTCTGGTGTGTTTTTTTTTTTTTTTTAAAGCTGATCCAGTTTTGCAGCAGAAAAAGAGAAAAACAGAGCAAAAAATGTTGTGTGAATGTAGTCTAATGGATGTGAAAATACTAGATTTTAAAGGTCATTTCAAATCCCAAAGAGACAGGAGAATCTGGGAATACAAACTGTTGATTACCTTTGACACATTCAGAGCAAGAATGAATGTGTCACATGGTTTTATGTCTTTTTACCTCAATTGAGGAATCTTCAGATCTAGGACCAGACCACCAATCAAAGGCAAAGAAAATGATCACAGGTCTTATTTCTGGACCCTGATTTTATTACCCCAGATGTTCTTTTCCCCCTCCCAACACTGACCACTATGCACTGCGTCACCGCTCCTGTCTTATGTTCTGCATTATTCCGTCATCCATTTGTATATAAATGTGTGTGTTCAGATTTAGACCAATGTTACAGAATGAGTGAGAACAGATTAATGTGTGTCCTCCACTTTTTTCTCATCCTGAATCTGGATGAGAAAAAAAATTGCAACATGCTGCGATAGTATGCGATTCTCGTGCGAGACTCGCCAATACAATTCAATGGGTCCTACAAAATCACGGACAGCACATGGACCATCCTAGTGGCATCTGTTTTTTTAGCTTATACATTATAATTCTGTAGCTCAGAACACTGTAAAATGTTCCTGTAAATGATTATACAGTAATGGCTGCTGAGAAAACGCACACGGATGTCACACGGACAGCACTCAGGTGTTATCTGAGAAAAACAAACACACAATTGCATAGCACTTGCATGCCACATGGATCAAAAAATGGATGTCACTCATCCAACTCTCCTGGATGACAAACGGACTGATTTTTTTTTTAAAGCCAAAGTGTCCCTACCCTTATTGTGAGCCTGATGAAGAGACCTTAGAGTCTCGAAAGTTTACTCTTTATTACCATCTTTTTAGTTAGCCATTAAAAGGTATCAACCACTAAGGACTCTCAGATTTTAATATTTTTCTAGGTTAGTTGGACAAATCTAAGCCACATGATTAGCGCACTTGGTGTTAGCATGTCGAAATCTTAAGGCTATGTTCACACTGTTTTTTACGGAGAAGAAACTGAATGGAAACGTGTTGAATTTGCTGCTTAGTTTCACTCTAAAACTCTGCAAAAAAAGACTGTGTGCGCATGGTAAGGAACACATACCCAAAACATTCAGAGGTTTTTGTGAATTTTTCATCATATTTTATTAACCTAGAACCAAGAAAAATCCTGTTTAAAAATTTGAATTAATTCTTTAGTTAGTATTGTTTTTGTTTGTGGGTTGTAGAGCAGATTTGTCTATTGTGAATACCTTATAAATGTAATTTAATGTCCTTTTTTTTTTTTACTTGGGGGATTTATCAAAATATTTATTCTACTGATTTATTACAAATATATGCCATTTTTTTAGGTGCATTGTAGTGATTTATATTAAAATGTGGAATTTGTTTAGGTGCATATTACTGCTTGTTTGTGTGCTTTCATGGCCAGCACACTCTTTAACACATTTCCTCTTTATTTCCCTGTAGCGATTGGTATCGCGCTCTCTAGGTGTTAATCCTGATGATCTAACGGATCCAGTGAAAGTAACAATACCTCGCTATGTTCTTTGTGGACAAGGAAAAGATGAACACTATGAGTTTGAAATAAAGGTGAATTCATCCATGTATTTCTTAATAATTTTTTATTTCTTAAATCACTTGTTCATATATATTTTTGCAATATACTGTTTGTTAAAAGAAAAAATAGCATCTTCCTCACCTTCCCACAGAATAATGGCCCAGTTTCCTAGCCTGCACAAACCTCCTCATATTTGAAATGCTAAATAATGAGGAGGGGGATGCAGCTGCAGATCACTGCTCAGTGAGTGTTTCAGTAAATAAAAAATTAGGGCATTTGGGGGTGGAGGGTTTACTAGATTGGCCTGAAGCACAAATCATACCTTTTACATTACATCAGGATGAGATCACCCACTCCATATATATGAGGAGAGATACTGTATATTTTAGCAGAGGGAAATAGAAAAATACAAAGGTTAGACACAACATTTTTACCTGCTTTTCATTGAATACACTTCTACAGATCGCTAATGAACAATCATGATTTTTTTTTTGTTGATAGGGCAGAATTATTCAAATAACAGGTTCCCTCTAAAGTGTAACCGTCCTTTAAATTTTTACTTAATAATAATAATGTATAGCAAGTGATTATAGTAAACTTTCAAATATACTTCATAAGTGAAATCTGGAAGAAAATCTTTCAAAAACCTTCCAGAAGATGTCCCCACTAGGCTGTTTCTAAACCTGACATATACACGTTGTCAGGGAAATCCGTCTTCAGCTCCACACACTGAATATGGCCAAATAAGTGGGGCAGGGCCTACACAGTGTTCACACTACAGCTGATCAGAGTCTCAGGCTACCTCAGGCAGGGACAGTGCTGAAGGCTGTCAGCGCACAGCTCCTGTGATCTTATCTGACTCCTCTCCATTCATATCGGCTCTGCTCCGTGTTACCAGCTGATTGCCTCTACACAGCTCCTCAGCTGATAACACGGAGCAGAGCCAATGTGAATGGAGAGGAGTAATCAAATAATCAAGCAGAGACAAGTCATAATAATAAAAAAAAATTACAGCTGAATTCTGAAATTCCAACATTAACATTAATTATATGAAATTGAAATTAAAGTAATGGTATAGAAACTGTTAAAAGATTAGGTACTTTGCGCACAAATTGACTAATTCATGAGAGCCCAACAGCCAGTGACAAAGCAAACCTCTTTGTTGGGACCCTAACCTTATATGCCTCCTACCTGGTTTGAATGTCTACAATTTTAAGGGCCGCAGGACTCGGCTTTAATTTAAAAAAAAAAAACACCCTAGACTGAGGGGCGGAGTGCTCAGTCAGAAGGGAATGTAGTCAGTATTTCAGAGTGCAGCTGTATTCTTTGGTTATATTGACTAGTGTCTCGGCACCTGTTCACACCACTTCTCTCATTCTTGAAGCTGCTGACCAGTTTTTTGATATATGTAGTACACTCCCTTCTGACTGAGCATTCCCCCCACCATCAGCCTAGGGCATTTTTAATTTGAGATGTATCCTGCCTACCCTTTATATTGTACGCTTTCATCTCGGGTAGAGGCATATAAGGTTAGGGGTATGCCTTATCGCTGGCTGTTGGGCTCTCATGTATTGGCCAATTTGTGCGCTAAATATCTCATTTTTAACATTATTTCTATAGCCGTAATGTGATTCTAATTTGATAGACTTAATGTTTACATATTATCGCATTTCAGACAGCAGCTGATTTTTTTTTGTGTGTATATTGCTTGTAGATTTACTATTACTGTATATGGGAGGTTTATACTATTTGTACCTTTTTGTCTTCTGCAGATAATTGTCTTAGAAGAAACCTGGACGGTTTTCAGAAGGTATAGCCGATTCAGAGAAATGCATAAAACGTTCAAGTTTAAGTATCCCGAGGTACGGTATTTTGTATAAACTTTTTCCCTTTGCATTGTAATGTGCATTTTGGCAATTAGATGTTTGTGTAACTAGGGCAGAATAATTCATTTCCTTGATGTACAATCAGAGGTGTTTCAGTTGAAAAGTACAGCAAACGTTTTCAACAGTTCTCTTCTTTGTTACGTCTGAAAAAACGGATTAACTTCCCAATGGATTGATAGGCAAAACACAATATTTAGACAATTCCTGTTTGGTTCCATTAAAGTGTTCCTCATTAGTGACATCTATGAGCGTTTACTGAATTCTAAATATGTAAATATAAGATTTTTACAGGCGAGACAATTTAAAATTTGTTGGTTTCTACAATGGAGACTTTTTCATCCCCAACTTTTTACATGTACTACATGGCACCAAGAAACCACTGTCTTTAAATGTATAGGTAGTTTTTAAAAACAGGAAACTTTTTCCTAATTTGTAAAAAAAATAAAATAAAAAAGTTTACATTTTTTTATAGAGTCAGCCAGGGCCTAGGCATGTGGTCATGCACAGGTGGGATAAGGAGGGGGATGGGGTGTCGGGATCAGACCTATCTAGGTTCGTTAGTTAGCTAAGGTTTCAGCCACAGGTAGGCTCAGGTGGTGACCTCTCTCCCCTCACACTATTGTCAGGGCCTTCCTTTACAGCTTCCCTGGTTTACCCCCTTGTGCCGCATGCTGAGTGGTCCCATGCTCCGACATGACAACTGTCTAATGGATAGGGAATATGTTTAAACTTTAAGCTCAGAAAGCTTCAAGGTCCATACTTGTTTTGCTCTAAAATGCTCCATCAAAATTAAATAGCGGATGGAGATATCATATTAATGTCATCAAAGTGGTAAGACAGACATTCCATTGGGTGACAACTGACTCCATCTCTGTTAATGTACACCTTGTATTTCTGCTGTCAGAGGTTGTCACCCAGTCCAAACTAATAAAAGGTTGACCTTCCAAGAGATTTGTTGAAGTATTTCCTACACACATATTGCAGTATAACAATTTATCTAGGTTGAAATTTTTAGTAAAGCAACCTTGGGCATGAAATCCACATGAGCTCGTTACAATATGCAATGGTTTGTCTTTTTTAAGGAAAAGATAGATGTAAAATGAGTCAAAGAGAAAGGAGTCCAGGCAGGAGAATAAGGCCACATGTACACATTAAGTATTTGGTGATTTTTTTTTTTTATCTCAGTAATTGTAAGTCAACAATCAGAGAAGTATAATAGAAACACGTCTCCACTTCTGTTTTTATCACCCACTCCTGTTTTTTTTTTACAAATACTTTGCACATGGCCTAAGTGTCCCCTTGGCAGCTCCCTCTGGCTTTTCCTCCTTTTGCTTAATTTGATTGACAGATTCCTCCCTAATTTCAACCCGACCGGAAGAAGCCAGTGGGAGCCCCTCAGTTGACACTTACCTCTTTGCTGGTTTAATTTTTCAAGATCTGCTTCCTCTGAAACACCGGAAAGTAAAACACAACTTTTTCTGGTCATCATAATGGGAGACCCAGACAATGGGGTTTAGGGCACTGCCCTCCGGAGGTCACACTAGGTACTACAAGTTTGTAGACACCGCCCCCTCCGCTTATAAACCCCTACCGCAGGGAACATCCTCAGTTTTAAACTTAGTGTGCTCGGAGGATCACGCTTTGCTTGCACTTCACTGCATTCTCACAACTTACGTGATGGCGTCTGAAGACAAGGTAAAATGGTTCCGGTCGGGACCTGCGACAGCCTCCCCGCTCACCCTTGTGGAACACGCAGGTGGAGGTACCGGAGGGCCTAGAGCCTGGACACTTTGTGTTCTCCTGGTACGCTGTTGCGCTCCTTTCCATCCCTCTCTGGGGGGCTCTGGAGAGTGGGAGATGGGAGCCTTGCACAGCTCCGCTCCGTCCGAGGCCTCCCTAAATGGTGCTTACAGACCGGACTGGAGCCAGCCCAGTCCGAGGCCTCCCTAAATGGTGCTTACACTCCGGACTGGTGCTGAACCCCCGTCCGAGGCCTCCCTAAATGGTGCTTACAGACCGGACCGGCACTGAGGCACTCTGTGTCTCCTGTGTGCCTGGGGGTAGTGTCTGTCACTTTATGTGTCCTGACACTCAGACCGCGCGTTACTCTCGGGTCCGCGGATCTGGAGGTGTACCCTGTGCTGGGGTCACCCTGGCTGACCGCCCTGTGTGTCGCAGGGGCTGAGGCTGTGGGCTGCGGATGTTTGTTTGTGCATGCAGTCTGTGTGTTGTATTCACACTACTTCCCGCGCTGCGGGCTCTGGCGCCTTCATACTGAGGCTGCTTGGAGGATGGGAAGCAGCCCGTGCGGTGACCTCATCGATGGGCGTGTGTGTGTGCTTCCCGCGTGTTTTCGGCGCCGCCCACAGTTTCACTGTCGGCGGCCATCTTTACCCCTCACTTCCCGGCTGGGATCTGTCTGCAGCGTGCGTCTGCACTCCAGGGGAGACCGGAAACTCTCGCGGAGGTCACACACACACACCGCTTCCTCCTACCGCTTCGCTGCGGTCGGTAAGCCACCGGGATTCCCGGTTTTTGTCTGCACAATTTGGCTTATTTTCCCCTGCTGTGGCGATGTCCTCAGTTAGGAAGCGTGCTGCTAAGGCGGCAGATGCCACCATTACCTGTGCTACATGCAATGGGACTCTGGTGGAGGGCTCCTGCAATAACTGCGGACGCCCAGAGGCCCGGACTGACACTGCTGAGACAGCAGCTCCGGTGCTGTACCCTGAGGTTCAGGTGATCCCAGGGCCATGGGAAACTCAGAATAAGATCAATGAATCTCTGTTGTCCCAGCTGTCCTCCATGTCGCAGTCCCTGGAGGCACTCAATAGGAGGCTGGAAAGCCCAGCTACTCCTTCCAGTTACCCCCGGGTGTCTCCCTCTTCTGCTGTGAGACCCCTTAAGCGGGCTCGTCGTGAGGATTCGCCAGAGCTCCAGGCTCTCTCTGAGGAGGAGCGTTCCTCTGATGGTGAGGAAGATGATGGGGGTTCGACTCTCGGGTCTGTGTCTGTGTCTGAACCACCAGACGGGGTGGAGGATTTGGTGTCCTCTATCAACGAGGCCTTACGTCTCGTGACACCCCCTGAGGAGGTGACTGTTCACCCGAAGGAGGTCTATCAATGGCTGCGGCCGGAGGCTAGACCAAGTGGCTCCTTCATGGACCACACTAACTTTGGAAGGGTGGTTAGAGCTCCCAGGTTACATCCTGGGCGGCGTTATGTCCGCAAACCCAAGGACAATCGCTTCCCCTTCCCCCAGGAGGTGCTTCAGGAGTGGTCGCAGTCCCCGAAGGTGGACGCTTCCATGACCAGGATTGCTGCACGCTCCCTTTTCTCTGCCTCTGATAGCTCCTCGCTGAAGGATGCGACTGATAGACAGGTCGAGCAACTCGCCAAGTCTTCCTATGAGGCTGTGGGGTCTTCATTTGCCCCTAATTTTGCCACGGTCTGGACCTTACAAGCGATTACTACCTGCTTGGATGGTATATCTGACCTGGCAAGGTCCAGTCCAGAGGTCCTGGCGCTTACCGAAAGGGCAAGGGCCTATGCGGACTACGCCAGGATGGCGACTTTGGAAACTGCCACTCGCTCAGCTGTGGCTTCGGCCAATGCTATAGCGATTCGCAGGTTGTTGTGGCTGCGTCTTTGGGACTCAGATGCCACATCTAAGAAGATTTTGCAGAATCTTCCGTTCTCTGGTGACAGGCTGTTTGGCACCGAACTGGACAAGCTGATAAAGGATTCTGCTGAGTCTAAGATCCCGCAGAATAAACCTAAGCCACGGTACACCGTTAAGAGGAACCCAAAGCAGTGGTCCTTTCGTTCCAGCTCACAGTCATCAGCACCGTCCGCTCGCACGGACCGAGGGGGCAAGCCCGCTTCTCAGTGGCGCTCTAAGAGTCGTCCAAAGAAGCCGGCGGGGGCAGCGGCTGCCACCCCCAAACCCGCCTCTACATGACTCGCTCTCCCTTCCTGCCTCCCCACAGGTGGGGGGTCGCCTGTCTCATTTTCAGGACAGGTGGCTACTTCACGTTCAAGATCAGTGGGTTCGAGACGTGGTCTCGCGAGGTTACAGGATAGAGCTGACGTCAAAGCCGATACCCCGATTCCATCGGTCGGTCCCATCCCCAGAAAAGGCTCAGGCCTTTCACCTGGTGTTGGAGGGTCTCCGCAGGGACGGAGTGGTGGTCCCGGTGCCTTCCGGGGAGAGGTTTCGGGGTTTTTACTCCAACCTCTTCATTGTCCCAAAAAAGGACGGCTCCTTCCGCCCGGTTCTGGACCTAAAGTTGTTCAACCGTCACGTGTTGGTTCGGAAGTTCCGTATGGAATCACTGCGCTCCGTGATCGCAGCTGTGTCACAGGGGGACTTCCTAGCGTCCATAGATATCCGAGACGCTTACCTTCACGTGCCCATTGCACCGGCTCATCAGCGCTGGTTGAGATTCGCAGTGGGGGAAGAACACTTCCAATTTGTGGCGCTGCCGTTCGGGTTGGCCTCGGCACCGAGGGTGTTCACAAAAGTGATGGCCTCCATGATGGCTCTCCTGCACGTGCAGGGGCACGCCGTAATACCCTATCTGGACGACCTGCTGGTCAGGGCGCCATCGGAACATCTTTGTCGGCAAAGCCTGGAGGTAACCATGAAGTCTCTGGAACAGTTCGGGTGGCTTCTCAATATCAAGAAGTCGACCCTGGTTCCGACCCAGTCACTGACATATCTGGGCATGGACTTCCACACGGACTCAGCCCTAGTGTCTCTGCCACGAGTCAAACAGATGGCGATCCAATCAGGAGTGCAAGCAGTCCTCCTATCACCACAATCATCCCTATGGATCTTGATGAAGCTGGTGGGGCGCATGGTAGCTGCAATAGAGGCAGTGCCTTTTGCGCAGTTTCGCCTCCGTCCTCTCCAGCTGGAGATTCTTCGCAGATGGGACAAGAGGACTATCTCTCTGAATCGGCTGGTGGCACTTTCCCGACCGACCAGGGATTCCTTGCAGTGGTGGCTCCAGCCCCGTCACTTGTCGCGGGGACGGTCCTTCCTCAAACCGTCATGGTTAGTGGTGACCACCGACGCCAGCCTCATGGGCTGGGGTGCGGTGTTCTTACACCACAGGGCTCAAGGCCTCTGGACTCCGTCGGAGTCGGCGTTGCAGATCAACGTGCTGGAGATCAAGGCGGTCTATCTGGCGCTCCTAGCGTTTCAGAAGTTCCTGTCAGGGCAACCCATTCGGGTTCAGTCCGACAATGCGACGGCCGTCGCCTATATAAATCATCAGGGAGGGACCAGAAGTGCTCAGGCCCTCGCCGAAGTCCACCGCATTCTATCTTGGGTGGAGGACAACGACTGCCTGATCTCCGCAGTTCACATCCCAGGGGTCGAGAACTGGGAGGCCGACTACCTGAGCCGGCAGGGGATGGACGCCGGAGAGTGGTCTCTTCATCCAGACGTCTTCCAGGACATCTGCAGCAGATGGGGCACTCCGGACGTGGATCTGATGGCCTCGCGGCTGAATCATCAGGTGCCGCATTACATGGCGAGATCATGGGATCCTCAGTCTCTGGGGGCAGACGCCCTGATCCTGAGTTGGTCCAGATTCCATCTACCGTATGTGTTCCCGCCTCTGGCTCTGATTCCCAGGGTTCTGTGGAAGATCAGGTCGGAATGCAGGGTAGCCATTCTAGTGGCTCCGTATTGGCCCAGGAGGTCCTGGTATCCGGACCTGTGGCGACTGTCAGGCGGACACCGGTGGGCTCTTCCGGAACGCGCAGATCTACTCGCGCAAGGCCCATTCTTCCATCTCAATTCCAGGGCCCTCAGATTGACTGCATGGCTCTTGAGGCCTGGCTGTTGACATCCAGAGGCTTCTCTCCTACGGTAGTCGCCACTATGACTCGGGCTAGGAAGCCTGTTTCCAGGAAGATATACCACAGAACGTGGAAGATTTTCTTTACCTGGTGTGCCTCGAGTGGCCGGTCCCCGTGGCCCTTATCCATACCGACATTGTTGGCTTTCCTACAGTCGGGGTTGGAATTGGGTTTATCTCTCGGCTCCCTGAAGGGTCAAGTGTCAGCTCTTTCAGTGCTGTTTGACAGGCGCTTGGCGCTCCTTCCCAGGGTCCGTCAATTTCTGCAGGGGGTGTCTCGGGTGGTTCCGCCCTACAGGCGGCCACTGGACCCTTGGGACCTTAACATGGTCCTGGCGACACTGCAGAAACCGCCGTTTGAGCCACTGAGAGACATTTCCGTATCTCGTCTATCCCAGAAAGTGGTCTTTTTGGTGGCGATTACGTCTCTGAGAAGGGTCTCAGAATTGGCTGCACTATCGTGCAAGTCACCCTTCCTGGTGGTTCACCAAGACAAGGTGGTGTTACGCCCGCGGCCAGAATTCTTGCCAAAGGTGGTTTCCACTTTTCATCTGAACCAGGAGATTGTTCTCCCATCATTTTGCCCCGCTCCCGTTCATCAGGTTGAGCGCGATCTCCATACTCTGGATCTCGTGAGGGCTGTCCGCATTTATGTGTCCAGGACTGCCTCCTTCCGGAGTTCGGATTCCTTATTTGTCCTTACGACAGGTCGCTGTAAGGGGTCCGCGGCATCTAAGTCAACCTTGGCCAGATGGATCAAGGCTCCCATTCAAGAGGCTTACAGGTCTTCTGGTCTGCCTCTCCCGGTGGGATTGAAGGCTCACTCTACCAGAGCTGTCGGTGCCTCCTGGGCTTTGCGACATCGAGCTTCGGCTCTACAGGTGTGTCAGGCGGCCACTTGGTCCAGCCTGCACACTTTCTCTAAGCACTATATGGTGCATGCCCATGCCTCCGCGGAGGCAAGTTTGGGCAGGCGGGTCCTCCAGGCGGCGGTTGCCCACCTTTGAGGGGGACCATGTGTTATCCGTCTGTTGAGGAACTCTTCCCGCCCTGGGGTATTGCTTTAGGACATCCCCATTGTCTGGGTCTCCCATTATGATGACCAGAAAAAAGAGAATTTTGTTTACGTACCGTAAATTCTTTTTTCTTTAATCATCAATGGGAGACCCAGCACCCACCCAGTTGTTCCGTTGCATGTTTTGCATTGGTTCTGTTCCCTGTTGGGACAGTGTTATCCGGGTTGTTGATCCGTTTGTACACGGTTTCTTCCCGACGTTTCGGGTGTGGTTTATTTGTCTCCTCGCAGCTTATGGACCAAACTGAGGATGTTCCCTGCGGTAGGGGTTTATAAGCGGAGGGGGCAGTGTCTACAAACTTGTAGTACCTAGTGTGACCTCCGGAGGGCAGTGCCCTAAACCCCATTGTCTGGGTCTCCCATTGATGATTAAAGAAAAAAGAATTTACGGTACGTAAACAAAATTCTCTTTTTTATAATGAAAGTGTCCACCTGAATTTCATTCTGCGCATGTTTTAGGCTTCATTAATTGACTGACAGCTTTTCTTTACAGGGAACCGGGCAGCTTGTTTTTGCTACCAAACCTATCACTACCTGTTCTGCACCTTCCTAATATGTCCCTAACCATCCCTGTCTAAGCTAAAACTGTGCTATAATGGTTGTAAAAAATAGCTTTGTCACTTACATTTTCGTATGCTAATGAGTCCTCTTAGCTACTCTGGGTAGTCACACTGGGCAGTCTTGAGGGCTCAGTTTCCCCCCTCGATGCTGGAAATAGATTTCACATTCGTGTTCCTGGCTCTTCAATTCAAATGTCCCCCTTCTGTGTATGACCCTGCGGCGGCATCATCTCCGCAGCTTTGTTATCATTTCAGCAGCTGCGCATTGAGAATACTTCCAAGGTGTACTGAGCGGCTTCATAATGCCCAGTGTGCGTGCTCAGAAGCCCTCACTGACGGCACCACATAACAGCGAGCTGCATAACAGCGAGCCATCAGTGAGGACTTCTGAGCATGCACACTGAGCATTATGAAGCCGATCAGTGCACCTCAGAAGTATTCGCAATGCGCAGCTGCGGAGATGACGCCTTCATGGTGTCGTTCACAGAAGGGGAACATTTGAATTGAAGAGCTGGGAGCATGCATGGGAAATCTATTACCAGCATCGTGTGGGAAGACGGAGCCCTGGAGACCGCCCAGTGTGACTACATAGAGTAGTCAAGAGGACTCATTAGCATACGAAAATCTAAGTGACAGAGACGTTTTTCAGAACCATTATAGGACAGTTTTAGCCTAGTCAGGGATGGTTAGGGATGTATTAGGAAGGTGCAGGGACAGGTAGTTGTGGGTTTGGGGGCAAAAACAAGCTGACAGGTTTCCTTAAGAATGTAATTACGAACAGTAGGTCAGATATGGAAGTACAACTCATGTTGTGACGTACCCACAACATTTTTCTGTAAATAAGCTCCCCATGGTCAGGTGGCATATCCTTTCGGGTCATGGTGCACCGGTAGCACATTCACATTGAGCGAATTATATTGGTTTAGTTGCAGGTTACAATTAAGGAAAATACTGCTGGTTGAAGGAAATTTTTGAAGTGTGTAAGCTACTGTCACGTCTCCCTTTATTTGGTGACTGCTGTCATCGAGCTAATGTCACTGTCAAAACAGTATAAATATGATCTCCTCACAAGTTTTGCCTTTTGCCGGCGCGCACCTGTGGCCTAATTATTTTGTATTTTTAAGATGTAATCTGTGCGGCTGCCACAAGCTTCTTTGCTAATCCGTCGCATTTAAACCAGATGAGTTCAAAAGGCGTCAATGAATAGTAAGCGTTGGAAAGCCACACAGCCTGTTTCACATTTCTTATCCCTTTTAAGTTTAGAAAAAGGTGATACTTCCAAGAATGAAATGTAAAACCGTTTTAGGCAGTTCTGTTAGATTCTTGTAGATTAAAGTATCCAAAGTTTGGGAGAGGAATATGCCTGCTGAGCCGCCAGCAATATTTCTGTCTGTGTGGTTCCTATTTTCTTATCTAATCACTGAGCCTCCTCAGCTAATAGATTCAAGTGTCAACTCACAGCAACGCGAGGCATTACTGAGAAATGCTCGTCTCTCCTAGAAGACTCATTTCTGTATTTCCTAAGAAGAATCCAGTCCATTGTTTCAGTTTATATTTGACTTAAAAGATTCCTCTACTTTTATTAGAGAGAAAAAAAAGGAAACACTTTCCGTTAACTGTATAGTTATTAGACATTGTTTTTCATTACAATTACCGTAATAACCAGCAGTGTAAGTAATGGAGTACAGTATATGGTTTGGTTCTGGCTGCCATTGTCCACTCCTTATAGATATAAAAGTGCCATTTCTAGGGACAAATTTTAGTTGATGTTGGCTACAAGATAAAGGCTTCAAAACTTATTAGACTAAAGTTTGCTGAACTTGCTGTTATGGACAGGATCAGCCGACAATTTAAAGTGTACGTGGCCTCCGATTTTCTCGGGGATCCTTTTGTTCCCCTGGAAGATAGGCTGCCATCAGAGGAGTCTAACAGTGGGAGCTCTCGGAGAACACAGGATCGCTAACCCTAACCAAGTGTCGCCGTGTACAGGGAGCTTGGGGGAGTAAGGTGTCAGCCACACATTTGTTCTGCCAACAGTTAAGTAATATATATGCGGGCCTTAAACCGAGTGTGAAAGGAGATACAATGTCCATACATCTACTCTTTTTAGAATACAATGCCTTGAAAAGTATTCATACTCCAGGAACTTTTCCATAGTTTTTCATGATAGGCCCCTTTCGCATCAGCATTTTTTTCAAATTTTGGCAGATCTGGCAAATTTACCGCATCTGCCGCCTAACGGTCGCACTTACGGCACACTTGCGGCAAGCCCCATGCATTGTCTATGGGGTGTGCTGCAAGTGCGGTATTGCCGCGATTCCGGCAGTTATGGCCGCAAAAACAACCACCGCTGACCGTGGTTTTTTTCGCAGCCACAACTGCCGTTAGTGCCAGATCGTGGCAATACTGCACTTGCCGCATCGGCCTCAAGCCCCATAGACAATGCATGGGCTTGCCGCAAGTGCGACCGCTAGGCTGCAGATGCGGTAAATCTGCCGGATCTGCTGCAATTTGAAAAAATGCTGATGTGAAAGGTGCCTTACACCCACAAACTTAAATGAAATTTGATATGATATACCAACTCAATAGAAAGCATTTGTAAACTGTAAATGAAGGGATACATGGTTTTCTAAATGTTTTAAAAATATAAGTCTGAAAATTGTGGCATGCATTTGTATTCAGTCTCCCCTGTATTCTGATACCCCTAAATAAAATCCTGAGTGACTGTTTGCCTCCAGAAGTTACCAAATTAGTCAATTGAGTTTACATATGTTTAAGTTATTGTTTGTAGAACTACAGCTGTTCTGTGAAGGCCCCAGAGGTTCGTTTGAGAAGATTAAGGATCAAGCAGCATAATGAAAACCAAGGAACACACCAGACAAGTCAGGAATAAAGTTGTACAGAAGAGTAAAATAGAATTAGGTTATAAAAACGAATGCAGCCCAAACTCTGTACAACTTACGGAGCACTGTTAAATCCATATTCCAAAAATGGGAGGGGTATGGCACAACTGCAAATTTACCAAGACACGACCGTCCATCTAACATCCCATCCCAAGTAAGAAGAGCAATAGAGAAGCAGCCAAAAAGCCTATGGTCACTCTTGAGGAGCTGCAGAAATCCAAAGTTTAAGTGGAGCAATCTATCCACAAAATAATTGTTAGTTGTATACTGCACAAATCTGGCCCTTATGAAAGAGTGGTAGGATGAAAGTAATTTTTGAAAGCATGCCATAAGAAGTCCCTTAGGTGGTTTTTCAAAAATCCATGCAGGGGACACAGCTAGCAGGTGGAAGCAGGTGCTCATATCAGGTGAGACCACAGTTGAGCATTTTGTGCTAAATGTAAAATGCTGTATGGTGGTGAACTAACACTGCACATCACCCAGAAAACACCAATCACAGATAAGGATGACAGACATTTTCTTAACAACAAGGCAGTCTTTACTGGGCACAACACTTGCAAACAGAATGTAGCAGGCAGCACACTTTAATTTATCTTCTGAACAGCACAAAGGCTCAAACATATTGGTTACTGGCGACAGCACTTTTCTTGTGAACGGTTTACTGGCTTTCAAGTTAGATTAGCCCTCCTTTTCTATGGTACCAGAACCCGAAAGTTAAAATGTTTTGCAGAGTTCCTGGCCCTTTGCCACAGACAGTGCACCACTTCAAAGGCCTGCTCCAACCAAGAGCTCCTCTCTTTTCTATGTTCTCAGCTGAGCAGCACCTTCACTTCATTGGGGCCTGAAGAACAATGGACTCACTTAGTTCTGTGCCTCTCCCTTCCTTCAGGTCCATTCCAGCTTGCCCGCTTCTGTGATCACTGTCATCTCCCACAGATTTTCTTTTGCAGGTTCTTGCTGTTTCTATTCTGCAGCGAAGTCCCCAGAGTGCTCTCTACTCCTTATGACTCTCACACACACTAACATTTCTTGCTGACTCACTTCCTCTCTTCCTAGGGACTCGCTGCTCCCAGTGAACTAATCCAAGCCTTAGCACTGTCTGTCCCTGCAATCAGCCTGTGCAGACCTTCACCTAGGTGAAACTATATCCTCTCTGAAATGGTGCAGTGTTTCAAAGAAGTATATACTTGGAAGCAGTCATGAAACCCAGCTTTGATTCATGCTGATAATGATTTGGACAGCATGAATCAACTGACGGGTTCCCTTTGACTCTTGAACTGGATAAGTGATTTTCATTGAACATTGATGTGTTGTTCATTAGATGGGATCATTTTTTTGCATCAATTTTTTCAACCGTCTTATAATTCCCTCCTGTATGTCTTTCAATTTCCTTTTTGGCATCAGCTTCAGATCCAATGTTTTGCTTTTCTTTCACCGAGCCACGTGTACTGCTTTTTCTGGAACGGGCATGTTAGACACTACTCCCCAGCAGTATACAGGATACAATAAGTTACATTAATTTCTCACTGCTCTTGTAAAATTAAACCTAAGCTCTGATTGGCTACCATGGACAATAAAGAACGTTTTACTGTATGACTGTTTTAATGAATGAGCTCTGATGAGCATTGTCCTGCACAAACCAAACTGGTCTGTATTCCATAGCGCATCGTGTCACTATAATTTTGTAATTCTGGAAGTAGTAACCATATACGCAGCTACTGTACAAAATCTGCCTGACTGAAATGGTCCTGACACAGTTACTTTGGTATGAAATACAGTTGTATAGGCTTTGGTGGACTTGTCTGAAATGTTTACGCTAATACCCATTGCTTCTAGAGGAGATGTCGAATCTGATGACGCATATCACCATTTTTTATATTGGATTCCAGATGCCTCAATATGCAATCACCTCTATAGAGGTTCTGTCTGAGCTCCACTCTATTTAATAACCATTATTTACCAGCCTTCAGCTCAATCTCGATCTATGACAACTTGATGAATGAATGCTCTGTAATAAATCAATCTTGCCTGAGCCTAGATAGGTCCACCAGGGTCTTCTCCGCCGTTATCTTGACAGCATCAAGTCATTGGGTTGCTGGTCTTCCTTTTCGCTTTATTCCTTCTATTCTTCATACGATGTTGTCCGTCTCCAGTCTCTCTTCGTATGATGTGTCCAAAATAGGCAAGTTGTAGCTTGGTAATCCTTGCTTCAAGTGACAAGTTTGGCTTGATTTGTTCCAAAACTGATTTGTTCTTGCCATCTCTACTAGAACTGTAATGTCACCATCGGTATGAGCCCTTTGTACTATTTGTGGTCTGCTAAAATCCAAAGTGGCCATAAGTCCCTATCTAGGATACTAATCCTTTGTTTTAATTCGTTGATGACATATCCTAGTGGCACAGATGTGTGCGTTCCAATATATGCTCAATATTTAAACCGGCTGACCTACACTAAAAAATTACAGAATCTCATTGGCTGTGTAGATTTTCTTTATTTCTTTTTGAAAACTTGTACAGAAGAGACAAGGGCCAATAGCAATCAAGGTTCATGTGTTCTTTGCTTTTTTGAAGGACAGAAGGCTTTTTATTTTCCATATGTTACTGTTCCATGTTCTTCATCCATTCCAAAAAAATTAGGGGCCTGGAATATTTACAATTATTTTTGTATAATCACACTGAAAAATGAATGGTATTTTTCATTGTGTCAATTGTTCAGGACTTCTATTTCCCCTGCAGTGAGATTATTATTTCTTGGTTTTGAACTATATCTATTATTTTGACAATTACTATTATGTGTGGTCAATTATTAATTATATACAATATATGTTTTTCTTATAACCAAGTATTCATTTGTGATGGTAATACACAATACATTGTTGAACTTGACTTAATTATTATCAGCGAGATTCAAAGTCGTACTGTGCAGCGTGGTGATTATTAGTAATGTTTCTGCTTTCTAATTGAAACAAATTTCTAAATTCAACAGAATCCTGTAACTTCTGTGAAAAACAATGAAAAAGTCGACATGACTTCTCATCTCGGAATCACAATTATTCAGTAGCAGTACGTTTGCTGGAACTGGAATTATTTTTTATTCTTTTCAAACCCATAATTAACCTTTGTATGTTGTCAGTATGAGTTTTATTCCACTATCCTTTCACAAATTTGTAGCTTTTTCAGTTTGTTGTGTTCTGTATATATAATACACTATTATTACCTGGCCTTCATTTTTGTTTTTAACAAGAGGGATCCTTTGGTGGTTGGCATGCTGTATTTTAATGTATTATAATATAATAAATGTGTTGATTGTTGATCTAATTCCTTAAAAGGGCAGTGAAAAGAGCATTCTGGTTGTGAATTATTTCCCTATAGAACCAAAAAAATCAGGTGTTGGAATTCAGTCTGCCCAATTTAAGAGTACCTGTCACCCCCCTGCTGCATTGCATACAAAAATCAAGCAGCACTGAATGCAGCATGTCTGCTGCGTTGAGGGAATGGTTCCCCAATGTTTCTAGCCCCCCTATAAGCTTGCTTTAAAAAAGACATTAGAAAACTTAGTTAAGTAGTCTAAAGGGTGGGATCTTATCAAGAGGTCTTTACTGCTGGCACAGTCCTCCAGCCTCCTCCTTGTGTATTCCGCCCCCTTCTATGTCTCTGTGCCGCATCCTGTTCTGCTGGCTCTGCTCTCTGTCACTCAACCTGCCACACAGTGCTTGTTCACATTGGCTGCAAAGCATTTGGCCTGACGTCAGCACCAGATTCCTGCCCGGTTTATGCTTTATTCAGAGAGCAGGGCAGGAATCTGGTGCTGACGTCAGGCCAAATGCTTTGCAGCTGCTCTGAACAAGCTCTCTTCGTCAGATTGAGTGACAGAGAGCAGGAGAGGAGGAGGGCAGAGCCAGCAGAACAGTAGGCGACACAGAGACATAGAAGGGGGCAGAATACACAAGGAGAAGGTAGGGAGGACTGTGCCAGCAGTGAAGACCTCTTAATAAGATCTCACCCTTTAGAAAACTTACAGTTAAGTAGTCTAATGTCTTTTTTAAAGCTTAAAAAAACGTAAAGCTTAAAATTTGGGGTAAAACCGTCAGGGTCTGGACATTTGTCTGCCGGGGATTGTTTAATTATTTCCCAAATCTCATCTTCAGCAAAGTCCCTCTCTAAGATCTCAGGTTCTGCCCGAGATATTACGGGTAGGGCATTTTCAGTGATGTATTTATGAATTTTACAGATAATGGACGTCTCTAGTAAGTCCTTATAAAATCCCTTGATATTGTACAACCCCTCATAATAGTCTCAAAGTATCTGATATATTCGTGGGGGTGTTGCAATATCTCTCCTGAAGGTTGCCTGATTTGAGGAATATGCTTTGAGTCTCTCCTGGGGTGTAACATCCTAGCCAAAGGCCTCCCACACTTATCTCCAAATTCATACATGAACTGGAGGAACCTCGTTTTCTGCCCAAGAAATTTACTCCCATTTTCAGATCCTCCCGTGTTTTAATAAGTTCCACTAGTGTCTCTTGGGAAAGGGTGGTCTTATGTGCCCCTTCCAGTGTACCAATGGCAGCAAGCAAAGAATTAATCTTCTCGCCTCTCTCCCTCTTCAGGCGAGCCCCTTGTTTGATCAGTGCCCCCCCTTACAACACATTTCAGGGCCTCCCATTGGGTCGGCAGGGAAGTAGCATCATTGCAGTGAATCTCCAGAAAGCTCCTAATCGTATCGCGAATATCGGCCAAACATGTCTGGTCAGTCAATAATCTATCGTTAAGTCTCCAAGGCCTGGGTGCCCCATCAGGCAATGAAAGCTGGGAAAGGATTGGAGCATGATCCGAGATGGTTGTCGGTCCTATAGAGGATTTGAACTTCCAGGGTAGGACATGCTAGCTGACCAGAAATCTATCTATTCTACTATACGAGGAGTGAGCTGGGGAGTAATGAGAGTAATCCTGCTCAGAGGGATGACGGACCTGCCAAACATCTACAAAGTGTCTCCTCTGAGCCTCTTTCTTAAAGGCCTCAATTTTACGAGAGGAAAAGGGATAACGTCCCAAGGAAGTATCTAGATTCGGATCCGTGGTAAAAGTAAAATCACCACCCACCACTGACTCCCTCAGCAAAATCAGTCAAAGAGGAGAGGATAGCCAAGCATTTGGAAATAGGATCGTGGTTTGGTAAATAAAGGTTCCCTATGGTAAACAATGTAGCGTTGATCCAAACCTTCAGGAATATAAATCTGTCATCAGGATCTACAGCAGAGCCAATGACTGAATGACTAAGGGATTTGTGAATCCATATAGAGACCCCCTTGGATTTCCCCTCTGGGTTAGAGCTATGTTAAGGTATTCAATCAGATTGGTCTCCTGTAGGAGTACAATGTGTGGTGTTTTAGCATACATGTGGGATAATACCTGCGTCCTTTTCTGCGGAATATTGAATCCATGGACATTCAGAGATCCCCACTTGACTTTAGCCATTGGAGGTCTTGTAACTGAACTCTAGGGATAGAAGAAATTAAAAATACAGGCACTGAAAGAAAACTAAAGTAAACTAAATGAAGATAACATAAACTTAACAAAAATAAATTAAATTAAAACAAAGTGAGGCTACGTTCACACATTGCGCATTTTTGAGCGCTTTTTTACGAGCGCTTTTCAAAAATGCGCAATGTGCATTTTGTCTGCCGGCAAAGTGAATGTGAAATTCACTTTGCTGTACAGACACTGTGTATTTTTATGCAGCGCTTTTATAGAAAATGCGCCGGTGTAAGAAGAATTGACAATTCTTTATGCAGCACTTTATGCAGTGATGTCACTGCTTATCCCCGCCCTGCTCCAGGTTAACCATGGAGCAGGGCGGGTATAAGCGGTGATGTCACAGCAGGAGGCGGGGCGGCTGGCCTTCTGCCGTGACATCACCGTCTTTCCCCGCCCTGCTCCATGGTTAACATGGAATAGTGCGGGGATAAGCGGTGACATCACCGCAGAAGGCGGGGCGATGCGGCCACACCGCACTCCTTGCTTTGTGTTATGCAGCAGGCCCGGGCGCAGGTGCAAAATGCTGGTAAAAGCACCAGCGCAAAAAAAGCGCTATGTGTGAACATAGCCTAAAATGTGTAAAGGAAATGAGGGGGAGGGAGGTGGTGGGAGGGATTTAGAGCTAGGGCTATCTAGAAAGACAGGAAGAAAAAATAGATTAAAGCTAAAGAACAATACAATATTAGAGAAAAGAAAGTGGATGACTCAGAAAACGTTCCAAATCTACTAGACAAAAAAAATATTTTTACAGGTGGGATATCAAGTTCCAATCGGGGTAACACTTTCCACAAAGGGTCCTCCCTACCCAGGCACAAATAAAAATAAAAATTGTTCTATGTGCTAGATAGACCAAAAGGCAAAACTTGGTAATAAGAGCTGAGTCTGAGGATTGTGGTGGAAAAAGAGGTAAAGGGACGAGGAGTGGGCATCGTCGAACTCCGCATCTCCACATCCTCTGTTGCAAGTCCAGTCCCATTCGCATGGATAGCTTTACAAGGCGGTAAGGGCCACCCAGTCCAGAACTGTTGTCCAACAATAACCAGGAAAACGGCAGGAAAAAACAAAAAGCAAAAGTCCCGTCAAAAAGGACCATCTAGGCCAGTGCTTCAAACCCCAAGAGTAGCCAAGAAAAAGAAGGGGGGAGAAGAGAGGAAATATAGGAACAAGCTGAATATTACGTTCAATTGAGAGCTAAGTTTCCCCTCCCCCTCTTGCCTCCTCCGCCAGGATGACCCGATGAGTTGCCTGCGGGGATTCTCACGGATATTCAGCGGGTAATCAGGCCATCTGTCAATGGGCCTCGGAGCGAGGTCCAGCGCTGCAAGGAAGCCGGGAACATCAGCTGGAGATCTAAGCACTTGCTGGCGTCCACCCCTCCTGACTTGTAGGCGAAATGGGAAACCTCAGCTGTATGGGATGTCCTTGTCCCTCAGGAGATCCAATATGTGGCGCAGGAGGGTAAGACGAGATAGTTTTGGCAATATTTGAATTCCGTCTCCTTGGAAATTGGTCACAGTCCCGAATCTGATCTTGCTCATAATGTTGTCTTTTATGGAATATCTGTGGACACGGCATATCACATCTCTGGGACGTCCGGGATCATTGGATCTGGAGCACTATGTGCTCTATCAAGTTCATTTTCCCGGTTAGTGTTCTCACCCAGAATCTCATTGAATATGGCTTGCATGGTCTGGGGAAGATCTCTACATTCAATAGACTCCGGCAGTCCGCAGACCCTTCTATTATTTGGTCTTCTGTGGTTTTCTGCGTCATCCATACCCTTAATTAGATACTAGATCTGATCAGGTTGACGCTCTATTAATCTTCTGGACATCAGATCTCTCCTCCAGGGCCCTGATCCTAGCCGAATGCTTCTGGCTCTGGGCATCAACCCGTCCTTCTCCTCTCACACTGGCCAGCTCTGTCTTATATGCTTGTTCCAACCTAGAAATATAGCCCTCCATATCCTCTCTAGTGGGGATCTCATTCATGCGGGCTCTAAGTTCATACAGTTCTGCGAGCAACCCCAGGCCCTGGATAGCCTGAGTGGGCATCCCAGCTCCCACCATAGACACAGTGGCCTGTTGTGAGACTCCATATTGTGGCTCCCCTGCCAGTGTGAACAACAGCGTAGTATTGCAGAGTTCCCCTTCTGCATTGTGGCCTTCGGCATCTGTAGTCTCCTACGGGCCATCAGCCCGAGGGCTGGTACTAGCTAGGCCCTAAACATCACAGTCGGCCCCCTTTGCACGTCTGCTCTCTGATCTCGCTATGTGTTTTAGCCCCAGCTCCTCCTCTGTGGGGAACTCCTTTGTGTCTCAGCAGTACCGCCCGCCGCCTCCCGCCTTTCCCTCTCCTGTATCCCAGCTGGGGTCTTACTGTTGGTATATTACTGCGGCTCCTGCTCTTCCAGTCGGGCTCACATCTAGTCTCCACTGTAAGGTGTTATTCGGAGGATGGCAGGACTTTTTCTTCTGCAGGCGCAGAATCAATTGAGCTCTTTCCCTTTTCGGCCATCTTGGAGCTTATTGCTGCAGCCCTGGATCCACTGCTCTAGGGGAAAATGCGGTGTATATTAGCATTTGTGGGCCCCGGGGCTCCTTTGTTGGATAGGCTGGTTGGTCTGAGATCGCTGGTTTATGTGCCCCGGAGCAGGAGCTCAGATTCACACGTCCTCACACCTTCATGGGTATGCTGCTCCCCGTGGCTGCCTATTTTAATTATGAAAATAATAGTCTGAGACTTATTAAAGACTGTTCTAAATAACCCTTATTTAAAATAGGCCAAACTTCCAATATTTGGGATCCTGGCATGCCAAACAAGATCCCACAACCCTCCATGGCCATAATTACAGTAAAGGACCCGTTACACCCTGCGATGTCCCAGCGATCCCACCAACAATCGGGATCACTGGGACATCGCTATCTGATCGCTATCACACAGGCAGACTCATCAGCGACCAGCAAGAACGCTGGTAACCAGGGTAAAAATTGGGTAACTAAGCAGAGCGCTGCGCTTCGTTACTCGATGTTTACCCTGGTTACCATGTCCCAGCACGTAATGTGCGGTGCTGGGCATCGGCTGGGAGGTCGTTGATCGTTGGTATCTGCTTCATCAACGCTACTGGTTGCTAACTGCTTCATCAATGCTACTGATCAGCAGCTTGTTTTAAAGTTAAATGTTCATTTTGTACATTTAGAAAAGGGTTTGTGGCTGACTATTCTGTTCTTAAATATAACCTATTCGTACGATTTTATATTGCAAAGTAAAAACATGGCTTTAATGTTGTTGGGATACAGATTAAACTGATACCATTAGTGAAGAAATCTGCTTGGTGGTTTCTATTTAATCACCATTTGACGTTTTCTGCTAATTAGATATTGGTGTGCAAGGAATGGACTGTTGCCCGGGTCTTCCCCTCCCTGCCTGTGAGTCCCCAATCACTCCCCCTTCCTACAGTATGTAAATGTCTTGCCTCCTCTGTATGAAATCTCAGCAGTAACCTGTCATTCAAAGACAGGAGGTATGAGGAGAGGCTGGGAAACCAAAGACAGGGAGGAGAGATGCAGTGTCCAGTTCCTGTGCACCAATATCTAATCAGCAGAAGACTTCAAATACTAATAAAGAAAAACAATCAACTGGAGTTCTTCAAATATATCAATGTGATCAGTATTACAGCACCATTACCGTTATGTATTTACTTTACATTACAGAATTGTGCTGATAGGCTCCCCTTAACTAAATTGAGCAGCCACATACTTGTGATATGACTTTTTAAGAGTAACAATCAAGCAACAAAAGAAGCAAACAGACATCTGTATAGGTTATAACTGAACATACAGGGATGGGATTTGTTGTAACTGGAGTCCATATACTCTTTCTACTGTGCTGATCTTTTTCTCACTATTAGATGGTGTTTGTTTGTATTCCCCCTCCCTATAATAACTCCCCCGCAATAGTTATGACATCTGTGGGCAAAGGTTACATTTTGCTTGTTAGACTGCAAAGAAAACTGTACTCCGTACTCTATTACATGATTCTTGTATGTTAGGCCTCATGCATAAGCCTACATTGAGTATTTGGTGAGGGTTTTTTTTAACTCAGTATTTATAAACCAAACCCAGGCGTGGGTGATAAACACAGAAGTGGTGACGTGTTTCTATTATACTTTTCCTCTGATTGTTCCACCCGTGATTTTGCCATTTCACCCTAATGTTATTAAGATCATCTAGTGTTCATTAGTGACTTTTTTTTTTTTTTTTTTTAAGTCGTATTTATCCCAAAAAGCATTCTAGGTGTTTAAAACAGTCCAACACAGTCATCCGGGTGATTAACAGACATGTCACTCAACTGTAGCAATGCTGAAATTTATGTGATGCTTTAGGACCTGTGTGATGTCACAGCCATGTGACTATAATAGGTGGAGCCAAGTCTACATTGTCCTCCACACCTTAGCATGCTTAGCTCCACCTATTACGGTCACATGATCGTGACATCACACAGGTCCTTTGCACCAGAGCATTAGATGAATTCGGGTATCACTGCCGTTGTGACATTACTGATAACTGTTGAAAACACAGACGACTGTTTGACTGTTTGGGCAGCTAGTTAATGAAAACATGGATAATTACAACAATGTTTTTTTTTTAAAGGTTACAAATGAACATTACATGATCTAAATGACATTGGGGATGGTTTATTAAAAAAACAACATGACAAGTTCCCTTTAAAAGGTTATTCTCGCTATGAATAGGTAATAACTTGTGAATCAGTGGGGGTTCATACATTCCCTGTTGAACGTTTCTCAATGCCCATAGAGCATAAAGCTGTGGTGCCAGTGCACAGCTACAAATCTATTCCAACTGGACATTTTAGAGCCCCTTATTTTGACCCCACCAGTATTCAACCTAATCCCTATCTTTTGGAATCAGTTTACAGCTACGTACTGAAGCCTAAGGAGTGGGGAGGGATGAAGCAAAGTAAGAATGAGAGTGAATGAGAGAACAAAAGCAGCAGACATTTCTAATAAGTGTTTATCACACTCCAGTGCTGGTCACACACTTCTCATTTGGTCTGTAATGTCTTTCATGCTGCCACCTCTGAACATGTGAATAATTGGCACAGGAACTGCATTGTATGAGATTGACCATAGCTTCTAGTCTCCACCCACTAGCTCAGAAAACAATAACTTGGAGATGATATGCTGGTTAGAAATGCAGGATTGAAGTAATACAGTGCAAAAATATAGTGTTATTACTCATGCACACACATGGGGCATCTTCTTCTGAAACATGCACTTTGATATCATTTTACTGCCATACTATATGTAGCTGGTGTAACACAAGATATCACTATGATTTGTACTGATGTACTCAGCACTTCTGAGAACCATATCCCTCCTACATGCGTATTATTTTATCATTGTTCCAGTGTTCTGAAGTTTCCATTTTATGTTGGAGGGCACTATATCCTTTGTGTATGCATCCATATATTAATTTTCGGCACTTCCTTTGACATATGCTGTAACAGAAGAGCAATAGTTGATTATCTTTCATTGATTGGTTTAATCCTCAGGCTTGACTCGCAAAGAGAGATTAAGATGTTTGTGAACTTAGTAGAAGTGATTTTTATTAAAATACTAAGACTTAGCTGCAGGCAAAGAAATGTGCTTCCAATATCCATGAGTATTGTAATCCATTAACACTTAGATGCCATAAATCGGCTTTCCTGCCTCCCATATCAACTTTATTATGATCCAGAATAAAGTATCGTTTTCCTTCTTTATGAATGTTTCCCATATACCTCCAGGACACTTTGAAATAAAAGCAAATTTTAAAGTGTAGTAAAAAGTGGTATAAAATGTATCGTATGACACATCTAAGCCCTGGTCTACAGATAGTTCACTCACATTATTCTTGATAATCTCAGTGTATCTAAACAAGCCAGCTCCTCTGAAGCTGCAATAAATCAATGATTCAAGGATAAATTCTTATTTGTTTACAATCGTATTTCTCGGTGACAGTTGCTTTTATGGCATCGTGGGATCGGCTATTAATTTTGATGACTTGAAGTGTATCCAGCCAGTGAGAGTAACCACTGACCTTTGATGGGTTTTCATTACGGTACGTTTGGAAGAAGCTTTTGCGAAGTATGGGCTAGGTTTCCAGCACAGGCAATGTTGATTCATGAGGTCTATAAATAAAGGCTACGAAAATATCTAAACAGTACTTCTCATGGAGCAGTAAACTTAATGTAGCAGTAACCAGTAGATTAAATAAAAAAAATATATATAGCAGAAACAGAAATGGAAAATGAATATTGGTCAGCCACCTACTGTGTTATGCTTATATAACTATTGAAAGTCATTGAGGTCTTATTATGGCAAATATACATTGTGCAATAAACCTTTTACTAGCTATAGACTTGTGAGTTCGACACAAAATGTGAAGAACGAAACGGGGAACTCTTCATGGCCGGTGGGCTTCCTAACTTCAATAAACCATCAAACAGACACGGACTCGAGCTTTTATTAAAACAACAATAGCCGCTGAATTGTATAAGTTAAGGTAAAAATTAGTGTGTTCTCTTCAAATTGTTCTCTCAACTGAATCTGCCTATTATTGGTACCCTGGAGTTATAGGTGCCAACCAAACCACACGTTGGCCAGCAGCATGGACTTCAATTAGATGGTGTGAATTTATTCACATGTCCCATTCCATTGGCCACAGCAATGGTCTATAGCGACTGGACAAGAAACGGAGTACTGTTTCTTACCTGGTGGCATCCATGGTGCTTCTTCTAATTGGCAGTCTTGGCACAACGTCACATATGCAGCATGCCGCACGATGATGTCTCTCCAGACTTGTTAATCGAACGTAAATCAATAGTTGCCACCAGCTAAGAGGCAGGACTCTGTCCCATGTAGCAGGCAAAGATCCACTGACTTGGCCAATGGTATGGAGGGTGTAAATCAACTCAAACCAGCTTTGAATTCTGAACATTTATCATTTATGTAAGTTGGGTGACTCTCGCAGAGTGTATAGAGGCAAGACTAAAAATTAATGAGGGTACGGGAAGCTGCAGTATTAGTGTGTCTGCTTCTTGATCTTATGCTACCCACAGCTTTAGCAGGACAATATGCAAGATCTCAAGCACATAGATCTGGTCTGTTTATGCTGCAGGTGTTTTTGCCGAGTGTCCCTGACATCTCTTAAGTTTTCATGTAGACACTGGCGCTGTAAAATTCAGCAAATTTTCTGCAAGGGGACACTAGCAATCAATTGTATTTTGCTAAGTGGGAAGATACTCTTAAAACATAACTACAGCGTTTTGTTCTTTTATCGCTGGAGTGGAACGGACCTTAAACATATACTAAACTGCTGCCATCTTTATCTTCTATTACCGCCACACCTCTCGGTGTGTTTGTGACCTGTTGGCTGCTTCAGTTTTTTGTGGAATGGGCTGAAGGTAACTCTTCAATGCAAGTCTATAATAGCTTTGTTCTGGCTCTTATAAAGTTGCATTGAGAGTTGATGATGTAACTTGTAGCTTCTGGACAGTCGGACATTTTGGTCATAAGATGGCGCCATGGGACCGGAGTGATGTCTATAAACGATGAAGATGCCTAAGGGTGAGTACAAAACTAGTCATCCTTTACAGTGATGTAAATTTAAAAAGAAAAATAAACTTAACATTATACATTATTTGTGACATTTAAAAACTGCTGTGCTGTCCAGGTATGGACTGCAAATATGTAAATGTATGAGGTCTTCCAATCTAAAACAGCTTAGTTCTTTTTTTAGTAGATTTTTTTTATATTTCATGCCAACACTGAGGAGCTGTAACAATGACATAGTAGGATATATATTTTTTCTCTTTTAGCTTTGCACAAGCTGAATTACCACTAATTTACCCTTAACATGACCTTGGACTGAAAAGTGACTGTACATTTCTAATGTATAGTCTCCCTACATGGCGCTGTTCTTTTGCCTCTTGCTGCTTTCTCTGTGCTTTGGATAAGGAAAAGGCAGGGGAGATTTGGTTTGGGTTTAGCATTGTAGAAACCGTTGCGGCCATCCTGGAAGAAGGAAGAACAAAAAGCCGATCTGAGCAGAGGAGGCAGCAGAAAACAAATTGAGAACACCAACTACGGCGATTACTAATAAAAATATGTAATTCCAAGGGGGGAGGTTCACTTTGAGGGCTCACTCATACGAGCTTATAACTCAGATGAATGCTGTGTGATGTTTGATCGGATAGCACTCTCTCCAGTGTTATACTATGGGGCTGTGCCATCGAGAATTATTTTCTTATGCCGAGTTGATTTGAAAAGAAAATTGTTGTGTCCTGCAATTGGTAGAGTATATTGCATGGCATGCACCCATTCAAGTCTATGGGTACGTATAAAACATAGGACTGCACTTGGATGTCATTTGAGTTCAGTCTGATGTACACATACAAGGGAAAAGATGGAGAAGTTAAGTTCTCAATCTTTTTCACGCCTTTTATCCGATTCGCACATGTGAGAGAATCGGAGCACAGTGAATAACACTCGGCTCACGCTCAGAGCAGAGTTTGAACTGAGTGTAATTTGCATAATTCATCCAACATTCTTTAATGAGAGAATCATCGCCAGTGTGAGCGAACCCTAAAAGTTCTTCCACTTCTAAAAAGTAGAGTTTTCTATACTTACCGTATATATCCTCAGAATACTGAAGGTGATAATTGTCTGATTGCTGTTGACTCCACAACTACTAGAATGAACTCCTGTTCCTCCTCACTGTATAGCTGCAGTGAATAAAAGGTTGACTAAAGAGGCCCCCAAACATGCAATGAGTTACTTTATTCAAAGTCTATAGAACTGTTGAGTCTCCATCAGCTCCCTGGACAATAATTTAGTCTAAAGATGCGTTTATATGGACTGACCAATGGCACAATGTGATCAATATGATGCTGTCATTTGAATAACTGTTTACGCAGGCAGATCAAAGTAAACTATGCACACTGAGCGATCTATAACAGATCAATAGGCTGCAATACTTTTCTGCTGTGTCGAGAGCGCTGATCTTTTATGCTACATTTTGCTCGTTCATCAGCTGATTGTCCGTTTCTTTACACTGAAATCTTAATCTTTACACTGAAAGATCTGCAGACTTGTGGCAATTTCAGGTAAATTTAGAAACACTGCTAATATTTTATCTGTTAGTCTCTGCCAGAGTTGTCTGCCACTGGATTATTCTTCTTACTGTATTCAAAGCACATGCATGCTTAAGTAAGCCGCATATCCATTTGTTCTATATGGGGATGTGAAAAGGAATAGCAGTCGGCCGAAAGGGCAACTATTTGCTTATATGCTATGAAAAGGGAAGTTATGGCTGCTTCTACAAGCACCTTTCCTTGAACCCGGAACAACATATGGCCTAGTTATTGCTACTAATATGGTAAGTGGGAGACAGAATTTATTTTGTAATGAACCAGATTTTCCAATTAGGAATCTGAAATACATAATGGCTGCTGCACATGCATTGATGCGATAATAACGTTAGATGTTCAGATTTTAGAATTTGCTCAAGTACTATTGGTTTCTAAAGTTCAGTTGTCTACGCATGACAACCATGAAATCAATTGTCCAATGATAAACCTTTACACACTGTGAAGATCTGAAGTTGTGTGTTGTAATAATCACCTAGGCAGGTTAACAATGCAACAATTTAAATTTGTATCCATATATGGTATTACAACAAATAAATGCTGATGGCTACAATGCGATGCCCCCAGTCCACAAGATCACAAACCAGTCAGCAACAATAGTCCTTTAATTTCATCTAGACAATGGATATCACGACTGTAGCTTGTGTATCGAGCTCCGGTTAGTAAGAATATTCCTTAAGATAGTTCCTCAAATTCAGATAGTAGATATCACGACTGTAGCAGGTGTATCCAGCTCCAGTCTCTGTAGTCCATACTTGAGCTTCAGGTCCGGGCCTCAGCACTAATCCTCTCACTGCCAATTCACAGCACTGACCAACTAATGTTAACATGTGGCTTATCATTCCAGAACTCCAGTCTCCTGCCATTGTGGATTGTGGAATTTCCCTGAAGAGAGGATCAAAGATGCACCACCACCGCCACACCCACGAATACCCTAATGATCTTTTTTTTTCCAGAAAAAAAACGGTGATTAGGGAGAACAATTAAACTTTTTTTTAAAAAATACTACTACTCGCTCTAGCATTTATCCCTTAATTTGCTACAATAGGTATACAAGGTACATGTAAGCCGACTTTCTTTTAAAGGGAACCTGTCATATTGAAAATGGTAACTGATCTACATGCAGGATGTTAAAAAATAGGATCAGCTGATCAGACTGATAAAAAGTTTTGCATTTCATTCAGTGAAATCCATGGTGTTTGTAGGCATATTGTTAGGCCCCCTGGTACCACTTCCCAGCTCACCTCTCCCGGGTCGGCATCTCCTGCTACTCTGCCAACCGGGCGTCCGGCATCCAGGCGTGCTGTGTCTCGGAGCCGTCGCCATGTTCCCTTCCTGTCAGCTGACCGCCGGGTTCGCACATGAGCACATTACTATGGTCATTTTCATGAGCCTACTCAGCGGCGCGCTAGGTGCACTCCTTCCCTGTGACTCTAGGGGCCGGCAAGGTCCAACCTGACACTTCCCTTGACCAATAGCTGCTCTTCCCATGGTATATCAGGCCGCCTCCTGTGATGGGAGGTGCCTGATTATTAAGTCAGTTTGCTTCTGCCTCGCTGACTGTTGGTCAGGCCTTCCTTGTGACCTGGAACCCTTGCTGGAACCCTTGCTGTGCTCTTCCCCGGTAGCACCATTCCTGGTCTCCTAGCCTTGTGCCCTGTTACCTGGAATACTTCTCTATTCCTTAGTATAGGCTAACCTTACGAGCCGCCCCCCTGGTACTAGCTGCTGAGGTATTTAGACCCCTGGGCTTGCCCCTGACAATCCCTGTATAGGGGTTGGGTAAACTAGGATCAGTTCACCCAGGGGAGTTCGGTACTACGGCGCAGTGGGTCCACTCTAGGGTGCCTTCCCCCCGGAAGCGTGACACATATGTGTCAAGTGGGCGGTGTTATTCATATCTTCTGTTTGACTGCATGCAGATAAATGTCAATTATTGAGTAGGACCTTCAAATTGACTCATAGAAACAAACAGGAGGGATTTTAGTTAATAAAATTCAAGTTTTACTGAATATTCTACAACAAACCTGTACATCATTCTGTTCAGCTTCTCCTTTATATCATGCTGTCCACAGACCGGACTGTATGAGCAACGGGATAGGTTCCCCTTAAGCAAAAATACTTTTTCATATAACAGATGGACAGCGAAGGACAGATGAAGGGCCCATATTTACTAGTAAATCTCATCTTTGCCACAATAACAGTTTGCTTCAGTAACTACACAGGGAGTCAAATGTTTGCAGATATTGACTATAGTTTTAACCTTGATCAAATAGCTAGCTTCCAGCAATATTCTGATACCACAGTGTTAATTCCATAATAAGATAAAACTGCAGGCAATTAGCGACAAGTGCTGAGGTATTGGATTTGAAAATAGAAAATACTTTAGGAGAAAAAAATATAATAAAAGTTTATTATCTTTTTGCAGTTTACTTTTTAAGTGTCTTGTTTTAGCTTTTAATCAGATTTCACAAGACTTTTTTTTTATATGAAAGCTTTATTATTCAATTCAGGTTTGCAGAAAAAGATCAGAACAGTCATCAAGTAAAGTGATTTGTGAGGATCATACTATGACGAGGTATATAAAACGCAGTGCTTTCTTTGGTTATAAAAACATGTAGTTATGTAAAGTTTTCAATAAATCCTGTTCGGCCATTTTCACCAATTCTGTAATGTATGGTATGCTATATGGTTTGCCGAAATCTTGCAGACCTAACAGTCACAGCGGAGCTGTCTCTTGTGTAGGCACTTTCCTATCTCATTAAAGCAACACTCCAGCAGGGTTGAGGGGTATCCAGCATTGGAGTGGTGCTTTAAATCTAAACCCCCTACCATATGCACACATTCCGATGTCTTTACCTTTTATCAATGCTGCTCCGGTCGTGTGGCGCCATCTTGCTGCAGTAACTTATGACTGGGCGGAAGTGAGACATTACATCACAAGCTCCCAATGTGAGGCTCTCATAGAGATGTATTGAAAAGTGATCTCCGTTGCGCTCCATGAAACACTGGAGCTGCCAGCAAGTCACAAATCTCTGGAAGTTGAATAAGGTGATGGGTAAAGATACCAATAGGTGAGTATAATACAAGGCTTAGATTTAAAGCACCACTCCAGTGGTGCACTAAAAAAAACAAACACTGGAGTGGTGTTTTAAATCACAGGATGACAGGCTTTTTCCTCTTGGTGCTCCGGCGAAAGCCGGAATCTCAAACTCGGCAGGGTATATGGGCTGCCACAAAGAAAACATTTTTACCGTACATTATCGAGTATAAGCAGAGTATTTCAGCACAATTTTTGTGCTGAAAAGTGCCCCCCTCGGCTTATACTCGAGTCAGTGGGGAGGGGGGGGCAGTGACCAGGTGCTGCAGGAGGCAGGGGAAGGTTGTAGTAGGAGTGGAGAGGTTCTTGTGCCTCTGCTCATTAGTGCAATGCAATATGCACTGCATCCCCCTGTCCATCAGCGGCAGGGGGAGCGGTGCATATTACATTGCATTATGTATACTCACCCCCTATCATCTTTATATGCCCCAATGCTGCCACACACCTTAAAATAATAAACCATTGATCATTTCCACCCTCTGTTGCTATGTCACCGTTGCATCCTCTGGTAATGGGTAACATGACACCGTCAAAAGCAGGAAGATCGGAGGACGCAGTGGTGTTATAGCGATGGAGGGTGACAATGATCAATGGTTTATTATTTTATGGTGTGTGGCAGCATGGGGGCATATACTGTGATGATAGCGGAACGAGTATACCAGTGGGGGAAACTTATATACCAGTGATGGGGGATTATATACCAATATATTACCAGGATGGGGAGGCCATATACCAGTGATGGGGGTGCTATTCCAGTGATTGTGAGCTATGTACCAGTGATGGTGGGCTATGTACCAGTGATGGTGGGCTATATACCAGTGATGGGGGCTATATACCATGCTGAGAGTCTATATACCACAGATGGGGAAATAAGTACAGTGAGGTGGGGTGTATATCAGGATGAGGGGCCATTTACCATGATGGGGGCACTATATACCAGTGATAAGGGGCTGTATAAAGTAATAATTGCTATATACCAGTGATGAGGGCGCTATATACCAGTGATGAGGGGTTATATACCAGGATGAGGGTCTGCTGCATTTCCCACCCTAGCCTTATACTCGAGTCAATAGGTTTCCCCAGTTTTTGGGGTAAAATTAGGGGCCTCGACTTATACTCGGGTCGGCTTATACTCGAGTATACATGTAATTTGGAGGACCAGTATTTTTTGAAGCACAAAGTAACATTTTCAGTGAAACCTTATTTTTTTTATATATACACCTTTTGATGACTTTTTTGCTTTAACATTTTTTGCTAGTTTCGTTTATTTTTTTAAATGGTGGTATTCATAGTATGAGTTATAGCTCAATTTTAGATTTTGGGTCATTATGGATTTGGTGATAACAAATGTGCACTTTTTATGTTTATGTTGATGTTGATGTATAAAACGTCATTTTTAGGGGTAAATATTTTTCATGTCGTTTGATTTTTTTTTTTCTTTTACGTTTTATCCCTGTTTTGTAAGTGATATAATTTTACAATTAGTACCTTATAATAATCTTAACCAACATCTTGCAGGAAAGGCCCTATTCTGATCACCAGCTTGTAGCAATATCATCCTGTTTTCTATCTTGTAGTTATATCTCCCATCCTGATCTCTTGTTTGTAGTAATGCACTATCTTGATCTCCTTCTTATAGTATTGCACCATCCTGGTCTTCATCTTGTAGCTTTGCCCCGTATCCTGATCCCCTTCTTCTAGAAATGCCCAACCTGGTCCTCTTCTGCTAGTAATTCCCCCTTCCTTGTCCCCTTCTTGTTGCAATGTCCTAATCCTGGTTACTAATCTCCAACATCCTTATCCCCTTCTTGTAGTAATGCCTCATCCTCATAATCCTCTTCTAGTAATGACTTTTCTTATAACAATGTCCCTGATCCTTTTCTTCATTTTGTAGTTAATTCTCCATCTTGGTCACCTTCTTGTAGTAATGTCGCAATCATGGAACTCACCTTGTAGAAATGTCCCAATCCTTATCCCCTTCTTGTAGTAATGCCTCATCCATGCCTTCTTCTTCTAGAAATGACCCTTCTTGTAATAATGTCCCTGATCCTTGTCCCCATTTTGTAGTTAAGACTCCATGGGGGTCGCCATGATGTGGTGGGATAGCTTATGCAGTATTTTGATCAAAAAAAGTCACCCGAGTACCATACTTTTAATTGTATGCACTATAGCAATTTATTTATTTACTTATTTTAGGGTATGCTCTTTTTTATTTCTTGTCTGTGGTTTATTATAGTTAGGCCAGTATGAACATGCACCTACGTATTGCATGGTTATACTTGTGTTCCAGTTCAGTTTTCTGGTCCCCTTCTTGTAGTAATGTCCCCAGCATGATCCTTATCTTGTAGTAATGTTCCCATCCTGGTCCTCATTTTGTAGTAATATCCCTATCCTGGTCTTTGTTTTGTACTAATATGCCCATCCTGATCCCCTTCCTCTAGTAATATCCCCATCCTGTTAGGTTTCTTGTAGTAATGTCCCCATCTTGTAGTAATGCGCCTCTATTTTGGTCCTCATCTTGTAATGTCTCCATCCTAGCCCCTCCCTTGAAGAAATTTCCCCATCTTGTAGTAATGTTCCCCATCCATGTTCTCTTCCTGTAGTATTATCCCCATCCTGATCCTTGTCTTGTAATAATATCATCATCCTGATCCCCGTCTTGTAGTAATGTCCCCATCTTGAAGTAATGTGCCTCATGCTTGTCCTTTTCTTGTAGTCATGTCCCCATCCTGGTCCCCATCTTGTAGTAATACCCCGGTCCTGGTCCCTTCTTCTCAATTGTCCTCCATTTCTTCGGCATCCTCTTTCCTGCATATGCAGCCTGCATGCATCGTAGACTCCTTGAGGATCATGGTCCAGTCCAGGGGCTGTTGACACCCACGCATTACTTCAAGTTGTATTGCCGGTGTACCCAGAGATAAGTTCTCTGCACATCTCTAATGCCAACCACCAGCCAATCAGATGCCAGCAGCTGATGTGATACGCTGGTCTATGATTGGTCAGCAGCTGCCATTGGTACAACTGTGAATAGCTTGTCCCTGGAATCGGATAATGATCCTCAAGAGGTCTGCGGTGCCTACAGGTCTCATGAGGCAGCCTCAAGAGCCACATGTCTGCTGTGAAGCATCTTTTGATAAATTACATGACATAAGATGTTTTCTTTGAAAAGTGAACTTTGACCAATTTAAGTCATTTTTCTTGTCATGGATTGTGATAAAAGTAACACTTGTTTGTGGATAAGACTGGATCCTCCATGCAAAATAGGCGATGGTCAAAGTTGACCTCCCTGCACAGTGACCTCGGCAGAGGTAAAAGATTATGTTCCCAATACCCCCCACAGAAATCAATAATCTTTTGTTCATGGTTCATGTAACTGCTGTAAAATCATATTTGTGTATATGTGTGCGTTCAGAAGTAGTGAAGCCTGATGAAGAGACCTCGAAAGCTTGCTATGTTTACCATCTTTTCAGTTAGCCATTAAAAGGTATCAACCACTGAGGACTCTCAGATTCTAATATTTTTCTATCTACTGGCTAACACAGTACACACATTTTTTTACCTTAAAAACAAAATTTGCTCCCATAATCATGTGCAGAAAAGAGAATAAAGACATCTAAAATAAAAAAATAAAAACTGATGATAAAAAAATATTTAGAATTATTTTGTTTTAAGTATTAAAAAAAAGCCTTTATTCAAATAGTCCCATTCACTGCATTGATTTGTGTATGACAGAGATACAGTACAAGGGAGAGGCTCTACCGAAAGTACCAAGTTGGAAGAGGATAGGAACTCGATGCTTATTGGAACTCTGACTTTTCTAAGGGTAGGCTGTCAATTTTGTTGTCCTAGATCAGTGTTCCCCAACTCCAGTCCTCAAGATCCACCAGCAGTGCATGTTTGCAGGATTTCCTTAGCATTGCGCTGGAGTTGGAATAATCACCTGTGCAAATAATTAAATTTCCACTTCTGCAATATTAAGGAAATCCTGAAAAGCTGCCCTGTTGGTGGATCTTGATGACTGGAGTTGGGGAACACTGTCGTAGATAATACCTTTAACAAGTATATGTTAAAGGGAATCTGTTACCCAATCTTGAGAAAAGCATAATGTAGAAACAGATTCCAGCAATGTGTCACTAACTAGCTGCTTGCTGTAGTTTTGATAAAAATCAAGTGTTTTGTTAGCAGGAGAATATCGCTGCAGGACTAGTAAACTTGCTGCCATGTTGTCCTTTATACTCTTGTGCTCTATATATCTCCACCCACACCACTGATTGGCAGCTTTTTGCCTATGTGCAGTGAACACAATCAGTGGTGTGGGTGGGTTTATTGTTCAGAGAACTAGTATACCTACAGCCGAGAAAGCAGTGATTTTATCAAAATGGCACCAAGCAGCTAAATAAGTGACACATCACTGGAATAGAGGTCTCAGCACCTACATTATGCTGCTCTCAGATGGGATAGCATAAACCTAGTGACAGATTCCTCTAAGTAATTGCTGGCATAGAGTTCCCCATTCACTGTATACCATGGAACTGCCTAAGAAGCACAAATGCAACTTTTTTCTGCATATGAAATTCTTTACGAGTAAAGATGTAAACCGCGAGTGTGTCTCATTTGTAGTTCGTATCTAATCCATTTTGTGCGGATATTGTCTCAGCTACTTATCAGGCTTTGTCCTCATGTACACCATTATCTTATGCAGAACATCAGTTTATGTAAGTAAGAATTCTTCAATGCCAGCATTATGTATTCCACCTACATTAACGCTTTACTGTTGCCAGTCACATTTCACACTTTGTTAATTCCGGGGAGAACACACTATAAATTCTCGCCTTCTCATCCACATCACATGAAGTTATATACAGAGGCGTCTTTCCAAAAAGCCATCCTCGCTGGTCAGAGAACTGTCAGCCGTAAATCTCTGCGCCTCACAGGTTGTCCTCTCCAGAAGGTTTCAGCATTTTTCGGACTCTCCTATTCTGAATTAGACATTTTAAAATGAGTTTAGTTCACATAGTTAGAAACATTATTATGCAGCTGGCTGCAATCGGTTTACTTCAATTAAGACGTAATAGCTGTATGTCAGTGCGGAATAGCAATGATTAATTTGTCACAGTTAATAATTGCAAACTGGTTGCTAAGATGCAAAGCCGACTCCAACCCATTTACGGTTTAAGGCTTTGATGGGTAGAGTTTTAGAGATTTATCAAGAACATTTGTCTGTTTGGCATCTGGTTTCTATATGATATGGAGGTGCAGTCTACAGTGAGTTCTGAGCCATTGGCTTCTTCTTTCGTACATATACACATGAAAACCATCCATGATTTCACAATCCTGCATATGTATGTGACCCGTATTTGTTAGCCAAGGCTTATATTATTAGCATGGTTTTCCGTTTCTAGGAAGAAAACAAAAATAAGGCAAAAGTTAGTTAAAGCTTTAAAATAACATAAGAATTACTAACCAATGGAACCCCCTGACGTGATAGTGCCAGCTCTCTCCCCCAGTACACTGCCGCTGATTCTTCTTGATATTGGTGACATCAAATCCAAAACGTGAGTCCTTCATCCATTCACTGTCCTCAATGGGGATGCTTGGGCCGACTGTACAAGTTTGCTCATGTCAGTGACCTCAAAGACCAGCGGAGGTGCTGTGGAGTTGGGGGGGCTTCAACAGTTCAACAAAAAACTTTTATTGTTATTTTAAGGAATTGCAGGTGTAACACTCACTGGAGAGAATATGAGGTAGTGGATCCAATGGGCTGATCTCAACCAGGAGGCAATAACTAAGTGGCTTCGCATCTTCACTAGAGCTTCTGATGGTGAGGTTAGGATTTTGCTGGTAGGTAGATGCCAGGTGCTACTCTGGGGATCTCTGTACCTCAACAGCTGACTCCAGGGGAGTCAGGGATGCAGGCAGTTACAGTCTCTGGTCAGGGTAGATGCAGTTTGGATGGTAGGTAGGGTAGGTGCAGTGGGTATGGCAGCAGGGTTAGTTCAGGTTGGTGCGGCAACAGGGCTGGTTTTGACTGGCATCTAGGGTACGGCAACAGGGTTGGATCAGGTGGGTGTGGCAGCAGGGCTGGTTTTGACTGGCATCTAGGGTACAGCACCAGGACTGGTCCAGGCAGATGCTTGTGGGCACAGCGGTACTAGAAAGCACATAGGTTAGCTGAAGCATGGGATTTGTGAAACAGTAGAGCAAACACACACTTGACAACTAGAAATGTGTTTCTAGGCATAGACCACGCTGCTCAGGCACTTACCAAGCAGGAAAGGTGATGGGTAGGGCACTCTGGCCCTTAAAGAATAGTGGGTGTGTCTCCCATACAACCTAAGTGCACTTCCGGAAGATCTATGCAGCGTGCACAGGCCCTGGGAGCTGGAGGCACGAGACAAAGCCTGTGCAGATGCTGCGGGGCTGCTGGAGAGGTGAGTATGCCAATTTTCCCACCTTGTGGATGCCAGCGTGGCGGACATTGTAACAGCAGGTAAAAGATGGGTAAAAAGGAAAATCACATACTTGACAAGTGCATAGAGTAATAGCTGCTACTTTAATTAATGCAGTACACTAGGCCGCCTGTTTTAAAACAATTTCTCACTTTTGTTTCTTTAAATTGTCTGTTTTTCCATCTCCAAGTTTCTTGCTGTTCGCCACACAGTTAGAGTTAAAGGGGGTAGTTGATTAGGACATCTCCTGTCCATATTGATGGTTCTCCAGTGCAGACAAGCCTGGTGGATTTTGTTTATTTTTGTACTACATGAACAGTCATCTTTACATATAGCTGAGTCGAAATGTCTGAGCTTCCTCAAGGTGGCAGCCCTAGTGACACTTTTGACAGCTCTATATCAGAACTACTCCTATAAAGCTATAATACAAAGTTTACCCACACAATTTTGATCCTAAAGAAGTAGCAAGTGGGAAACAGACATCTGGTCTGCTAACCTAATACTTGACAGCGCTCTAAGCTTTTTATGCCATGCAGACTTTCTTTTACTATGTGGGTGAAACGTTCCCCACTCTGTTTGCTTAGTATTTACTACATCTTTATTTAGAGTGCAACAAGAGAACTTTTTATATTTTAATGTAATTTTCCCTATGGCACTTTACGACAATAGACACCTGATATTCTCAGCTATGGTCCTTGACAAAAGAGACAACCTATTTTTGGCTGCACAACTGAATAAAGATACTTGATCCAACAATATATACATGTGATCCAGCAATAAGAGCCAAAAATATGTGGATTGTTTCTTGTCAAAACTCCTGGTAAGGTTCATTCCCCAGCCACGAGACAGTGGTCGTTGTAGAGCTTTTACCAGAGTTGTCCCTACATAACTCCTTCAGGGGAGCAGCACTTATAAGTCCCGTGCACCACTCTGTTGTCCATGTGCACTTGGTACAACTCTCCACAAGGTTGTAGCAATAGAGAGAAATAAGGGAACCAGGGTTCCAGATGTCCTTTAGATAACTTTATTAGTGCAGAAAAACTCCACGTTTCCGCCACGCAGGAACTTTATTAAGCCATTGCAAATGCATAGCTTTTTTTCCATGGCTTGATAAAGGCCCTGCATGGCAGAAGCTTACCGTAATTTTTCTGCACTAATAAAGTTACTAAAAGCAGGATGTCTTGTGGCCTTGTTCCATGATTTCTCTTTCAGAGGACCTGGAACATTTATGTCTGGTCTGGTGCACGCCGTTTCACTATAGTTTTTATCCAGCCATGTGCCTTGCATTCTTTTGAGTATTTGGTATATATGAAGGAAATCGCATTGCTGTGGTGTCGCCCTGTTAAATGTCGCAGCTTTTAAACACACGTTTTTCCCCCACAAACAATATGAAAACCTAATGTTATAGAATGAAACTTTTCTCTTGGAAATCCTCAAATGTGGTAAAATATTTCTATGCAGAAATTACATGCAAAAGCAATCAAATTGGAAACTCCATACAAGGATAATACTCTATGATTCAAAGGAATTTGTTATATTGTATAGAATATATGTAGACATCAGGCGCATAATGTGGAGGTATGGATGAAGGCTTGGCACAGGGGTGCAACATTTCAAAAGACAAAAAAGTATCCGATTCCAGGACGAAGTGCCATAAAAGTCTGCGCTGCTGCCCAAGAGAAACACCAGACTAACCGGGGTATCTGGGTTGATGAAGCTTTATTCCACCTATGCGTTTTGGAGCCCCTGAGGAAGGAGCCAGGAGGGGCTCCAAAACACGTAGGTGGAATAAAGCTTCATCACCCCAGATACCTGGGTTAGTCTGGTGTTTCTTTTGGGCAGCAGCGCGGACTTTTATGGCACTTCGTGCTGGAACCTGATCTCCTCCACAGTGAACTGTGGAAGTGCGGTCACTGCGGCAGCTGCATAATTCTAAGCGAGTATACTGGTTGTGGGTCACACAACCTGACCAGGTGAGCAGTTTTCATACCATCTATCACCGTATATCTCTGTTAGGAGATAAGACCCTGTTGCACATTCTCATATTTTACAAAAAAGTATCCGATGCATTGATGGCACTGAATATTTAGGGCAGTGCAAATGTCCTTGTCCTCTGAGTTTTCACCACTTTGAACTGTATCGTGCGGCATTAAAGGCATTCTGTCAGGTCATTTTTTTTTTGTATGATACTAATACTACCCTTGAATAGTGTCTGGGCAGATTTTGCAGAATATGTAAAAATCAATACGGTTATAGTTTTCTTTCTAATAGCATCTTCAGACCCTGCAGGCAGCTATCTTTAGCGGTAAAAGTAATTGACCGGACTAGCGAATAGTCTGGGTATGTAAATATTTTTTAAATAACCACACCTATCCAAGCTAGTATTCTGTCCCCTCCCCTCTGTACTGGTTACACAGAAAATTTCAGGCTTCTGCAGGCTCCTTCAAAAGTGAAGGGGATGATATGTTTTGTGCTACACTGTGTGTGCTGTCTGTTAGAGATTTCTATGTGTTTATATTAACTTTGGTCTTCCTACATACATGTAATGTGTGTCTGATGAGCAAATGCACAAATGTTATTATAAACACATAAATACCTCCAGCACATACTACACACATACCTCAAATACACACAATGAAGATGTCAGATGTACAGCTACAAATAGCACATACCTCCTCCTCCCTCCTTTCTCCTCTGGCCTGTACCTGCACATGGAGAGCCGACCACACAACAGGATACAGACACAGAGGAGGGCAGTGCAGTGATTTCACTCACTACATGAATATTCACTTCCTGGGGTGTGTGCTACAGGGAATTAAGTGATCACTCACTGTGATTGAGAGATGGAATGAATATTTGTTTTTGCATGTTTACAGAGGATAGGAGGGAAGTATTAATAAAAGAAATACATGAATAGAGTTCTTCACCAGTTTAATTAGAAAATTATATCAGTTATATATGGATTTAACCTGACAGATTCCCTTTAAAATGACATTGATATAGTTGGATCCTGTGGTAGATCAAGTAGTTACCGACTCGATGCCCCGCCACTCTCCATCTAGTAGGCCACATACTGTCTTGGCATGAGTGGATCAATGATGTCACAGCATTTCGGACTCAGTGCTGACACTCTGTGTGTAGCGGAATGAAGACACTGTCACTTAGATTATGTGGGTAAAAAGTTTGTTTTTTGCAGGGGGTGGGGAAAAGGTGGCATTATTTTTTATATGAAGGGAGTTTTAGGGGGCATGATTACATATTCACTTGATACTTGTGAGGCATTAATACTTTCTAATTATTATTTATTTATAGAGCAGCATTGATTCCATGGTGCTGTACATGAGAAAGGGTTACATACAAACCATTAAAAAATACAACGAGCAAAATAACAGTGACAGACTGATACATAGGGAAGAGATTACCCTGCCCTTGCGGGCTTACGTTCTACAGATATTAATATGTTCCACCAGTTAATTGCCTGCAAAACATGTATGAGCGTCATGATCAATACATGACTATCCCACTCAGCTCTAGGGCAATAATTGGACGATAATGGGACACTCAACTTCACTTATTTACTTAGTAGAAACTACTCAGGAGTTACTGTCCAAAAATAATTAAACTTTATTAATTAAAAGCACACGTACAGGTAATGACACATATAGGAAATAAATGGTGAGGAGATCCAAAGAAATGCCACACACGGGTAATAACAGGAGACTGGGCTAAGTCTTAGCTATTTCAGATACACCTATTAAGGGCGAAATAGTCACCGAGAAATTGCAGGGTTAGCAACCATTCATCCATCAGACTCACCCATAAGCTTGTGAAGTGTGGCTGCTGATTCCGTGCCCAGTATCACTGCCCTAGTCCGTGGCGACCCCAACGCACGTTTCGCGTGGATGCTTTTTCGAGGGGTGTCCTCGCGTGGATGCACCCACTCTAGGAAATTAAGGAGTCAGAGGTTTGGATTACCGACTCCAAAGCCCTGGTTAGCAGACGCTGAGTCTAATATTAAACATTTTTGAAAGAATGTCCAGTTAAGTTCCCTTAAAGATAACTCATCACCAGGGTAGTAGCATCCGGTGGTAGAATTTTTTTTTGTTGAAGAATTATTTCTATGAAACAATTTAGGCTTGCGCAGAAAGTCTGGACTAGTGAGTCCCTAGATGCAGCATGATGGACTACAGCTTGTGGTATATGGTATATGGTGTCTTCCACACTTTTCTATGTAAGTATAATAGATGTAAAATGATGCAAAATAATACTTACACCTGTTGTATTCAATAACTGGGACTCACGATGGCAAAAGATAGACGTTTTGATCTTGTTTACTGCTGCATGTTCAGGTAGTTGGATCAGTTCATTTCTACATTTAGATGTTTAAACATTTTGCTTGTGAATGGCTTCCAGCTGTTTGTGGCCCAAAATATCATTATGAAGAAGTCCTTGAAAAAAGCAAATTTAAATGTATTACCTATCTATTAATGGCTTTATATTCTTTGTGAATAGCCGAATTGTAAGTGTTCCTGAGCAAGGTTGTGCAAGTTACTTTTGTCAAGTCTTCAAAAAGTAAAGTAGGCAAAGTTCCTGCTTTCATTCCTCACTAGAAAGTAAATCCAGACATTTCCTACGGCTGTAGACGACGCAGACTTCGCTTTATTCTTTTAGCTATATTTGAACTTGCTGTCAAAAACTAATAACAAAACTCCTATAATCCATCGCTGCCTTGAAAAGGAAGTAATTAATGGAAATATACAATGTTGGTTCTTTTAAGTTCAGGTACTTCTGTGTTTGAGGAACCTTTTATTATATTTATGGTTTTAATGAGAAATTGGATTAACATTTGTAAACAGGGCAGTATGGGAAATTTGAGGGGAGACAAGATTGTGGAAGACATTGTTTGTACATCCAGTTATGCTGAATATTTTATGTTTTCTCTATAAACTATAGAGGATGACAGTATGAGTCAGATTCAAATTACTTGAACTACTGTAGGAAACTTTTTTTTTTTTACTATTGCAAATATAAAGTCCTATTCCTATTCAGTAGAACTATTGCTAAAAGATATGATACCGAAGGCTACAAGGCTATATTTCCACTTTTGCAAGTATTTATTTTTTACTCCAGTGCATCACTGTATTGAAGAAAATACATCAGCATAAAATGACTGTTCAGACTGAACTAAGCACAGACACCAAGTGAACCCTTGGCTGGGTCAGTTCACCTTCTCACCTACTTATTTACCATTTATCTCTGACATCTCAGGCTTTACGAGAGCCAGAGAAGAGCAATCAAGAAGGTGGGCAGTGATGGCTGCAAAACAAGTAGGTGGGAAACTTCACATCACTTCTTGGCCATTCTGAGTTTTCTCCGATGCTTGGTTTAAGCAATCATTTTGTGCCAACTCCTTAAAACATTTTATCTGGAGTATTGAATTTAAATCTCAATTATGTGTACACAGCTGCAATGGGGACTTATCTCTCTCCAATGCTCATAGATTGGTAAAGTTGGAAGAGACCTCCTGAGTCTTCTGATCCAACACCTTGTTAAAAGCAGGATTCACTAAATCATCCCAGACAGATGTCTGTCCAGCCTCTGTGTGAAGACATCCATTGAAGGAGAACTCGCCACCTCTTGGGGCAGCCTGTTCCTCTCATTGATTACCTCACTGTCGAAAGGTTTTTTTCAAATACCTAATCTATATCTCCTCCTATTCAGTTACATCCCATTGCTTCTAGTCTTTTCTTGTGTAAATGACAATAAAGCTGATCCCTCTACAGTGTGACCGCCTTTGTTACACGCTTCAAACAGTCCCATAGTCTTAGATCCTTGTCATGTTTTAGAACTTCTTCAGTAGTTGTGACTTGTGACTTTCCCAACTTTTTTAGGTGAGCACGTTTTATGATTTTAACACCTTTTTCGTCATCGATAAGACTCTCTCTTGCTCTTTTTGTCTCCCCAGTTTCTCTGTCATGGTTTAGGATGGAGTGATATAAAGGAGCTGCATTACCTCTTGCATTTTTAAAAAATCACTCCATTTGTGGTGATTGACAAAATTTCTAAGCAAACTGTTTCTAAAAATCACGTTTGGTGTTTCATTATATTTTACTCAGTCTGTGGTGTTTGAGTCAAAGCTACCATAGTTTTGTTTTGATTCATAGTGGGCAGAAATGTACTGACCCCAACTCAAGCTTTACTAAAAGAAAATATCAAATACGGTATCTATTATTAATTAATTTGTTAACCTCCATAGGAATTTAGATACATTTAGAAATGGTAATAATATATTGGTCTATCAAACTAAGGTCCCACTTTATAAAAGAAAATGTGTTAGCAATGTTACAATTTTATTGCAATAATTACTATTGTTGCTAATTATTAGCTGTTTATGAAGGCATCGTAGTGTGGAAAAATCGAGGTGCCGTAACCTTGGCTTTCTGGTTTCACAGTTCTGATTTTACGCCAGCAACATGGTATCTTTTCTATATAGAGTTTATGTAAGCGTGTTTATCTCTGTATTTTTCATTTTGCATTGTATTTTCATGGTGTTATTGTTTCCTATTCTAATTATATGTTTAGTTAGGCATCTTTTCAAGCTTATTTTATCCATTTTTGTTTAGCCTTTCCTAAGTGTTTTTTCCACACACCATTTCTCCCTTTACATTCTGCTAAATCACACTACAACGTCTTAACTCGGCTATGCACTCTAGGTGATTGTTGGTAAAACGACTGACTTGCAAATAAACATGCATGCCCATCCATGTGTTTTTATAGTTATATTTCACTTTGCAAAAGCAAATGAGCAAATAATTTTGCACTACTTGGCTGGTTGCAGGAGATGTCACCTCCCCCATGGCTTTGGCTGGTTGCAGGAGATTGTGCATCAGCATCAGGCACTTGAGTTGCCTCTCAATGGGGTTTTCAGTGTAATGGATATTAAATCTTGGCCATTCTCTGTGAGTTCTTTCAGAATTTTTGTCCATTTAGTGTTTTTTCTGAATTGAACTACTATACCAAATTTATGATATACTTTAGGAGTTAGAGTCGCTCCAACTCTGACTCCACCAAAATAGGCACCGACTCAGACTCCACTACTCCGACACCACAGCCCTGCTTTGCACAGAGAGGACATCTCCATTTGCTCTGCAAGTTGATAAGACCATATTTGTATCATGTGGGAAAATGAAGATATTCTTGAAAAAAAAAAGTACCCATCCGTTGTTTTTCTTATCTATAAACCTACAATCTTGCATTATTTTTAAATGTCCAGAGTGTAACAGTTAGTTATAGTCATTGTTCTTCAGTACTATTCTTCTGGCTGTACATGGTTAATCCAGATAAGTAGAATATATTGCAGAACTACGCCTGAAGCTCATTGAGATTTGTGAGATCTCACTTTACTTCATGTTAATAGATGCACAATGAAATTGCCCTAATGAGTTGATTTATCATGTACACTAATTACAGCACCCAAAACTGCTGACCACTTGTTCTGTGTATACACTTGTCGCCGTTACGGTGGTTTATTGCCTTTGGCCTCTTATGTATTTTTACAGATAAATCATGCATAGGATCTCCGATCTGCATCTTGCCAGTCCCATAGGTGTCCTCCATCATTTCCACTCTCAGTGGTTAATGGTTGAAATTATCTATGCGTTTCATGAACTTTTAGGATGTTGTTAATTGATCTCTCTGGTTTATGGGACAGATGAACATTTTATTTTCCAAACTACCTAATTAAGTTGTGTTTAGAAACTTGTCAGTACACCTAATGTTAATAGTCTGAATGATAGATGCATTTCATCTAGGTGTTCAGATATCGACAATGATCCATTATCTCAATTTTGCTTTTAAAAATGCTGTTTTAGCATTAAACCCTTTCACTGCCAAGTATCTATATCATGCATCATGACTTGAAAGCAAATCTGTCTCCAGATTTTAGAACAAAAAGTGAATTTATTATAATATCAGTTTCTTGGGCTTTATAAGACTGGTGTGCTTACTCTAAAAATCCATGTGAGAATGTGTATAACCTTATTTCAAGATGCAAATACAGTCTGTGGAGCCTCGTTTAGGAGTCTCAACACAGGACTAGCCAGATCTTCCTCTAGTGAAGGACCTAGCCATGATAACCACCATATTAAGTGGCCCTTTGAGTCAATATCCAGCTCTTTACAAGCTTAAAGATATGACAAGGGAATACCAAGGCCAGGTATCCATCCACAGACAGCTGTTTCGGGGTGTTACCCCTCATCAGTGTGGAGTAGGATTCTGGCTAGGTGGGAGCAATGCCTAGTAGACCAACAAAACAAAGTATTCACTGATCTCAGGGAGACCAGTTCAAGAAAACACTGCGGGCAGCCAGCTAAAGCGCTCAACACAGTGAATTCCTAGGCCCATTGCCCCCTGGGAATTTTGAATATGCAAATAGAGTCTGTGGAGCCTCGTTTAGAAGTCTCAACACAGGACTAGCCAGATCTTCCTCTAGCATTGCTCCCACCTAGCCAGAATCCTACTCCACGCTGATGAGGGGAACACCCCGAAACAGCTGTCTGTGGATGGATACCTGGCCTTGGTATTCCCTTGTCATATCTTTAAGCTTGTAAAGAGCTGGATATTGACTCAAAGGGCCACTTAATATGGTGGTTATCATGGCTAGGTCCTTCACTAGAGGAAGATCTGGCTAGTCCTGTGTTGAGACTCCTAAACGAGGCTCCACAGACTCTATTTGCATATTCAAAATTCCCAGGGGGCAATGGGCCTAGGAATTCACTGTGTTGAGCGCTTTAGCCGGCTGCCCGAAGTGTTTTCTTGAACTGGTCTCCCTGAGATCAGTGAATACTTTGTCTTATTTCAAGATGACCTTTTAATAAATAAAGCTAAACCGAGAGAGCTCAAGAGGAGCACAAGTATATTCAATCTCCACCCACCCACCAATCCTGACTAACAGTTGCAGTCTGTACTGAGTGATGTGAGATCCCAGCAGGGAGGAGGGACATTGAGGAATTATCAACTAAATTGTGAGAGCACTTACATTAAGAATCGAATATATAGCCTTCCCAACATGTTTTTTTTTTCTCAAAGTTATAACAGTATGCTTGTCAGGTCTGACATATCTGATTAGTAAAGTATGCCAATTGTATTGTCAAATCAGGTGACATCCACTTTATTACCACATCTAGAATAAAGGTCTTAAGTGTAGTATCATTTTTATGCTTAATATGTTACATTTCCAATTATATTACTTTAAATGCTTAGCTGCCATATCCAGTGACCTGCACTAATTTCATGTCTGGGAATATGCTGAAAAGATTTTGTAAACGGGACAGTGTGGAATAAAAAAAATAAGCAGTAATTGACTGTACAAGACACTGTTACCCTAGGTGCTCCTAATGCTGTCCTTATTGAGAAGGCTGCAGCATTGACATCATATCTACAGCATGTGACCAATGAAGCCAGTCACTGATTTAAGTGATAACACCACAGTAAATAGAATAAGCCTGCTAAGGGAAAGGATTGCCTGCAACTGTCACATGTTGACATGCCACCACCGCAGCCCTGTCGACAGACCAGCAGGGAGAAGCCGTGAAGCAGCACTGAAGGGGCCTGGGCTTCACTCAGTGAGTTATACTTTATTTACTATTTTCAAACATAAGTAGATTTTGAACAGTTGTAATCCCTCCTTTGTTCTAAACAAGGCATTTGGTAGATGTGAACAAGGCATTTGGTAGATGTGAACAATTGTGGCCATAAATTTTGAGACTGATACAAATTTTGGTTTACATGTAACACCCCTTTAATCCAACTCAGTGGACAAGGAAGTTCAGTAGTTTTCACCTCAATATGACACAGTGCCTCCACCCGAATCTTGCTAGGAGCTCTAGGGAATGCAGAATGGTCTTCTATTCCATCAATTCCACAGAATCCCTGTCCACACTGGAAACTTACTCACAAAAGATGAGGTTAAAACCAGGTTTGTGCAGTCAGTAAGCCAAACCTCTGACTCCAACATTGACTCCTCAATTCCACAACTCAAACTCCACATCCCTGGCCAAAACATTTAACAAGTTTATTTTCAAGAGAATGAAAGGTGCCAATTGCAGAAGGAATACAATGGAACAGAAAACAAATAATGTGATGGAAAATTCTATAGACGTACCAAATGTGTATAAGTACTGCGTTGCAATAAATCTTAAAAGGAAAGGGTCACTTCTAATATTAAGGGACCGCATACACACTCCTAACTAAATAACACATGATGCAGTAATGTCAAGAGCAATGCAAATAAAAGTCCAACAATGGGGCCCAGATGCAGGAATGTTGATGCACGTACAGGAACCAATGGTACACTTGAACATCACAACCGAAACAAAATCCATTTAGCAACAGTCCTTTTAACAGCTCAACAGTGGAACCACAAATCCCAGAAATAGCTGCTCACACTGTGATGCTTCAGGTCACACAAGGATCCTGCAATGCGGCTTCAGAGTCCAGACGCCTGAGACACAAAGGATGGATTCTACACTCGTTTCCTTCGTTAAGCCAGGTGGCGATGGACATCTTCTGTTAACTGGCTGGTAGGCATATGTGGTCAAGTGGCAGGATCTGACCCCTCACAATGAGCGGCTGGGCTATTAGAACTTACTTTGTGCCTTTGTCACGTGCTCTGCAGAATCAAACTCCCAAATGTTTGCAATTGGGGATCACACGCATCTTGCTGTCTGCAGTAGCTCCACCATTCTCTCCAACCTGCAGTCCTCCTCCTGTGAAGCAGAGAGGAGCAGTGTCTGCTGGGTGTTGAAGTCCTAGGCAGTGCAGGAAGAAGAAGCATTTGGCTGTGTGTGAGGCGGTCGACAGGGCAGGGAGTACTCGGGTACCAGGGCTGATGGTCGACTTGGATGGGGAATCACGGCTGGTCGGTCCCCGATCCCGTGCCCTGGACCCTCAATGGCGGGGATGGTGGTGGATGATGGTGGTGAAGGTGATTGGTTACGTGACGCCACCTGTGGTACCTGGTAATGTATATACCAGCGCTGCGGCCGGCCACTGAGGTGATGGAGGTGCAGCTCAGTGTAGTACAGCTCCCCACAGGTGGAGCTTTACCTCAGGGCAGTGTGGATGGATGAGGGCAGTCGTAGTAGCGTCTCTGTGGTCAACGCTGTGGGTAGCGGTGGTTAAGCAGGCACACACACACAGTAGGCTTTGTTTCGGTACCTTTTACTGATGACGGGTAACAGGTACAGTCCATAGAAGTAACCAGGTCCCCGGTGCAACTTGGGACTTTCGCCTTGGAGAGTTGTGAGGCCTCCTCTGTCACTATGTATGGAGGTTTAGGGTGAGTTCCGCCTATAACTGAACTCGCGCTCCTTTTTCCTTCCCAGGGCTTTACTCTATCACCGACAATGAGGCCCTCCTGCGAGAACCCCTATTCTCCTTCTGGGCCCCTGGTCCTGTGCTTGGTCAGGTTTGAGTGTCTCTTACTTGTACTCCTCAGGGGTTTAATTCCTTCTGTTCTTTCCGGCCTTTTGCTGATGCACTGGATGCTTAGCAGTGTCGGACTCCGTGTCCGGGTGAGCTAAAGGGAAGCTTGGTCTGTTCCCTTCTTTAATTCCCTTCTTCCTCCACTGGCCTCCGACCCTCTCCCTAGGGTGCAGCACAGCTTGGTAAGTGTTCTCTGGTCCTTGGCCTGGTTTTACCCCAGCGACCAGCTCCTTTACTTCTGCTCTCTCCTCTCTCTGGTACGAACTCTGACTGACCGGGACTAACTGCTCTCTTCACTGCCCAGAGCAGACTAACTGACTCCTTCTCTCAGGCCTGGATCCTTATAAGGGAACTTGCTTAAAGCAGCAAGTAAATCTCACCCTCCAGGTCTGGGGTGGAAGGTGTTGTGTGCTGTGTGAACCAAGGTGTCAATCCCTCCTAGCACCGGTGGATCCTGTGGCAATCCTCTGCAGGGTGCCACATTTGCACATGTTGCATTTTTATTCCATTTTTGATGGATCTTTGAGTGCAGATTTGTCATATAACCTATTGAGAATCCTGATGACGGCAAAATCAATGAGAATTCTGAGGTATCATCGACTCATTGCTTATTTGTGACTTCTATATTTGGTGCAAAAAGTAATCTGCAGCATGTCACTTGCTTTAGCAGGTTTTCACCGATTGGCATTAATGAAGTCAGTCAAAAAGGCTGTACAACGCAGCTATAAAAGTGAATGTGCATTTGCTGTGTTTTTGCTCCAAAAAGTGTAAGGGTACCATCACACGTGGCGACGGTACTGCCGATTTGTTAGGCGATACAGGAGCGTGGCCTATCGGCACCAATATCGCCCCTGCATCGCCTCAAGTAATTAGGCGATGGCGACGCCTTTTACTGGTCGCCTGGTTTCAGAGCAGTGCTCTGAACACATGCGACCGATCTGTGGCGATGTGTACACATCGCCCCATGTAAACGGCCAACGGCAACCTGACAGGCGATGGGAGCCATAGGCTCCCATTGTATTGCATCGCCGCTGGGGTTTTGAGACACCCCTGTGGCAATGCCGCCTATCAGCTCGCCAGTGCATTGCCGAAGGTGTCTCCCCGTGTAAACGGAGGGCGGCAACGCTGGAGGGGCGCCAAAAGCGTGCGCGCTCCCACCAGTCGCCGCCGACATCTCCGGCGAGGTGGCACCGTGTGACGGGCTCTTAAGAGTGGTAACTAAAGGAAAGCCAAATAGATTACATAGGTGGTTAGTAGCTAGATGACTATATACATAGCTAGATAGTTGTGACATTCTCCCCCACTTTTGATAACCACCAAAGATAAACCAGACAGCAGTGAGCTGATATTTTCAGGCTAGGAAGGTCCATGGTTATTGAGCACTTCCCAGTCTATAAATACCAGCCTGCTCCATAAACGTTTGCAACAGCCACTACAGGATCATGCTGCACTCTGTGTGACCCATCGACTGATTAGTGGTGACATCAGTAATCTAATCTAATCAGAATCGCTGGGTCACGCAGAGCGCAGCGTGGTCTGGAATGTCTGACGAACGTTGCTCCATAGCCTTTGGATATCGAATTCTATGGATTACGTCAGTTCTGCTGGGGATCTTTTTATTTAATAAATTGGTATGTAGGAAAATGTCTAGTTTTTTTTTCTTTTTGCAGGCTTCTCTTTGCTGACTTTTTTTTTTTTGTTTGTTCTTTAATAAAGTGGTGAACAAGGGAATATGTCAGGGAGTGTTTTTCATTAAATTAATAATAATCTAATATTTATTCATTTATATAGCGCTATTAATTCCATAGCACTTTTCATATACATCAGTAATGCTGTCTCTCTTGGAGCTCACAATTTAAACATCCTATCAGTATATCTTTCCAATGTGGGAGGAAACCGGTGTGCCCGGAGGAAACCCACGCAAACACGGGGAGAACATACAAACTTTTTGCAGCTGTTGTCCTTCGTGTCCTTGGTGGGACTTAAACTCGGGACCTCATTGCTGCAAAGGCTGCAGTGCTAACCACTTGAGCCACCGTGCCACAAAAAAGTATTTTTTGTGTGTTTTTTTTTTTATTCCTTTACTGGATTAATAATGAGGGTGCCTAATAAACACCTATACATTACTAAAACCAGGGCATGATGCTAGCCATATTTTTTCTTTTTTTTGAATGTAGAAGGAAAACCGGGCACTGACCTTATATTGCTGCAGTTGAAATTGTGGCACAGAATCAGGTCCAGCGTTGCTCAGCCGTAGGACATAGTCATTTTAATCCATAAAGAAAGAAGAAGGCGCCACTCATTGGACCGGTGAAGACTGGTTTCTTTATTCCAGTCGCGGTATTACATTAGATGGAGGGTGCGGGGAGGGAGGTGCAGGGATGACGGAGCCCATTTCGAGTAGTGCTTACTCTTCAACAGATCCTGTGTACCACTAGCCATATTTTTGATGCTACATAGCAGGCATCAACCCCAAAAACCATTACCCTGATTGCCAAAGCACTAGAGTAATCGGGAAGATCCAAGGCAAAGCACCAGAATTGGAGCATCTTATGATGGTGCACTTCTGGGTGATCTGCAGGCTGGGAAAGGGCCAATAAGCATGGATCTTCCTAGCTTGATTATATCAGTGCTCAGTTGCTTTAGCTTTGCTGGTTATCAAAAATGGGGGGGGGAAGTACGAAATACTCTTTCTTTCATTCATTCATTTATTAGGCTTCCCATCATAGGAAGTTGTACAGTAAGCTCCATATGCAATACACTTAAAGGAGTTTTCCTACGGACAAAGTTAATTTTATAGGTAATTCTAATCAATAGATCTTGAAATAATATTAATTTCCACAATTGGATTTTTAGAAAAAAAATGTTCCTGTGCTGAGATAATGTTATATATATGAAAGACAATTCCACTTGAGAAAGACGGTACTACACCGTCGAAACATGTCGTGGCAGATGGAGGATTTCCAATAAAAGGACTTTCCACGAGCAGAGTCCCTGGCCTTAATTAGAGCGCCCTACACGAGACCGTGCTTTTGAATCTACAATGTTATATATATGACCCGCCGTACACATCAGTAAGATGGTGGCAGTGACGCCGCGGGGTGGGAGAAGGAGAGACAAGGGGCCGCATCCTGCACCTAAGCAGCCGAGGTCAAACCAAGTTGGAGAGATAAGTGCTAATGCAGATTGGGAAGATGACACCTGGCCTGGTGAAATTAAGAGTGGGGGCACAAACACAGCAAATGCAGCAGCTCAGGACTGCAAGCTCCTGGCCAGAGAAGTCTCCAAACACCTAGCTGTGGACATCAAAGAGGCGGTGAGGGAGGCGGTTAAAGAGGTATTAGATGAACTTCACGAGATTTTCACCCAGTATGCCAGCTAGATTATCTAGAGCAGCATGTGCCTGACCTGGAGGACAGACTGGCCAGCATGGACCGAGAATGATCAGAGTCACACAAACAGTCCAGGTGGATAAAAGACAAAATGCAGGACCTAGAAAACAGGTCAAGGAGGATCAACTTGAGGATTGTGGGCCTCCCAGAGACTGTCTCGTACCTGCAATTAAATGACATCTGTGAACTAGACCTTTCCGAAGGCTCTGGGAGTACAGGAGAAATGTAAAGTAGAACGGGCACATTGGGTGGGCCCACCAGGAGGGGAGCACCTAAGACATCGTCAAATGCTAGGAGAGACCTTTCAAAAACCTAGACAGGTTATTGCTAGGCATCTAGACTTCAAGGACAAAGAGAGACTGTTGCACCTTTTTAGAGGTAGGAGGCTGCCTTTGCTTCTTGGAGGCCACAAAGTGGTCCTCTTTGGCGACTTCTCAGTGGAAGTGACGAAAAAAAAAGCAAGGCTTACAGCGAGGTCTATAGTCTCCTCTTTAGTCGCCATATCCAGTTGCAGCTTCTCTACTTGGCAGTACTCAAGGTCAAACGTCTGGATGGCTCAATCAAATGCTGGAAGGACCCCAAGGAAGCATTACGCGCCTTTATGACACCCTCCTCAGGCACCTCCCCCAGGGGCAAAGATAAAGACAAGCGTCTGGAGAGAAAGTACCATCGGGGTGGCCAAAGAAGTCCGTCAGCAAGTCTTTTGGCCACTCGAGAGGACGACCTGCTTTCTCACAGCATGCAACATGAGATCATCATGGACCGTGAACTGGACCAGGACTTGGTGGAGGACTCAGGTCGCTGTCCTTGAACATTCTCTGTGAATCCAATGGGCTGGAGCCTGGCTATGGGGACCTGACTCAAGGAGCCCCATCCTTTGATGGTATGTGCCCCTTCCCACCTTTTTTTTTTTTTGGCCCCTCATCATATTTTGCTGCCACTGAAATTTTGGGGCATGCCAGGCTGGACTACATCATTGCTCACCTGCTGCCCCATGTGATGCTGTAGGGGCCGGCAAAGACAGTGGTTTACTGTAGGCTTATCAGTGGGAGCGAGGGAGGGAGGATTCCATACTGGAAAAAATGGAAGTGCTTGACTTTTTGCTATTGGAGAGGGTAGAGGGGTGAGAGGGGGCAGGGAGGAGGGAGGGGAAAGAGGAGGATCTACCCAGTTTATAAATCACACTGAATGCTTTTTTATTTTGCATTTACCTATCCCAATGTCCATGCCTTCGATATATCAAGGACTTAATCCAAAAGGACCTAGACAAGCTCCACACTATACTGACCACTAGACTCAGGTGATCATAAACTTACTATTTGATGACCACCACGACCGACACACAACTAGAACATTAACAGATGATTATGGTTAAGCTCATATCATGGAATGTGAAAAACCTTAGACCTCCATAAAAGTGGGTCTATGGTACTCAGACATCTTAAACGGCTAGGAGGTGCAGGGCTGCCACTAGGAATTTCAGGGACCCTGACAGGCAAAATTTTGGGGCCCCCCTTAGGCACCGCCCTTACCCAAGCCCCACCCTCATCCAAGCCCCACCCCACCCCTTGAACCTTCCATAGTTTCACCACCCACTATTGAAAAAGCTCCACTTCTGCAACACGTTGTCACCAATCACTCATTAACAGTTCCCATCAAACACCAGGTCACATACAAACATAGCCATCAGATTATGTTTGGCCAAAAGATTTTTTTAAGCCTGCCACCACAACAAGGTAGACTCTTTTGGCAGGGCCCTACTCTACTCTAACTTTTTTTTTTTTTTTCCCAACTTATTTTCTTTTTTTACATCAACTTTTTTTTTTTTTAAAGTTTTTTATATTGTTGTTTATATTTACTCAAAGGAATGTGTTGCATCCAATTTTTAAACTGATTTAAACCGGATTATGACATTTTGTATAAACTGGATTGCCGATTGTGTTGTATTTACTGTACATTTATGGACAGTGCTCTGCTACTTGCTTGGAGATAAGAACATTGGATATATATTTATTTAATAAGACATTATAGGGGACCATTTCTTTGGGAGATTTTTTTTTTATACATGTTCTCATATTTAGTGACATGTAGATGTCATTGTGCAGGAAGAGGGCAGAGGTGAGCCCCATAAACCAGCCAGCGTCAACCTCCCCTGGCACATCCCCCGCCCCCCCGCCTGGTGGGGCCTCATACACCAGCCGCCAATGTCACCCTGCCCTGGCTCTGGCAGTACTCCCTCTGGCCCGGGGCTATGGCTGACCCCCCGGCCGAGCCCCATACATCAGCCAGCGTCACCCTGCCCTGGCTCTGGTAGCACCCCCATGGCCCGGGCCACCAGGGCCCCATACACCAGCCAGTGTCGCCCTCCCCTGGCAGCCCCCTCCGGCCTGGCGGGGTCCCATACACCAGCCAGCGTCACCCTGCCCTGGCTCTGGCAGCCCCCCTGGCCCAGCGGGGCCCCATACATCAGCCAGCATCACCCTTCCCTGGCACCTCACCTCCCCTGCCCAGCAGGGCCCCATACACCAGCCAGCTTCACCCTGCCCTGGCTCTGGCAGGCAGCCCCCATCATCACCATTATGGCCATTTGACTAACTTTAATGACTCTTACCCTTCCAGCTCTGGTGCTAGCTTCTGCTGGCTGCTGTCCTCCTGCTCCTCCTCCCGCCTAGCTCTCTCCACCACATGCTGTGGGCCTTGGCGCCGCATCCGGTCCGTCCGTGGTGGGTCAGTGGGTGGGTAATTGTGTCCGTCCAACTTCCAGCCTCACTCTGTTCTGGTGGGCCGGCGGGGATGGGTGGTCCCTGGTCGATGGCCGGGGTGGGCATAAATACTGTATGGGTGGAGCCGGTGGGCGTTGGATGTGCACGCAGGGCAGGCCCAACTGTACAGTAGTGAGAGCGGGTGGGTGCATACTGAGGCTGACGTTTGCACAGAGAGAGACTCGCTGCTGGCGCCTGGCCGGGGTGGGGGGGCGGGCCATGCTCCGTGATGCAAAAGGCCATGCCCCCTACAGTCATGGCCGGGACCCCTCTCTTTTATCAAAATGACCACGCCCCTGCAATCATGAAGGCAGGCCCCTGACTCCAGGCAAAGCTGTCACCCCATGGTAGCGTCCCTGAGGAGGTGACATAGTGCTGTTGCAGGAGACCCATCTTCATCAACACTACATGTTCCTCATGCATATATGCTGGGTGGGAGGAGTATATGGTTTGGGTGCAATGGGGAGGCATGCAGGAGTCCTTATACTTATCCATTAATCATTTGCGCACAAAGTCCCGTCATATACTCACGATACTTAAGGCCGACAAACACACACTTTTGATGCAGGAAACACAAGGAGGCACCCTTAACATCCCCAATGTATATGCACCTAATACTGAACAGGACGCCTTCTTTCAGTCCACAATTTTGACAGACTGGGATAGCGACTTGATAATAGGGGGGGGGGATATGAATGAAGTTATGTCGATAGAGGAAGATAGGATGGGAAGTAGGAGAGGGGGCCAGAGATAGCATACTGAAGGGAAGGTGACACCATTGATGGAATTCTCCTCTAACCTTGCGTTAACTGATATGTGGAGATTGCATCACCTGATGGAAACGCACTACTCAAACCCTCATGAAACCTGATCCTGAATCAATCTATTTCTGGTAGGAGAGAGGATAGCCCAGAGGACAGATGAAACAAATATCTGTGACCAGATGAGCTCCGACCACAGCCCAATCACACTGATGGTAAGAGACTCTTTACCAAAGGGGACAGATATTTTATGGCAGTTCCCTCATTTCCTGCAGACAGATCAAGACTTTGCCAAATTAATGAGAGAATAGTTGTTGGAATATTCTGAGCTAAACATAGAGGCTAAAGATGATCACATCCTCTTTTGGGAAACTGCCAAGGCAGTGCTTAGAGGCAGAATTATAGCCCACACAGTGCGACTAAAAAACAAAACGAACGTGCAATACCTGACAGTGAGTCAGATGGTTAGGCAGTCCTACACAACATTCAAATCGCATCCCTCGCCCCTCAACAAACAATTATGGCAAGAGGTGAACATGGAGTATGAGGCATGGGCAAGAAAGAGGTAACTTTTTGGGAAATCATTGCGAGATGCTGAACGTTATAAACAAGGGGACAAGGTGGGTAGGCTGCTGGCTAACTTAGCCAGGGGAAAAGGTAACACTACATTGATCACGGCTCTGATAAAGCCAGACAATACGTTAACCACTAACACTAGAGAGATCAATGCTGTCTTGGGAAAATTCTATGCTACCTTGTACCAAACTAGACCGACGGACATCCAGGCAGGAAATAGATGGCTGAGAGAGGTTCATCTCCCAGAGATATTGGAGGAGGGTTTGGCCGGTCTGAACGCAAGGCACCTGGCCGGATGGGTTTGAAGCAGGATTTTAAAAAATCTTGAGGGAACAGGTCTTCACCCATTTAAAAGGGCTTTATAATGGTTTTCTGACAGGCAAGCCAATCCCTCATCAGATGAATATCGCCCACATAAAACTTCTACCTAATCATGTGACAACCCGGCTAATTTTAGACCTATCTTGCTCATAAGTCAGGACCTCAAAATAATGTCAAAAATCATGGCCGATCGACTCGCGTTCATACTCCCAGGACTAGTGAGACATGAACTAGCAGGCTTTGTGAAGGGGCGGTGGGGAACATTCGCTGATCAATGATGATCCTAGAATCGGGCTGAGGGGGGAAAAGATGTGGGGGACTCCGGCCGTGGTCATGCTGGATACGGAGAAAGCCTTAGACAGCGTTAAATGGCCATGGTTGGTCCTAGATAAGATAGGGTTGCGAGGTGCGTTTAGAACTTTCCAGACCTCAACAAACCCAAAAGCGAGAGTTCACACAACAGGCTTTTTGTCAGATGTAATTCAACTGGGAAGGGGTACACAACAGGGATGCCCCCTCTCTGCTTTACTTTTGATCTGGCGATAGAGCCACTCTTGAGGATTGATTCCATCTGATTTGTCTTTTTATTTTACCCTCCTCCAGTTTCCAGTTCGACTGGCATTTGCAATGTCCATTAACAAGTCTTCAGAGACAGTCATTGAAAGTAGCAGGAATTGATTTGCAATCTCCATGCTTTTCTCATGATCAAGCTGTAAGATGATGGTTAATGAATTCAGCCATCCGCAAGCGAAGGTGCAGGCACTGCTTGCGAACCTACATAAAACTCAGGGAGCCTATGAATGACGTTCCAGTACGTCCTATGTCAGTAAGAGGTTAATATGTATCGAAGTTGTGGATATGTTCACATGTACAGTTTAATTTATTGTCACATTCTCAAATTGCAGCTGACTGGCTCCTTGTGTGATGCATGGGCTGCTCGTCGTTTGGACCTGAGATTCGTGTGAAAAATATCTCATGACAACTTTTACATAATGTAACATTGGGTCTGGGGGCCGTCCATTTTTGATACAGATAGGAAATATGTTCTTCTTAAGGTATCCTGGTACATTGTTGGCCGGAGTCTGAGAGACATTGCTCGTTAGTCACTCTTCCAGGCTGTGCTATGAAAATGAACACCTCCTTTTCCTCTAACAGTTCTATAAATAATATCTTCATCTGTCCCTCGTTTATTGATCCTTTCTGCCTCCTACTCTTGGTTGTTTTCCCTCACCTTTTTCTATCACTTGAGATAATTTAGTTTGCCTTCTGCCCATTGCCCTTTGTTCTTTACCTTCATTTTATGAGTCATTAACATGGAGCACTATAAGGGAATATATGATGTGTTGTAATTCTAATTACGCACATCTACCAGTGATTTATCTCTCCAGCACATGTTTAATTTTAGCCCTCATTAACTTTATACCAACACTCTTTATCAAATTTACTAAACTTCTCCATTCCCAGAGACCATCAGCCAACGGAAGAACTCCATTGTTGATCTCGAGTATCAATCTTATTTTCACCCTTCCAATTTATTTCTTAATGCAAATATCTATTTATATTGACAGTTTTAATCTGTATTTGTTACTTTAAGAGACAGACATTTCCGTGTATTTGGATGATTTTGAGAGTGCTATCTTAACATTTTTTTTAACTCCTTAAGGACCGGAGCCTCATATTGCAATTCTGACCAGTATCACTTTTATGAGATAATAACTCTAGAACACATCAGCATATCCCAGTGATTCCAAGACTGTTTTTTTCATGACATATTGGACTTTTAGTGGTAAATTTAGTATGACATTCTCTGCATTTCTTTGACCAAAGACAGTGCTTATACGCAGTGACAGTTCAAAGCTATGATGGGTATAGTCGTCATTGGTCTTTAAGGAGTTAATATTACTTAGAGAGGATATCTAATTTGCTACGAAAAAAATTGAGTTAAATACCTTGTAAAAATCCCTGAGCTCCCATGAATCTGCAGTTTTTTTTTCCTGTAATTTTTTCACTTCACTGTACTGCTCATTAAAAATCCTCTTTGTACTCTAGAATAGAGGCATTTTTAATTCTTTGGTTTATAGCTCGTTTCCGGTGTTACTGGCTACTTTGCAGTCTGAGTGGCCAGTTATGAGGCAAGAAACGCACCTTGCTTGCTTTCTCTGTGCTGTAAAGTCTGCAAATGCTGCCTTGTAGCTGGATCCTTTGTAGCTGGATCCGGCCTGCCTCAGTTCCCCTGTGCTTCTTTAATGATGGAGAGGCAAACTTCTTTTGCTAGCAGAACTGAAGACTGTGCGTTTTTATCAGCGGCATAGCCATTCTGAGTGAACTATCTGTTAGTCTTCAGGAGAGCTCCTGAAGACAGAACACTTGTTAGACAAGCGAATGTGTTAGTGGCCCTATATTATTGCTGTGAAAGAGGAGTAGTTCCACGCAAGTCTGTGGGCTTGGAGTCAGAGTCAGGGAAATTCAGGAGTCTGAGCTGGATGTTTGGCTTACTGACTTCACAGCCATGGTTGTGGAGTCGAAGTCGTGGAGTTGTCCGTTTTGGTGAGTTAGAGTTGGATTCAGAGAAATTGCGAGAGTCGAATGTTTGGCTTTCGACTCAACAGCCCTGGTTCCACATATGATAATGCTTCAAATAACTTTTATTTACACATTTCAAGTTCGTACTGAACCCTTTCTGAAAACTGAACTACAAATCTGTAGATCAGTTTTGAGAAAGTGTTCAATATGAACCTGTAACACGTAAATAGAAGATACTTGAAGCATTACAGCTCATGGAACTATTTCCCTTCATAGCAGTTCGGTCTACCAGAATGTCTAGCTCCTACTTAGCATAATCTGCATGCAGAAAAAGATCTTTTATCTGCAGACATGACTACAGCAGCTGAATAACCTATGGGCATTTATTGAGTTGTAACATACATACCTCAATCAGTTGAGCAACCCTCTCACCCCCGATTTCACTTTGAAACTACACTACCCTATGTGCGCTGGTCTCCCTTTTTCTTTTCTACAATTGAACCCATATGACACTGGAATATGTAAACCTAAGTCACTCTTTCCTTACCATTTTTAATCTGATTTGTAACCAGCTGAAAACTCATCTTTCATATGGTTTTAAAGGAGTAATATCAAGTTTGAAGTGAGATAGTGGATAACTTTCTAATCGCCTGGAATCAGACTGTTGAGCCTCTATCGATCCAACAAATGAATCTCTGAAGGCCCCATGTAAATTATGCCACGGTCAAAAATGCGAACTACTACTATATTCTTTATTAATGGAAGTGCCCAGGATTGCCAAATCCTGCACTTGACTGAACCCTCCTATTAGAATTAATCACTTGGCAGTGTGAATAGTCAAATTCTGCTCCATTGACCTGGAGCTCTTCAGACCGCCGGTTAATGCGATTTCTGGAATCCTCAGACATCTCAAAATTGTAATCTACCCCATAAATTAGGGATAAATTACAAAATTGAGAATTCCCCTCTAATGCAATAAACGCCTCACCATTACACAAACCAAGTAAACTTATTCTGTAGCCAGATACACAGAGGATGTTACAGATTCTGCTTAGACAGGAAGGTCCCTATTAAATCACTGAAAACAGAAGACCATGAGCAATGCGTGTTTGCCATTGTTTCCATGATTTGAGTTACATATTTGATAGTATCTCTGTGTACGAAGAGTATCTGCTCTTGGCAGCATTTTACACCAACAGTGTAGATTATTAAAACATTTTTTGTATTTGGAACCGCATTGCATCTTCACCTCAAGGAGAAGGGAGTTATTTCATGTTATCATTTTATTTGCTTTAAAGACATCCTGAATTCTTTGTAGCATGAATCAGCAAGTAGTAGTTAGAACCACCATCTAAAGATTCTGTTTCATGTTGACATGATAATGCCAACCAACATCTGTAGTTTTTAACCTCCACATTCACACTGAAGAGCGTTCAACTACCCAAAATTGCTCTATGGTATTGAGATGTGTTGACGTGAGGTAACCTATAAAAAATAGATTGTGACCATACAGTAAACTCCCCTAACACTGAGCGGTCACAAGTCTTATAACTTTTTCTTTTGTGTAAAGTGTAATTTAAAGCCATATTCTAATAATTTTCGTAATGTTTATTGAAGATTCTCTCTGGTCTTTTGCAGCTTAATACCTTGGAATTTCCTCCAAAGAAACTTTTTGGAAACAAGGATGAGAGAGTGATTGCTGAGCGGAGAGCTCAGCTGGAGGTAAGTGTTCTTCAAAGAAGATAGTCAGAGTTAGAGGGTAGTGATGGGCGAATCCTAAATTACTCGGAATCGCTTGACTCTAGCGAGTCCGAGCCCAGGACTCGCTACTCGTTGCGAGTCTAGCGAGTCCAATGTTAATGAATGGGGAAGCGAGTAATAGCGAGTAGTGTGAGATTTACAAATCGCAGATGTGTCTCGGAAGCTTCAGCCTGAAGCAATCCTAGTTTTGTCATTTATTTGCATTGCTCGTTTACTTTGTAAGTAATCGCTGACTCGCACAGATAAGAGAAGAGTCCTGTCTTCTCTGTGTTCTGGCTGCCCCAGCTCCAGGGTCCTAGAGCCTGCCTGCTGCCTGATGTAGCAGTGCTGAGATTGTTCTCAGTCTGCTCATTCCCTGTGTACAGACATGAATGTCTGTGCACAGAGATGATGTAGCAGAGCTGAGATTGTTCTCAGTCTGCTCATTCCCTGTGCATAGAGATCTATATATATGCACAGGGGATGTAGCAGAGAGGACATCGCGTTTTGGATTGCGTCGGACGGAAGAGGATTTTTTTAATTAAAGATGGAGTCCCTAATGGCTTTTTTTTTTTTATTTCTAATAAAACATTTTCTTTGTGTTGTGTTTTTTTAAAACAATTTAATAGAAATTCATGGCGGTCATGTCTAATATTGGCGTGACCGCCATAAATTTCGGGCTTAGGGCCAGCTGATAATACAAAGCTGGCCCTAACCCCTTTATTACCCAGCGTGCCACCGCTACCAGGGCCGCTGGAAGAGCGGGGTTCAGCGCCAGAGGATGGCGCTTCAATGAACGCGCCATCGTCTGGGGCGGCTGCGGGCTGCAATTTGCAGCGGGGGGTGCCCAGAAAGCTTGGGCATCCCTGCGCTGCGGATTCCAGCCCCCAGCTGCTTAGCTGTACCTGGCTAGACATAGAAATTGCGCGGAGCCCCACGCATTTTTTTTAAATTATTTCATGAAATTCTGAGATTCTGACTCTGAGACTCTGACTCTGAAATTCATGAAATAATTTTAAAAAAATGCGTGGGGCTCCGCGCAATTTCTATGTCTAGCCAGGTACAGCTAAGCAGCTGGGGGCTGGAATCCGCAGCGCAGGGATGCCCAAGCTTTCTGGGCACCCCCCACTGCAAATTGCAGCCCGCAGCCGCCCCAGAAGATGGCGCGTTCATTGAAGCGCCATCCTCTGGCGCTGAACCCCGCTCTTCCAGCGGCCCTGGTGGCGGTAGCACGCTGGGTAATAAAGGGGTTAATACCAGCTTTGTTATACAAGCTGGTATTAAGCCCGAGATTCTTAATGTCAGGCCACATTTGACCCAGCCACTAAGAATCTCCAATAAAGGGTTAAAAAAAAACAGAGAAAAATTTTTATTTGAAATAAAAAAAAAGCCATTAGGGACTCCATCTTTAATTAAAAAAATCCTCTTCCGTCCGACGTAGTCCAAAACGCGATGTCCTCTCTGCTCATCCCTGTGAATAGATAGATGTCTATGCACAGGGAATGAGCAGACTGAGAACAATCTCAGCACTGCTACATCATGTCTGTGAGCAGGCGGGCTCTAGGACCCTGGAGCTGCACAGAGAAGACAGCTGGACTCGGCTCGCAAAGAAACAGCAGTTACTTTGCGAGTTTCCCTGCTATCACTGGCACAGTAGAGTTTCCCTGCTATCACTGGCACAGTAGCCAGTGATTACTCGCACGAGTCTAATGCAAACAAAGGCAATCCTAGTTTTGTCAGCGTTTCTGACAAAACTAGGATTGATATTGATTTGCATTGGACTCGTGCGAGTAATCACTGGGAAACTCGCAGAGTACCGAGTCCTGCGAGTCCCTTACTACTCGCCGAGTAACGAGTCCTAGCGAGTAGATTCGCCCATCCCTATTAGAGGGCAAAACTGGATGAAGTCTAAACATGTTAGTTCTCCCAGAAAGTACATCTTATATTAAACTTCAGACTGATGTACACATGATGGGTTTCCCTCAATGAATGGAACATTAGTTATAGTCTCAAATTAATTATAAAGTAATTTATTTGGTAATGACAAAATATAAATTTATCCCAAAGGATCCTAAGCAGCATTTTTACCAGTTCAATGCATCTAAATTAGAATAATAATTAACGGATATTTCTGATTAAAAATATCTTGCTGTTTTGTGTGTACAGCCCCCATGCAAACTGTCTCCAAGCTTTTGGCTACAAGTAAACTTTTTGTAGTTTGATCCTACAGTCATCTGTTAACCCCTTCTATCAATCCACAGACAAATGTTGGCCGATTGTTCATTCAGCAGACAGCTGTCTCAACCAACTAGCCCACTTAAGTGACTGGCCTGACCTAGCATCTATGTGTTTTCAATGAGGCGAGGAGAAAGTAGCTACCAAACTCCTGATAGTCTCCTGAAACAAAAATGATGAGCCATTGAAATTCTAACTGCCTGATTGTTTTCCAAACATCATTTGTTAGGAGAGCTGGGAGGACCCCATAAATACCAGGTTTTTGTCACATTCAACCAATTTTAAAAGGGCTGTCCAGTCTAAAATGGCAAGTCTACAATCACTCTGTGACTTCAGACTTGTGAATCCTCATATCGCATGCACTGTGCATACTCTTGGCCAGAATCCGTCTGGATGGGCACAACCTCACTCAACACAAGTGTATTGAGCGAGGTCACGCCGATCTAGTCCGATTCTGGCCAGGAGTGTCCACATCGCATACTTGCAGCCGTATGACTACCCTTACCAACTCTGACACTAGAGAATTCTCGCTGTGCACCATATGTATGATGTGAGGATTTACAAGTTTAAAGTTAATAAAGTGTCTGCAGATTTGACATTGCAGGCAAAATAGCTACTTTAAAGGTGTGGTCCACAAGTAGAACAACCTCTTGTCATTGCACAGGTTTCTCCCAATTAAAATAAAAAGACTCATACTCGCCTCAGTGGTGGGTGCCATTCCATTGGTGTTAGTGCTTGCATTCCCAGGGCTCACATGTGGTTATGATGTCACGTGAGCTCTGCAACCAATCACACCTGGGTCTTCTCTCTTTGCTTTCAGACATATTAGTTAATCAACAGAATGAGAGAGCTGTGGCTGCCACTCACCTCACATTGATTACTCCTGCGACTAGACAAGAGAGGCTGGCGGTAATTGGACAGAGGGCTCACTTGATGTCACAATGTTGCATGAGCCTCGAGAATATGAGTGCTGATACTGCTGGAATGGCGCAATCATGGGAAAAGGGTATAAGCTTTTTTTTAATTGAAGGAAAAGTGGATGGAGAAGGGGTTGTCGTAGTAGTGTACAACCCTTTTAATCTATAATGTGGGCTTTTACTAGCTAACCTGTAGGAAAAAATTAGCACCAGATAGCAGTAACTGTCTGCCATGTTCTCAACATTTGGCTCTTGTATCTGTTGGAAACCACTTTTTCCTTTCAAGTTCTCACCTAAAGTTCTGGTTATCATCCTTCTGTTACAGCGGAGTGAATTGCTGGACACTAGTCCTGTGGCTTGGTCTGTAATCTGTGGCTGGTTGAAAACCCTGCGCTCCACCTCCTACCTGCCAAGATCCTTTTGTTTAGCTGGCCTGGCATCATTGTAGCAGGAGGCCAGAAACACAAGATTTCCTCAGACCAGTTAATCAAAAGAGGTGCCTATCAACCCGAACATTGGGTAAACCCATTAACCTTGTAAGCAGTCAAAGTCAGCAGCATGGTGGGGGCTATACAGTGATACAAAACCAGTTCAACCAGATCAGAGGCATACCATATTTCTATGGAAACTAGTAGTAACTACAGCCATAAAGGTAATCTGTCAGGAACTTTAGGGTCATCAAACTAATTAAATTGCTTGATTTTGTAGTAAAGGACAATTTCCTAAACAAAAATGGATATCCCTTCACTGACAAAATGAACTTTGAGTCTGTGAGCTTTGAGGGTGGTCCTTTTCCAACTATTTCACTAATTCTATGCAGTGCTTGGCTTGATTGACATCAGTGATGAGCGAATAGTAAGATATTCAGGTTCGGATTATTCTTACCGAATACTTTGAACTGCTCCAGTATTTATCACAAGTAATAAACTTAATGCAAGTCCGTGAAGAACTAGAATTTCTTACAGGGCAATCTGCCAGAAAAATGCTCGAATTCCCCATTGACTTCCATTATTCGTCATGAATAATGAACCTAATGCAACAGTTCAAAGTATACTGTACAATGATCCGAACCTGAACATGTTATTATTCGCTCATCACTAATTGGCATCCTCTCAGGGCAGTAGATGTTAAACAGACATCAGTCAAGACCTTTTGGTGGACACTTCCAAGGAATTACGCACAGGAATCTCCGTCATTTACATAAAGATTCAACATTGATTTTTTTCAGTGAAATATTCAAATCCAACCAGTATGATTAAGTTGAACTGGTTTGTTAACACACTACCCATCAATATAATTGTCAGATGACCCTTAACATCTGACAGGTTCCCTTTAAATTCAGATCTGGTTCATGCCTAAGTGTTTTCGAAACATTCATTGCTTTTTGCACACAAATATGTAAAAGCAAAACAGCTAATTTATGTACTGTACCGTCTGCAAAAAAAATTCTATATTTTTGTTTGGCAGACTGTCACAATATGTCAGAAGCCTCAATCGATTTTTGACTCGCATGACCACACTGAGTGACTTACAGTACGCTATTAATCCCTGTAATAAATGAGGTGGCTGACATTTTATGGACTGCATGATTATATGTTCACGCTCTGCCATAACCCACAATGTGCAGCCATGAGCGCGTTAGTCATATTTTATTTCCAGGCGCTGTAATGTATCAATGACTAGGTTTGGATCAGGTTTTTCTCTAAGGTTTTCTGGAATTGTATGTTCTACATAAGTCATGAAATCAATATATTTCATTGTAGTTGAACACGGTACAAAGACAAAATTCACTTTCATGGTCAACTCAACACAGGTCAAAGAAAATGGCAGAGCTTTAAAGTTTGGCAAAGTGACGGAAGAACTCCCACGGTGTTACTTAGAAAGGGAAACATTATGTGAAATTACATTTGTGACATAACAAAGGAACATCTCACTTTGATCTATTCTCTCTGTCCGTCTCCTGTTAATACAGAGACAAGAAAATCAATTTAGATCCTACTAGTCTCTCATTTAATGTCTTCCTTGTAAACTATTCCGACACTGATTTGTTTTTAATTCACCATCCTGAGGTGTTGACTTGTATATCCCCAGCAATGAATCTATTGTATATGCTCTATCACAGCATGATATATCTTTACACATTTCCGCCATCGGCGTAATAATATTTTTCTTTTGTTTATGCTGACACGGTGAACGCATTGCTGATTTTTAATGTCAGGCAGGTTGAATTACAGCAAAATATCCCCCACTGAAAAAAAGACAATTGACGGGAACTAAATTGACATAAGTCACTACAAACATTGTAAATGTCACACAAGGCGCTGAAATGAATATTAGATGGGAACAGAATTTACAAGACTGTTATCTTGAAGGAGAATATGTTGTGGAGTTTATATGTTATTTTTGTTATTTACTATGGTGCAGAGTCGGGAGTTTATGTAGAACATAATTACAATGTCAGAGGCAAATAATAGTTTTGTTGTTTGCTACAGAGGAAGTTTACTTTAAAATATATACTCTCTTATAAAGATGCAGATGACAGACATATCATCTGCAGAATACAAAAAAAAATTAGATATCACAAGCATTATTTCATATACTCAAACATTAGACTGGCTGACGTTAGATTGTGTGCATCCTTCTGACTGATCCATAAAGAAGAAGAAGAATAGAGAAGCCAACTGGTGACATAAGGACTAGTGGTTTTTCAGGTACAAAGCAGTTTCCGGTGCGTGATTACCTGTTCTCGAAACTTGCTTTGAAAAAAAAGTCAGTGAAAACGTGTCCAACTGTGCACTTACTGCTGGTCAGACATCAGCCAGAATGGGATATCGGTCATCTAGATCTCTCCATTCATTAGTTTAATAAACATTTTTCTGAATAGATGTTAAGGTTGGACCATTTCACAAGTTTGTCTATCTTTTTATACCGTCCACATTTTTTAAAAACTGTAATATGGCATATACAGTTTAAAAAGTGCCAAAAAACTGAGCTGGAACAAGAGTTATTCATATACATGCAGAGTTGTAAGCATGTTAATAGCCACTAGACCAGGAGTAGGGAACTCCAAACCTCGGAAGCTGCAAAGAGTGCATGTTTTCAGGATTTCCTTAGTATTGCACAGGGGTTGGAATAATCTCCAGTGCAGGTGATTATATTATCACCTGTGCAATACTAAGGAAATTATGAAAACATGACCTTTAGGTGGCTCTCGAGGCCTGGAGTTCCCTACCCTTGTACTAGACAGACAAAACCTACAAAAAAAAAACTGAATAAAAAAGTACCCTGTCTTAAATAAATAAATGAAAAGCAAGTGCTAATAAATGATGAGGTACTTGGTGAATACAGTTTTGATCAAAAAGGTGAGAAGCCATCCTACCACGTCAAGGTATACCCATCCCAGGACAGTACCTATCTCGTTCTAATTAAAACCTTTACACTTGCCCAAACTGACATGGTGGGGTGGCTTCTTACCTTTTTGATCAAAATGTATTCACAAAGTACCCTGTTCTATATTAGCACTTGCTCTTTTCTTATTTATTTATGACAGGGCATTTTTTCATACAGGTTTTTTCGTAGGTTTTGTTTGTCTATTAACTATTACCAACATGCTTCCAACTCTGCATGTAATATTAACTCTTGTTCCAGCTCAGTTTTTTTTTTCTTTTTCTTTTAGTCTCTTGTCTCTTAGATAAGGGTGTGGCCCCAAAGCAAAAAGAGAAAAAGCACCTGGGCACTACTCATATCCTGTGTTAGGCTGGCTTCACACTACGTTTTTTACTATCATATTCTGGTTGTTTTTGAAACAAACAGAACAGGATCGTTTTTGGCCCCCATGTATCCCTATGGTACCGGATTGGCCCTATTTGGCCCTCCAGTTTTGTGAATCCGGTGCAGGATTTGTTTCTGTCCTGTTTTTCACCGGTCCCAAAAACGAGGCCTGCAGCATTTTTGGGCTCTGGTGACAAAACAGGACAGAAATTAATCCTGTCCTGTCCGGCACTATTATCATGGGGGCCTATGGCACCGGATTCGGGAAACAACAGAATAGTTTCCCAGATCCGGTGCCAGGGTACAGAGCATGCGCAGAACAGGAGCGCTGCTCTGTACCCATGGTAAATCTGTGTAATATCACTATAGCAGTGTATCTATATACACTGCTAAAGTGATATTAAATAAAGGGATAATTAAATATAAAAAATTAATTCTCACCTGTCCGGCGGACCTTGCCTGATGTCACCGGGGGGCAGGGCAACACGATAACATGATTTGCTGATGCGATCATGTGATCGGGTTGCCCCTTCCCTCCCAGTGACATCATGCAAGGTCCTTGAATGGCCGGGAGAGCTGCAGTCAGTGTGGGACACTCGTGGTCGCCGGAAGGTGAGTATTTATTATTTTTATTTTTAATCATCCCTTTATGTAATATCACTTTAGCAGTGTATATATATATATATATATATATATCACTGCTATAGTGATATTACACAGCACTGACAGCAGGCTCGGCTCCCGCTGCTCTTTCTGTGTCCGGATACCAGACCCGACACAGAAATGGCATCTGAAGGTGCGAATCCGGTGCTGTCCGTTCCTGTTTGTTGGATCCTGCAATAAATAGGATCCCACGAACAGGAACAAAACCATAGTGTGAAGCCAGCCTTACACATCTCCACTACACAATCAACTGAAAGATTACTTAAAAGGATTAATGTGGTGCTATACTTCCAAATAAAAATCCATCCAAAACTTAAAAAAAAACCTTAGAAGTGGCAGTCACCATCATTAGTAAAAATTTGAATTCTTTATTGAAAATGCATTACAACAATTTAACAGGGTAATAGCGGGGGCAGCTAGGACAACAGCTGTTTTGTGTCAAACAGAACGCTTCAACAGCTTCCGCCCTTTTACTGAGCTGAACATCCATTTTGCTTCCCATTAGTGTGTTTCCATTCAGGGGTCCAGGTGACTCTTAGCCCTTGTTCACATTGAGGTCAGTTTTAGACACATGGAAAGGTTTTACTTAGAATGAAATAGGTACTGTCCGGTATGGGTACACATTGTTTTGGTGGGATGGCTTTATTACCTGTTTGATCAAAAATGTTATTTATTAGCCGGTAGATCTTCATGCGGCATTCCTGTCAGAGACAGACAGATGTTGGAGATGTCTTGTGGGGAGGGGGACTATGCCCCACATTTGCTGGAGTTGTGACAAAAAAGCCCTTTTGGGATGGTGTCTTTTCTACAGACGAGGAGATGAGTGGCAGTAATGTGGAAAGGTCACCAAAGGTTGCCTTACTCTCAGTGCTCCCGGGCTCCATCAAATCTCAAGATATTTTGCGGTTCTGCATGGCGGCAGCCCATACAATCAGTCCGAGATATTGGAAAAAGGCAGTCTGTCCCCCTTGATAAGACTGGCTGAAGAAAATGCATCGTCTGTATAGGATAGAAGATCTCACTGCGGACTTAATGGCTCCAGTGACAAATTTGTATCCACGTGGGGATGCTGGGTGACATTTTTGTACTCCTTGAGATATCTGTTTGGCCCGCCCTGAGGGGGAATGCCTGGATTTCTACCGTCTCCCTTCCTTTCTTCTTTACCTCCCGACCCATCACCCCACACCTCCCATTATTCTCTTCCCCTCTTCCATGTCTACCTCTCTCGACCTTCTTCTTTATTCTAATAGCCATACTCTATATTTCACGAGTAAATGTTAAACAAGATGTGGTTCATAAACTCACCACCCCTATATGGATAGCTTTCTATCCCCAGCTCTGAGAGGAGCACTTGTTCAGGTTAGTTAGTGTTTAGTTATTAACATGGTTAAAACTTATGTACGAATAATGTGGAGGATTACAACTGACTACTCATTTGCCTAGAATCTGGCTCAATACAGGCCTGTGGGTGTCCCACTAGAGACACTTGTTTAATTCTGCCCTTTTTTTTTTTTAACATGATCTATGCTCCATGTTTGTATATGTCAAAGATTATATTGTATGTATACTTATTTGTTTATTCTAATTAAGAAAGATGAAACATAAAAATGTTATTTATTAGCACTTGGTTTTTACTTATTTATTTATTATTATTATTATTATTTATTTATATAGCGCCATTGGGTTCCATGGCGCTTTACATGAGGATGAGGAAGACAAGAACAAGTACACTAAATCTAGGCGATCAGGACGTACAGGTACAGGAGGGGCAGGGACCCTGTCCACGAGGGCTCACAGTCTGAGGGGTGGGTTAGGATACAGTAGGATGGGGGAATGTCAGGTATGGGGCGTTCGCCTGGGTCTCATGGCAGGTTGTAGGCTTGACGGTACAAGTGAGTCTTCAGGTGACACTTGAAGCTACTCGGGGTAGAAGAGTGTCTGACGTGTTCGGGTAGGGAGTTCCAGAATAAGGCAGATGCCCGGGAGAAGTCCTGGACTCGGTTGTGCGAAGAGGTGATGAGGGGGGAGCAGAGGAGGAGTTCTTGGGAGGAGCGGAGGTTGCGTGAGGGTAGGTATCGGGAGACCAGGTCGGAGATGTATGGTGGAGCCAGGTTGTGTATGGCTTTGTACGCCATGGTTAGTGTTTTGAATTGGGATCTCTTGGAGACGGGGAGCCAGTGAAGGGCTTGGCAGAGGGGGGAGTCAGGGGAGTAGCGAGAGGACATATAGATGAGTCGGGCAGCGGAGTTGAGGATAGACTGGAGAGGTGTGAGGGAGTTAGCCGGGAGGCCATTGAGAAGGAGGTTGCAGTAGTCAAGGCGGGAGATGATAAGAGCATGGATGAGTGTTTTAGCGGTGTCATGGGTGAGGAAGGAGCGGATCCGTGAGATGTTCTTGAGCTGGAGCCGGAGGGATGTGGTGAGGGCCTCGATGTGGGGTTTGAAGGATAGGGAGGAGTCAAGGATTATCCCGAGGCACTTGGCTTGGGGGACTGGGGAGAGGGCGCAGTCGTTGACGCAGATGGATAGGTTGGGAGGTGGGGTGGAATTTCTTGGGGGAAGACTATGAATTCAGTTTTGTCCATGTTTATGGCTGGGTATCTTTTGATACAGATTTTTTCATAGGTTTTGTCAGCCTAAAAACTAGACTGGAGCTCCTTATGCCTCAAATTTAACAAGAAGCCATTGAGAGGGAGGGGGTTTGCCTCTGATTGAAAGGTTGTAATGTTCTTGTATGTATTCTACCCTAAAACTAACCTCCTTAGCAGAGGTTATACAGTAGCACCATATGGCACCATAAAGTGTGCCTACAACTTCATGTAAGTTTGTTACATGTTCTTTATAAATGACTCTACCATGTGCAATGAGGCCTGAGGTTGCTCGATTCCATCGTGCATGCTCTAGGCAGCAATATCATGTGCATTATGTATTGAAAAGGGACAGTTTTTCAGTTTTTAGCACACTGGCCACATCATGGAATAGTGGATGCTAAGCTGAATAAAATGTAGTTTTTAGATCTTGTATTACTTGTACACATTGTAGTGATATTAGATTGAAAGTTTATATGCTAATTTATGTTTCGCTCAAGAAGACATTATCAAAGATTGGACGATCAGAGCATGTACTTATTCCCCTGCATTACATTGATCAATCATAAGCCGGAAGCATCATGCAGTGGAAAAAAAAAGAACACATCCCAAGAGAACTTAGAGAAAGCATTTTCTGTGTGAGAGATGTAATGACACACATCCATGCTGTCCTCTCTTTCACAGATGGCACTTACTATGCGTACCAATGGGTAAAGGCCCAGTCTCACAAACGACGCATCAGCGATCCCGATAGCGATGTGCAGAGATCGCTGGTGCGTCATTTACACATCGCTGGTAAAATGTCAAACGGGTATCTTACCAGCAATGTGAAAAACGACGCACCAGTGATCCGGAAGTATACCGAGGTCGTTGTGAATTTTCTCTCCATAGCGTAGCATTGAGATCGTTGCTCATTATCTTTGTCAAACACAGCGATGTAGCGTTCCCAGCGGGAGCACAACGATGCAGGAATGACCCAGAGCAGTGTGTAACGATCTCACAGCAGGAGCCAGATCGTTGGTGTGTGTCACACAGAACGACAACGCTGTTGTGTCACGAATTTCGTGACACAACAGCGATCCCAATAGCCATCTTGTTAGTGATCTCTTTGTGTGACAGGGCCTTAAGGGAGGATAGCAGACTTGTGTGTTTTTACAAACACCTCTAGCAGGCCTGCAGAGCTCCACTTACCCATTAGTAGGCACAGTAGGGAGCAGGGCTGTGTGATTATTTGTTCTCTGCAGAAAAAAATCAGCTCTAAGGCTTACTGGAGGCATGTTCTTCATTTTAGTTCTTGCATGACCCTTCTTAGTCTTGGCCAACATTATTCATGGGGGAAAAGTGTATACACCCAGAGAAGAATCTCTTCTTCCCCCTTCGCCTTAACATAACTTAGCATCTGAACTTTAAAAACTCATACCGCTGCAATGGAGGCGAGAAATAAAAAAAATAACTTTTTCTCATCTCTGAAGTCACTATTCCACGATGTGGCCAGTTTAACATGCTAAAACATTTTAAGGGACCTCTTTAAATGGAGAGAGGGGTAAAGGACAATGCTAGATAATTTAGTAACTGGTAGTGATGAGCAGATAGTGAGTAGTTTTTAATTCTCGCATATTCGTCCGAATAGCGACTCCAATGTTAGTCAATTATGGTACCTTTACACGCCGCGACGGCAGGCTGGATACATCCCGCTACAGGCTACAAATGTAGCTTGTAGCGTCAATGTAGCCCGTCGTAGCGGCGTCTGAAGACGCGACGCTACAGCCGGCGACAGATACATCTGTTTATGGGCTCTGCTCGAAAACTGATGGCTACATCGCCGATGGTAGCGAGCTGTATCGGCGTGTAAAGAAGCAACGGAAGGGAACTCTGGGCACCCTGCGATGTAGCTGCAATGTAGCTAAGGCGTGACCCAGGCTCCGGGATACCCCGCCCCATCACCGATCATTGGAGGAAGCTCCTGCATGACGATTGGTAGTCGCTGCCTAGGGCGGCATATTTAAGGAGCTGACCAGTCACACTACACAATCGCTCGAGCGTGCTGTATTTCTCAGCCTTCTGCGATGCCTGGCCAATCATGATGATATTGCGATGTCCTATCATCGTACGGACGGCTCGTAATCCAAGATTGTGGCACGCCTATGTGCTGTCCCTGCTGCACCAGGTCCTCCCATAGTAGCTGGTTGTAGCGGTGTGTACATGAGCTACAGCTGGCTACTTGAGACACCCGGCGATGTAGCTAGCTACAGATGTAGCGTGGCGTAGCGCACCTTATGGCGGCGTGTAAAGAGGGTGCGTTGACCGTTTGTAGCCGTTTGAGCGTGCTCGTGCACGTGAAGTAGCGGGATGTATCCAGCCTGCCGTCGCGGCGTGTAAAGGTACCATTAGTGATAGAATCTGCCTACACACATCCGGCTATAATACGAGCATTTCCAGGACAGGGCGCTAGGGTAGGCTTTTTTGCATTTCTGCTGCATAAAACACATTGCTATGCCCCCAGAGAGACCCTAACAATTCAATCTGCTCTCACAGATGCCAGCACCCATTGTGTACTGAAGGGGAGCTGGCAATTTGTGTCAGATTGCTTCCAATCGACACATCACTTACAAGCACCTGCGATACTCACCGAGTAACGATCTCCAAAGTATCCAGCTGACGTCTTCAGTAAAATATCAAACTTTATTGTAATATGGTTACAATTTCATCACGCGTATTGATGCATTTTGACCAGTACGGTGGTCTTAATCGTAATACCACCGAGTAACGCGAATACTGAATTATCCGTGCGAGTAGCGAATAGTAACAATTACACTCACTCATCACTAGTAACTGTTGTTTCTGGGCATGTGGAAATCACAGAATGGTGGAGTTGGAAGGGACCTTCTGGGTCTTCTGGTCCAAGCACCTGCTTAAAGCTGGTTTCACTAAATCATCCCAGACAAATCCAACATAGTCCATAACAGAAATTCTGCTTTCTGTTGCACGTGTTCAATATGAATTGCACATTGCACATTGCACATTGCATGTTACTACATTGTAGGAGATTTTGGGTGAAAGTTACCAAATGGAGGCAATTAGATATTTCTATTGACAGCCTAGTTTGACAAACGTCTTAAGCTTTAAGCTAACCGACAGAATTTAGCTATATGTTAATTGCATATTGCCATATATCCTGATATGGTTGCTGGGCTCAGTTATGCTAAAAGATGAACTTTATAAAGTCATTATAGGAAAACAAATCTGTTGGATGTTTTTTTCTGCCTTCACTTAACAATAGAAGCAGTGGAATGTAATAATTTTCTGTCCCCACTGGTATCATAGCGGCCACCGCTCCTTTATTATGAAGTTTTCAAATTAATTAGTACAAAAGGTTTATTATTTCTTTAGCAAAGCACCTCACATTATGCTGAAAATGACAAAGCGGAGAATGCTTGTGTTCTTCACTCCATGTAGACGGTGTGGCATTAATATATGTATTTCCTCTATGTCTGAAACCCTCTGTTGTTAAAAAATCTGTCAATCCACACTAGTCAAAAAGCAAAACTGCCTCCCAACCGCAGTGTGACAAAGATAAGGCATGAGAGCTGGCTTTTTGGTGCCTCAAAAACGTGTCACTTCCTATGCAAGCACCAATACATTTCTCATAAATTGCTTAAAGGACATGAATAGTGAGATTAATTACATGTCTACTAGCACTGTGAGCAAAATAAAGTACCGTAAGAAATACAGTAGAGGAGTTCACTTTTAGTGGTGATTTTTTTTAAGACCACGTTGCTTATTTTTTTTCGTTATAACAGCTTAATTATATGGCATTTCGGAAGTCATGTGTGATACTTTATAGCTTTGTTTTGCTCTCATAAAAATTGTTTCATATTTTCACCATGAGTGTAAAGGGGTTTAAATATAGTAAAATAAAAAAGTTAAGTATAGAGCTCTGTGTCACCCAAGCAGGGAAAATAGTTGTGGCCTGTATCTCAGAATAAATGACCCTGGTCACCCTACTCCAAAGGCTTTAGCCTTGTCCGCACCAGAGTCATGGGATCCATTCCTATTTGGAGCAGTTCTACCAGAATAGATCCATCTGCAGACTAAGCCAAATGATCAAACTGAAGATCCCCAATTGTGGGGTACTGGTCCTTCTCTATCGCAGTCATTAATACGGAAAATATTGATGAAACGTCTAAGGTTCACAATGCCACAAGACCTATATTTATGCATTCAGAAACCATCTAGGATATTACAGTGTTTAATGCACTTTTATGGTACTTAGGCAGTAGGATTGGAATTAATTTATAGTCTTGAACTATTGGCCTAGTGGAAGTGCTAAAGAATCCTGCCAAGATGGAGACAATTGATTTGTTGGTTAGAACAAATTCTAGTTAAATTATCATTGCTCGGTACCTTTACTGATGCTTCAGTTGAAAGCCACCAATTCTACCAACATAATTTCGATAAATAAATGTTGTCTGGTAGCCTTAAATTACATTGTTTTGACTTGCCAGCTGTGGTGTTTGGTGTTTTCCAGGCTGGTACTTTATTGATGGGTTGTGTTCATCCACTGCTTCCAGGCCTCAGAAACAGTCAGTGTGTCCTAATCACCCTGATCCCAGCCAATGCCAACTTGCCCCCGACTTTTTAGGAACAATCCCATGCTCTGAGTCTGAGCAGTAAGGTTCAATTGATTCCTGGCTGTCAGCAAATCAGTTTTTTCCTCTTTAAAGGGGTTGTCCACTACTATGACAACTCCTTTTTGATTGACGTGTTTTACCCTGTTAAAATAATAAACCCTGAACCTGCCTCCAGTTCTACTGCTGTTTCAGCACTGTCTTTAACCGTGACTTGGGGCTCAGTGACAGCACAGATCCGCAGTTACACAGCGCTGGAATGGCGGCAGAATGGGTTTATTATTTTAACAGGGTAAAACAAGTTGCTTGAGAAGGGTTGTCCTAGTAGAGGAGAACCCCTTTAACCCTTCCCAGTCTGACCACCACTTGACTGCCGTGTATTACAAAAGCTCCTAAAGCTGTTTTGGTACATTGATTCCACATTCTGGTGTCTGTCATCTATGCCCCAATCTTTGCTAACCAAGACTATTAAGAAGTGTTAACCATGGTAATTCCCTATGTTGAGCCCCTTGAAGGTCTCTAAATTGCATAAATTACTATCCGTTAGATCTGCGGTCTCCAACCTTTCTGACCTTGAGAGCCACATCCATCTCTGAAAGATAGATGTGAGCTACATTCAGCTCTGAGAGAGGGTTGTTAGCCACATCCAGCTCCAGCCATCCTTGCAGTAGTTACACCCAGATCCCTCATTACTGGTATAATGACAACAAAAGCTTTTCCCCAGAAAGTACACTGAGGCAGTATACCAAGATCCAGGGGTTTCTAACTTACCCCCATTCAGATCTGCTCTACTATGTAGACCTGTTCACAAAAGTCACCATCTTGAGACCTGCCCTTTTATAGCTGTTTGCTAGACCTGGTGTTGAAGCATCAAGCTGAAAGATGTCCACGAGCAACACATCATGGACCCGCAAGCCACATGTGACCCCAGAGCTACAGCTTGTGAACTCCTGCCTTAGACTTTACTTCCTGATTTTGCTGTATGCCAAATCCATCAGTGACCCCATTGTTTCATTTCTCTAGTAAACCATAGTGATGAGCGAGTACTAAAATGCTCGGGTGCTGATGCTCGGGTCGAGCATCTCGAGCTGTTCGGGTGCTCGACCGAGCACCGAGCCCAATGTAAGTCAATTAGTAACAGGCTCCGCCCACAAACTTCGGCTATAAAATGAGTGTTTCTGGGAAAGGGCGGGAGGGGGGGGCTTTTTAAAATCGTCGCAGCACACAACACCTTGTTCTGCTCCCCAGGAGGGACCCTAATAATCAATCTGCTCTCTGTGAGGTGCCAGCTCATTGTGTGCACTGAAGGGAGCTGTGTATTTGTGTCAGAGCGATAATTATTAGGCAAGAGTCCGAGCATCTCGGCGGTACTCGGTGCTCGCCGAGCATCCCGAGTACCGGGATACTTGTGCGAGTAATGAGTAGCGCCGAGCATGCTCGCTCATCACTAGTACACCACTTTTCCTGTAGATTCTCCCCTATGAAACAGAAGATGCAATTACTGATTTACCCAGTGCAGGTTATGTAGAAAGTTCTTCAATTGTCCTAATTAGAGATGGGTGAACCTGCAGAAGTCTGGGTTCTGGACGACTTGTCCCGAGCTTCAGTCTGAACCTAGACTTTGTTATAAAATGGTAGCTAGGGGAGGCTGTAAAATGAAGTAAAACTGTGGATAAAATAAGTAGCAGTATACTTTCCAGCCTCTATTGCTGCAGGCACACTGCTTCTGAGTCACATTTGTTAACTTCTGTATGCACTGAACTGTGCTCCATCAGCCGATTACAGACTCACACTCTGTGACTGTCTGTGATTGGCTGTTGCAGCTTTTCCTACTTACCCATTGTGCAGGCATCTGTGATTGGACTGAGGACAGCCCTGCTGATGTCATTGAAATCAAGTGTTCTCCTGTTGGATCGTGTCTGCATTCTGGCACAGGGGGTCACCTGAGTTTACTGACAGTGGGGATGCCCTCAGTGATGTCACCACACATCCGGTTGACAGTGTCTGAGCTCCAGTGAGCTGCAGATGGAATATAGCCTCCAGACGCCACATCTAGATGGATTGCTCTGGAGTGACTTTTGGGGACCTAATAAATTAGAGAATGAGGGAGTGTGGTTTTTTATTTATAAAAATTTTTTTAAAACCGTATCTGTTTTTTAGAACTCTTTAGGTTATTAGTAATATGGAGGTATCTTGGAGACGCCTCTACATTACTAATGCCTGGCTTGATGACAGCTGAGAATTCACAGCTGACATCCCTTATTACCCAGTCTGCCACCGCACCAGGGTAGCTGGAAGACCAGTTAAAGCGCCAGATTTGGTTGCATCTTATGGAGGTACAAACTATGGGGCGGCTGTGGACTGCAATTTTTAGCATTGAAGACCCAGAAAGTTAATGACCGGGACCCGCAAACGTGTACCTGCACCCACGGAGACTGATAAGTCTGCTGATTTAATCATGGAGTTTCTTTATTTTACAGCCCTTCCTGCCGACCCGAACAGTAACATCTCAGGGAAGTCTGTACTTTGGGTCTGTGCCCAAACACCAGGTGTTTGGTTTGGATGCCAAACTTTACCATTCGCCCATCGCTAGTCCTAATAAGATGAAAGGAACTGATAGGCTAGGGTCAAATTCACGCTATTAGCTGCGCTCAGGGGGGTTCCGTTAAAAGCATAGAATTTGGGAGCCTTGACGCAGTGTTACTGCCATGGTAACGCTGCGTCAAAGCTGTTAATTCATCCCTATGGTGACGGAGCCCTGAGCGCCGCACAAACGTGGCATCTGAGTGGCGGAGTTTGATAGAAAGCGTCATTTGCTGCACTAGGAAAAAGCGCGAGATTTCAAACTCGGCATTCAGATGCTGGCGTTTGAGCTGCGCTCAGGGCTCCGTCACCATAGGGATGAATTGGCAGTGCTGACTCCGCGTTACCATGGCGGTAACACTGTGTCAATGCTCACAATTTCTGTGTTTTTACCAGAACCCCCCTAAGCACAGCTAATAGCACAAATCTGACCCTAGCCATACCCTGTTGCATAAACCAAATCTGCAGTCTTAATATTTTAATTCTGCTTTTACTTCCCCTTTAAAAAAGGACATGGTTATTTCTGCAAACATATATATGAACCTAATGCTGAATATGTAATTGAGTGATGTATAATCAAAACTAACTTGAGTTCATGATATAACAGCTTAGTAAATTATAGGCTTAATGTTATGCAGTAATTACATTGTTGAATGATACAGAGTAACAGGTCATATTAAACAACCCCATCAATCGGTACCATGCTTTGTCGGAAAAAGATCTTGTACCAACAATCGCTATATAGGCGAATAACGTTGTATATGAATAACTGCTGATTTGTTTTGCAGTTGGATTCATTTTTATTATAGCACTAAACACATAAAAGCCTAATATATCTTATAAGGCGAATTGTACACTCAGTTTTCCTATATTCTTACGGCAGACTGCTTTTATTCTAAATCATGCAAGGTTTTGCTTTTTACAGGTAATGAAGTCCCACGCTAGGTCTAGTCATTTAATCTATGAATCCAGAGATGATCCAAAAGCCAGTAATACATGCATTTAGAAATTCAATGCTTTTATTTATACTACATGCTTCAGAGATATTAATACATTGCTATCAAAAGATAATTAGCAAGTAACTTTGTCAGTTGCTAATTTTATTTTTCTATCATGATGTAATACAAACCATGGGTACATTATACTATCTTTTGAGCTGTATCTGCATTTAATTTACCCACTATATTTATTATAGGACACTAAAATGGGCACTGCCTTGTTACGCTAAAAGAAACCAGTTCTAAAATGTTAATAGTGCAGGTGTCTGTGAAGAAGGAAGTTCCACTACTGTGACCTGGTGATAGCTTGACCGTATATGCTCTAGGTTCTTATCTTAGCCTCTTCTTACCACAGCACCCCTGGTATCTCTAGTATGAAATCAGAAAGACACGTGGATAACAGTGTGAGCAGTCTCTTCTTACCACAGCACCCTGGTATCTCTAGTATTAAATCGGAAACTCACAATGGACAACAGTGTGAGCGGCTTCTCTCCTCAGCACTCCTGGTATCTCCGGTATTAGATCATATAGACGAGAATGAACAGCAATGTCAGTGGCCGCTTTTTACCTCACCATCCTTGATATATCCATTATTAGGTCAAATAGACAGGGTGGTCAGCAGCATGAGCAGCGACTTCTGAACACAGCTCATCTGGTATATCCAGTATTAGATCAGATAGACTAGGTGGAGAGTAATGTAAGTGGAATCTTTTTACCTCATTACTCTTGGTATCCCCAGTATTAGATCAGATATACAGAGAGGTCAGCAATGTAAGAAGCCTTTTCTTACCTCAGTACCCCTGGTATCTCCAGCATTGGATCAGATATGCAGAGAGGTCAGCAATGTAAGCAGCCTTCTTCTTAACACAGCACCTTTGTAATATCTAGTATTAGATCAGATAAACAAGGCAGGCAGCAGTGTCAGTGAACTCTCTTTACCTAAGCACACTTTGTATCTCCGTATTAGATTAAATTTACAGGGTGAAGAGCAGTCTGAGTGGCTTCTTCCCTCAGCACCCCTGTTATCTTAAATATTAGATCAGAAACTAATGGTTGGCAGCAGTTAAGCAACCTCTTAAGGCCACGTCAGACGCTAGGATCTCGTTAACGATATAGTTGAAACGTCATGGATTTGTGACCGTTCAAACAATATCGTTTGTGCGTTGTTGCGTGTAAACGAACAATGTTGGAATCCTAAATCGTTGGATCGTTCAGCAAAAATTTGAGATCCTGACCTCAAATCTATCATTCGTCGTCCAATTAATGTTCTGGGAAGCAGCAACATTGTTCAGTGTGACACCTTTTTGAACGATGTCGTTCATAATTCTCCTGTTCCTGCTGCTTTTTAACATCGTTCAATCGTTCTTCTCCAAGTAGCTGGCGCGTTGCCAAATTTAAGATCATTAGCGATATCCTTGCATGTGACAATGCACTAACTATGTCAAAAGGATCGCGGTCACGTGACATAGCTAACGATATCGTTCACCTATATCCTAGCGTGTGACAGTACCTTTACCTAAAGAATCCAGAAAAGAGTGATAAAGAGCTGGACTCAAATGCCGCGCTGACCACAAAGATAAAGACAGAGTAAATCCCACACTCTGTTTATTTTGCCTACACGTGTTTCGTGGCTCATAGCCACTTCCTCAGGGCATCCACGAAACACGAAAACACGTGTAGGCAAAATAAACAGAGTGTGGGATTTACTCTGTCTTTATCTTTGTGGTCAGCGTGGCATTTGATTCCAGCTCTTTATCACTCTTTTCTGGATTCTTCAGTTCTCAGCTGGGAGCGACCTCCTGTGTGCTTTTATTGTAGTTGTAAAAATAAATTGGAGATGTTTGGGCTCAACCTATTGGTGAGGTGCTCTGAGGTAAAAAATCAGTAATGAGTCAATTAATGTATAACCTCGGCACACTAATGAACTAGAAACCAGTTATGTGTAGTATTCAGTCTTTTTATTGGACAAATCCAGCATAAAGTAAAATATCCGACGTTTCGGCCAACCGGCCTTTATCAAGGATTTATCTATACAGATTTAAGAAAATTAACATAAACATAAGGAATATGCCACAATTCCAATGATAGACATACATAATGTTGAAACAATGAAAATTAAAGACCATACAATGAACATTTCTGTTTACATGAAAACCACATGGTACAGCATAGAGTCCGGCAATAATAACAAAGAAGGTAACATGTATAAATGAATCAAGAACAGCAAAATAAATCAATTAAGGTTATTATATAATAACCGAGGAGTTTACCTCGATGCTGGTAGTCTGTGCCTATGGATTAGATGTGTCAGGAATTACGTCCGTGGTGCGGGAGTGCTATATTGAATTGTGGGGTATATAGCAAGAAATGAATATTAGTATAAATAGTCATAGGTACAGACTTAATAAGAATGGTGACTTATGGGGAGGTTTGTCCCCTGGAAAGATGAAAAAGACCAGTGTGAAGATATAATCAATGATATAGTGAGTCTCATCTTTGTCTCATCTCCCTTGTTAAATAGTTGTGGAACAGATAGAGTTTGAAAGGTAAGAACCTGCCATACTTACTACTATGCCAAGTCAGGGGTGATATGGACAAAGTCCTACAATGTGCAAATAAATCCATTAGCATGGGGAGGAGATAGGGGGAGTAGGAAGAAAAGAGTAGAGAAGAATTAGTGAGAATAAGAAAAAAGAGGAGAAAGTATGGAGTCAGGTGTGTGCATCAGATTTACCTGCTGTGCCCATGTGCTGCTGTGCTGGCGTCTCCCGCTGTAATGCAGTGTGTTGCGCCGGTGACTTGGCATAGTAGTAAGTATGGCAGGTTCTTACCTTTCAAACTCTATCTGTTCCACAACTATTTAACAAGGGAGATGAGACAAAGATGAGACTTCTTACTTTATTTCATTAACTAGAAATAGTGACTCCTATCACAGAAAGTTGTTCCAGCACCATAGGCTGATAACAGAATTAGGCACAGCTTATGACTTCCCTTCCAGGTAACTACCTTAATAGCCATCATATCCCTAGATTTCACAAGGCTTTAACACTTTACTTATTTGGTACATTCTCATACGCAGAAGGATTGGATAAGCATGCCAATACTATAGCTGGACCCATTACGCCCACTACAAGCCGCTATTTCAAGCCAAACAGGTATACAGCACAAGCATTAGCCACCTAGGTGTGACAGAGATGAGGGCTCCCATTAGAAATACCAATTGTCTTTATAACTTGGGACTCCTCCCCTTAGGCCTAGTATCTCAATTACTCACTATATCATTGATTATATCTTCACACTGGTCTTTTTCATCTTTCCAGGGGACAAACCTCCCCATAAGTCACCATTCTTATTAAGTCTGTACCTATGACTATTTATACTAATATTCGTTTCTTGCTATATACCCCACAATTCAATATAGCACTCCCGCACCACGGACGTAATTCCTGACACATCTAATCCATAGGCACGGACTACCAGCATCGAGGTAAACTCCTCGGTTATTATATAATAACCTTAATTGATTTATTTTGCTGTTCTTGATTCATTTATACATGTTACCTTCTTTGTTATTATTGCCGGACTCTATGCTGTACCATGTGGTTTTCATGTAAACAGAAATGTTCATTGTATGGTCTTTAATTTTCATTGTTTCAACATTATGTATGTCTATCATTGGAATTGTGGCATATTCCTTATGTTTATGTTAATTTTCTTAAATCTGTATAGATAAATCCTTGATAAAGGCCGGTTGGCCGAAACGTCGGATATTTTACTTTATGCTGGATTTGTCCAATAAAAAGACTGAATACTACACATAACTGGTTTCTAGTTCATTAGTGTGCCGAGGTTATACATTAATTGACTCTTTATTGTAGTTGTGACACTCACAACTACATCAGGTGAGTTTAACTATTTGGGGTCTGAGGGACCTGTACAATAGCAATACTACTCTATGTGCGCTTCCTTTCTCTTTTAATTTATATAGGTACCTTCACCTAAGCATCCCTTGTAGCTCCAGTAAACAATCAAAAGAAATTGTGGACAGCAGTATGAGCAGCCTCTTTTTACCTCAATACACCTGGTATCTCCAATATTAAATCAGAAAAACAGGGTGGACAACAATCTTAGCAACCTTTTTTTTTTTATTTTTAAAGTCAGCAGCCTCTGTATTAAATCACAATATTCATAGTAAACACATCTTCCTACACATTCAGAGGCACCTCTCCTACTAACATTTTAGAACAAGTTAATGTAATTGCAACAAGACAGTGACTTTTTTATGCAATATAGTGATCACGTTCTCAGATAATACAAGAATGATTTGTTATAGATATTTGGGATTTTTTTTTTTAATTACATTTTCTTTCTTTCTTTCCATATCTATGGAACCACTTTAAAGGAATCTGTCAACAGGTTTTTATTTTGTATTCTGAATACAGCATCCTGTAGGGGTTAGAACACATAATTCAATGATATGTCACATGTCAAGCAGTCTGCTGTTGTTTACTTAACTTCAATGTTTTTTCAGTAGGACATTATCATTGCTGTCACTAGATGGCTTGTGCCATGTTGTCTGATTCTATACCCCCTTCTGATTAACACCTTACTGTCTATAAAAGTGAACATACATAGCCTGGTGTGACAGGGGCAGCTTTTTCAGCTCTGCTGTATGGCCATATCTAAATACTGTGCTTCAGTAAACTAAGTGATACATCATTGTATCCAGGGCCTCTTTGCCTACATCATGCTGCATTTAGATGAGGTAGCAAAAACCAGCTAAGAGACTCCATTTAACTCCAAGATGGGCCAGTGTATCAGAGCACCTGAAAATCCTCAAATTAGCCCAAACTTGTTACTAATGTCTTATCGATTGATAATACAAAATAATCTATTTGATCTAATCAAAATCAGGCCATGTAAGGCCGGTTTCACACCATGGTTTTGGTGTATCAGGTTCTGTGCCGTGTTTGGCAGGAAACACCGGACAGAACCTGACAGGCCTGGATAGAACAGAACCGGCCCTCCGGTCCTGTTTTCTGCTGGAATCGGCAGATCGCAGGTTTCAGGAGATGACCCTGCTGAAATGTCAGGATTGCAGCTTGCGGGGAGCTAGCCGCAGTCCTGAAATCTCAGCAGGGGACCAGTCCAGGTGCTGAAGTTTAGCGCAGCCGGCGCTGAGCTTCAGCACCCGCCATCCGGGAACCTGACAGATTCTTTGTCGGATACGGCGCCCCATAGACTCCCATGTTAGGGGGCGCCGGATCGCAGAGAATCCTGCAGGATCCGGTTTGGTTACATTTTTTGCCCCGGACACAAAAATGATGCAAGCTCCGTTTTTGTGTCCAGGAAAATAAATGAATGCAGCCTGATGCTGCCGGACAGGGACAAAGCCGGATGGCAAATAGCTGCCATCCGGCCCTGTCCGACACCATATGGAGATGTGCCGCCCAGCTTAGGGGACCGGGATACCCGGCGCAGGGTCCCTTTCCTTGGGGGAGTCACTGGTGGCTGGACCCAGGCCATTGCCCCAGGCTGGCACACTCCTAAAAGGGGGTATTTACAGGGGATTTAGAAGTTTATATAATTTATAAAGTTTGTAGATGTTATTGTCGTGACGCCACCCGGAATAATGTGGCTATATATGGCCACCGCTGCCTTGTACTGGCCAGGGGATGATGGTGAGAGGCAGCTGAGATGGTATAGCCCTTTTCCGGGTAGGGCTGTAGGGTCCCCTGGACAGGTGATGTTAAAGTTAATGATGGATGAAGATGGAAGTATGGTGAGGAGATGTTAAGGGCACAGACACTTGATTCACAGCAAATTCTCTCAGCGGTGATGGTCCCAATCCTGGATAGATGGTAGCTGTTAAATCAGAGGCTGAGGCACAGATGAGGTTTAACTGGTTTACTTTCAACCAAACTATAATACAACAAGTCCCGTCTCCGGAGTCTGCAATAGGGGTTCAGTTGCTCAGGCCCCACCAGGTCCTTTACCTCCTGCTTGCGCTGTCTATGGGGCCCTGCTGCCGTGTGTGAACTCGCTGCCGGCCCAAATCTGTCCTCTCTGGGTCCCACTCAACAGGCAACTTGAGTCCTTTGTCTCTCTCTGCTTACCCCCTCCGGGAGTACTGCTGAACTCTTAGTATGTTGCTGTGTCTGGCCCTGTGAAGCTTGTTGTTACCTCACGTTTTTCCGATTGCTGTATTGTATATAACTAATTTAGCCACGGATCCGGTATCCGTATCTGCGCTTTTTATCTAGGGTAGATAATGATGCTACCCGATTCTGAAAGTGTTCCTCTTATCAGTTTTCTCCTCCTCAGACCGATGGCTTGGCCCTGGAAATTGTCAGTCAGTCCTCAGGAACTCAATGCAGCTCCTGTCACCCTGAGCTCCTGGCTCCAACTGTCTGAAAATTTACCTCAGACCAGTGTTTTATCTCTAGGGAAGTCTCTGGTGTCTCTGGAGCTCCCCCTACTGGCCAAAGGTGGTAGTGCAGTGGCATGGCTTTCTAAGTGAGTGCAACTATTATGATCTTATACTGTGGCTAATACCCGCAGGGGCGCCACATTCCCCCTTAGTTAAGAACAGTACTCTGGGACTGTGGGACAATTAGCATAAGATATAACAGATAATGTTTACAGAGTCTTAAAAAAAAAATAAAAAGTTACAAAAACCACTCAAGTTTAAAAAATAGAGTCTTGTAAAAAGTCACTTCAAATAGCGTCCATTAATACAGCTCTGTCCTTGAGGGCTATTTATTTGTTAGGAAAGGCACTGCACTTAGCGTCCATTTTTCCAACAAAGTTTATGAATAAACTTAAGAATGTTCAAAAAGCAGTCTTTCCGGAGCTTTAATTTACCGCCTCCGGGCTGATAAATGAAGAAAAGAGTTCAAGAATATGCAAGTAGTTCATACAGAATAGTCTCTGTAGGTACTGGGCTTTTTTTTTTTTTTTAACGTTACATCTAATAACTACTAATAAACAAATAGACAAGTTCCTTTCAGGTATTTCTGGTTGAAATATCTATTTACATTTGATAGTCTGCATATCTTGCTGGTAATTGACCCTGAGTACTACGCTGTGATCTGCGTAATGCTTGTGTACTGGGTGTACTCAATGTGATGGTGTGAGTGGACGTATACCTAGTAAGTACTTCTGGTTCTGCTAGGGATAATTCCACATTTGTGGGGTTGGCAATTCCACCGTGTCCAGGACTATTATTACTAGGAATTTGTTCTTCCTGTCTTGGGACTTCTTGTGGTACAGGGTCTGGTGTTTGATAGAAAGCCATCATGGGAACTACTACTGCACCATTGTAGGTTGGCCAGGTTTTAGGAAAGTCTCCTAGATAGGTGTGATATACTCCATCTTCTTCTTTTTCGTTAACAGGTTGAACCGGTACTGGTTGAATAACTTCTGGTTCATGTTGAATGACTTCTTTTTCTTTCAATGTCTCTGGACATAGTTTTAGATTGTCTCTTGACACTAGTACTGATGTTAATCCACCATCTTTGCTTATAAGACACATTTCAGGATTGTTCACTCTCATTGGTTAAAACTGTATATGGGACGGATTCCCACTGATTGTCCAATTTATTAGTGCGACGGTTTCTCTTGAGCACTTGATCACCAGGTTTTAATGGGGTTGCTAGAGCATTCTGGTTGAAGTATTGCTCTTGTCTTTCTCTAGTTTTCTGGAGATTCCTTTCTACGCATTCTTGCACTTGGCGATATTGTTGTTGGCGTAGGGAGTCCCAGTTGGAATCCCGCACTTCTGCGTCAGGTTTTACGATGCCCATTTCTAGATCTATTGGTAGCTTGCCAGGTCTTGCACGCATAAGGTAAGCTGGGGTACAGTTTGTGGAGCTTACCGGGACATTGTTATAGAGGTCTACCAAATCAGGCAATTTCTCTGGCCATAGATTTCTCTCTGTCTCTGGTAAAGTCTTTAAGAGATCGATTACAATATGGTTCATTTTTTCGCATAAGCCATTTGTTTGCGGATGATAGGCTGTTGTACGGATCTTCTTGCAGCCATACATATTGCAAAATTCTCTGAAGATCTCTGATTCAAATGCTGTACCTTGGTCTGCGAGTACTTGTTCCGGATGAGTCTGCAAAAGTATGTCTGGAACGCCTTAGCTGCTGTCTTTGCAGTGAGATCTTTCACGGGCACTACTACCAGGAAGCGTGAGTAATGGTCCACGATGGTTAAAGCATAGACATAGCCGGACCGGCTTGGTGTCAATTTCACGTGATCTATTGCTACGAGCTCAAGTGGTTGCTTGGTAACTATAGGCTGGAGTGGTGCTCTTTGGTTTTTTAGAACTTTTCTTCTGAGGTTGCACGGACCACAGTTTCTGCACCATTCTTCAATTGATCTTCTCATTCCAACCCAGTAGAATCTTTCTCTTAAAAGTACTTCTAGCTTTTTCCACCCGAAGTGACCAGCACCATTGTGATAAGCTTCTAGGACCATTTTTACATCTTGTTTAGGCACAATGATCTGCCATACTAGCTCATGCGTCTTTGGATTGGTATATCTTCTGCACAGCTTTCCTTGGTACAGGAACATTTTGCCTCTCTCTTTCCAGAGTTGATGTGTCTCTTTCGGTACATTTTCATTGGGATACGCACTTTGCTCAGTCAGCAGTTCTTTCACCAACTTCACAGCTGGATTGCTGTCTTGAGTGTCAGCCCATCTGTGGTGTGCTAATGGGTTGAGATTCACTTGTTGATGTTTCTGGTAGGCACTGGATTGATACTGTCCTACCTTGGGACGATGGAAGGCGGGTAGTTCAATTTCTTCAAGTTCTACCGGTTCTTCTTCCACGTCTCTCAAGTGCGGCATCCTGGATAAGGCGTCTGCATTTCCATTCTTTCGGCCTGCTCTATACTTGATCACGAAGTTGTAATTAGACAGCCGGGCTATCCATCGCTGTTCCAGCGCACCTAGCTTGGCTGTATCCAGGTGGGTCAATGGGTTGTTATCAGTATAGACTGTGAATTCTGCAGCTGCCAAGTAGTGTTTGAAACGCTCAGTCACAGCCCAGACTACTGCCAGTAGTTCTAACTTGAAGGAGCTGTAATTTTCAGGATTTCTTTCAGTAGGCCGGAGCTTTCTACTTGCAAAGGCGATGACTTTCTCCCTGCCTCCTTGCTTCTGAGATAGTACTGCTCCCAGTCCCACATTACTGGCATCTGTGTAAAGGATGAAAGGTTGATGGTAATCGGGGTATGCCAGAACTTCTTCTCCGGTCAATGCCTTCTTCAACTTTTCAAAAGAATCTTCCCTCTCATCACTCCACTGGAAAGGAGGATTGCGATTTGAAGACTTCTTCGACTGCCCTACCAGCATGTCTTGTAGAGGTGCTGCTAGCTTGGTGAACCCTTGGATAAATCTACGATAGTAGCCCACCAGTCCCAGGAATTGCCTCACCTGTTTCACGCTGGTAGGTCTTGGCCAATCCCTTATTGCGGTTACTTTCTCGGGATCCGGTGCTACTCCTTCTGAACTTACAACGTGTCCCAGGTATTGTACCTTTGGCTTTAGAAGGTGACATTTTGATGGCTTGATCTTCATACCATACCGGGATAAGGCCTCGAACACTTCTGCTAGGTCTTGTAGATGTTGTTTGTAAGTCTTTGAGTAGACTATTACATCATCTAGGTACAGAAGGACGGTTTCAAAGTTCTTGTGTCCGAGACAGCATTCCATCAATCGCTGAAAGGTACCGGGTGCGTTGCAGAGTCCGAACGGCATGCAATTAAATTCACAGAGACCCATCGGTGTGGTAAACGCTGTCTTCTCTTTATCTTCCTCAGCCACAGGGACTTGCCAATACCCACTTGTTAAGTCTAAGGTGGAAAAATAGTTAGCAGATCTTAAAGCGGCTAATGACTCTTCAATTCTAGGTAAGGGGTAGGCGTCTTTATGGGTAATGTGATTAATCTGCCGGTAGTCTACGCACATTCTCATGGTTCCGTCTTTCTTTTTAACTATTACCAGAGGGGCTGCCCAGGGGCTACAACTGTCTCTTATTACCCCGGCCTGTTTCATCTCCCTCAGCATGTCTTTAGCACATTGATAATGAGCGGGCGGTATGGGTCTATATCTCTCTTTTATTGGTGGGTGGTTACCGGTAGGAATTGTATGTTCTACCCCTTTAATCTGTCCGAAGTCTAATGGGTGTTTACTGAAGACCCGTTCATATTCTTCTACTAGTCGGTACACCCCTTGTTTTTGGTGGGTAGGTGTTGAATCTGTACCTATATGCAGCTGCTGACACCAATCTTCTAATTCTCCACTTGAACCATTGTCGTCCGCCTGACATGACGGATTCAAGGGCCCAATGGCTATGATGGCATTGTTGTCAACAGTGTATAGCTTGGACATTGTAGCGTACCTTGGTAAAGTGACCTCTTCCTCTCCACAATTCAAAAGACGTATGGGCACTCTTCCCCTGTGTACCTCGACTATTCCTCTAGCCGTTAATATCTTGGGTCTACTATCAGTGTACACAGGCTCTACCAAGGCTTGGTAATCTCGTCCTTTAATACCAATGGCTGCTCTACACCATACCAGCATTTCAGTTTTTGGAGGTATTACTATAGGAGTTGGGTCACTTACCCTCACACTGCCGATTTCTCCACCTGCAACCTCTACTTGTTGCTTCAGCACCAATGCTTTTATCTCTCTCCGGAGAATTCTCTGCTGGCAGGATTGGGCAGTTTCCGCAAATTGCTGTAAAATAGTAATAACCTCGGAAAAACAATTTTCTAAAACATTCATACCTACCAATACAAAAGGTTCCCGTCGGTTAACATCAACAATTATGATACCCTGATTTTTTAATTCTGCTCTACCAATCTTAATGGTCATCTCTCTAAATCCTACTTGCGGTACCAATTTTCCATTACTAGCATATATACTTAGCTCAACATTAGATGGTCTTTTATCAGTGTCTGAATCTGCCCAGTACCTCTTATAAAGGATATGTGGTATAGATGAAATCTGGGAACCAGTGTCCAACAAGGCATTGAGGGGAATACCGTCCAGCACGATGGGGATAATGGGACGTCCTCCGACGTACTTGTCGTGCCAGGATGTTGGGCCTTGAAAGTTCACTCCTACGAAGCGGCCCGCATTCCCAGGGGATCCTTCTTTAAATCACAATTGCGGGCGATGTGGCCTGGCTTCCGGCAACGGCGGCAAATAGGCTGTCCATCCGGCTGGTAACAGTCGTTGGGTCGTCCTCTCCATGCTGGGTATCTCTGGGGTCTCATCCAGGGAATATCCTCTCTGCGGCTCGCCAACTCCATCTTGGATGTAGTCTGTGATTCTCTCATTTCCTGCATGGTTTTAGCCATTGAGGTGACAATGTCTGTTAGAGAGTCAAGCTTTTGCTGGAAAGCATCATTAACACTGGCCTCCAGGGGCTTAACTGATGTCACTGGCATTCTCTGTTGTTGAGGGGTTTCTGTAATGGATTGCTCAGGATCCTGATCCCAAAGTGCCTCTGCCTGCTGGAGACGAATAGCGCTCTCCTTTAACTGGGCAAATGTCACTTCAGGGTCCTTGAAAGTCAGCATACTCGCATGCCCTCGATGAGAAGGGGTTAATAGTCCCTCAATGAATTGATCTTTTAGCAATTTATCAGTGCCAGTGTTAAACATTGGTTCAGCCAGTGTAAGCGCTTTAAGGGCCTCCTGTAAATTCAGGGCAAAGTCTCTCACACTCTCATTGGCCTTTTGTTTGCAATTGAAGAATTTGGTCTTTGCTTTGCTACCAGCAGTAGTTTCAAATACTGCCTTTAATCCAGCTAGAATATGCTCAGCAGTGTCTTTTAGATCAGCGGACCATGCTGTGACTTCTCGCTTGGCATTACCACTTAACTGTGCCATCAGCAAACCGACACGCTGAGCTTCTGCCATTGGAAACATGTTTAAATAGGCCAGCAGTTTTTCTTTAAAATCATCAAAAGTATTAGGCTTACCTTCATACACTGGAAGCCATGGAGCACCTGGGGTATATGGCATCAACATCGGCATAATGGGCGCTGCACCTTGCGCCGCTGTGCTGCTGAGCGCTCTGTTTTGTGCTTCAGCTGCATATGTGTCGCCTGGTGTTTCGGCGTCTCCATGCTGCGACATGTTGCGCCCCCTTAGTTAATCCGGACCCTTCCGGTCCTCTGCTTCCGTCGGGATGGCGTATAATCGTTCCGCTGTGCAGCAGGATTGGTTTTCCCCTTTTGCCGACGTCAGAGCTCTCAGCTTGGTGCCGCCCACAAAGACACGCCCCCTGCTGCTTCTGCTCGCCGCGAGCTCAGTAATGGCGGAATCTGAAATTTTTCAGTCAGATCAGAGCTCAGGGCTATGACACAGTTCAAATAGCAGTCTCATGCTGTGGCAGTTATGAGGTAATTAGTGATGATGCAATTTTACCTCAGAGGCTGGCGGCCATTTTGTTTCAATGTTAGTCAATGGGGAAAAGTCTATTTCAATGGTTTCCAATGGGAAAATCACTTTTTGATAAAAATAAAATAAAAAAGTAAATTTTTCTCGGATTTTCTCACAATTTTCGGCATTAATCACGGCACACAGTACCCGATTTAACCAGGCACGGTAAATCCTGTTTGTGACGCCAAAGAGAGATGTGCCGCCCAGCTTAGGGGACCGGGATACCCGGCGCAGGGTCCCTTTCCTTGGGGGAGTCACTGGTGGCTGGACCCAGGCCGTGGCCCCAGGCTGGCGCACTCCTAAAAGGGGGTATTTACAGGGGATTTAGAAGTTTATATAATTTATAAAGTTTGTAGATGTTATTGTCGTGACGCCACCCGGAATAATGTGGCTATATATGGCCACCGCTGCCTTGTACTGGCCAGGGGATGATGGTGAGAGGCAGCTGAGATGGTATAGCCCTTTTCCGGGTAGGGCTGTAGGGTCCCCTGGACAGGTGATGTTAAAGTTAATGATGGATGAAGATGGAAGTATGGTGAGGAGATGTTAAGGGCACAGACACTTGATTCACAGCAAATTCTCTCAGCGGTGATGGTCCCAATCCTGGATAGATGGTAGCTGTTAAATCAGAGGCTGAGGCACAGATGAGGTTTAACTGGTTTACTTTCAACCAAACTATAATACAACAAGTCCCGTCTCCGGAGTCTGCAATAGGGGTTCAGTTGCTCAGGCCCCACCAGGTCCTTTACCTCCTGCTTGCGCTGTCTATGTGGCCCTGCTGCCGTGTGTGAACTCGCTGCCGGCCCAAATCTGTCCTCTCTGGGTCCCACTCAACAGGCAACTTGAGTCCTTTGTCTCTCTCTGCTTACCCCCTCCGGGAGTACTGCTGAACTCTTAGTATGTTGCTGTGTCTGGCCCTGTGAAGCTTGTTGTTACCTCACGTTTTTCCGATTGCTGTATTGTATATAACTAATGCAGCCACGGATCCGGTATCCGTATCTGCGCTTTTTATCTAGGGTAGATAATGATGCTACCCGATTCTGAAAGTGTTCCTCTTATCAGTTTTCTCCTCCTCAGACCGATGGCTTGGCCCTGGAAATTGTCAGTCAGTCCTCAGGAACTCAATGCAGCTCCTGTCACTCTGAGCTCCTGGCTCCAACTGTCTGAAAATTTACCTCAGACCAGTGTTTTATCTCTAGGGAAGTCTCTGGTGTCTCTGGAGCTCCCCCTACTGGCCAAAGGTGGTAGTGCAGTGGCATGGCTTTCTAAGTGAGTGCAACTATGATCTTATACTGTGGCTAATACCCGCAGGGGCGCCACACATGCGTTAGTGCAAATTCGTGTTCGGGGCTGTCAGGTTCACACCGGACAACCCTGGACCTGATCACACTTTGGTTTGAAACCGGCCTAAGTCAAAAGATTGAACAAACCCTACTTCAAGGGTTGTGTTTAAAAAATTCATATTATTGCTGTATTTTTAGAATTCACTATAATGGACTGTTAAAAAAATAAAAAAATTGGGTCACTATTAGGATGCCAAAGTAAATTTCTAAATAGATCTACTGTTTGGCCGTCATTGCCATAAGTGTGATCCGTCTATAAAATGTTCCTTTAATAAACTGCAAGACTATTAGTACTGTTACATTCCCTATATTTGCCCTGCAGATCTGTTGGAACAAACAACCTATTTTCTAATATCCGATGCCTGCAGATATTCAGTACAGCTCTATAGAAAATAATACTACTGCATATACAAAGTGAGGCTTTATACTAAAGTTCTGCACAGGGTTCATGGTTAAACCAACTTTGTTAGGTTTAATTACTAGGTCGATTCACATACGTCAACAATTAAGTTGGTCAATTATCACTATAGAAACCCAGACCTTAGAAAAATAAAGCAAAAAAAAAATCAACGTGAAGGCACAAAAAGATTGTAGTATTTGAGAATTCTGTGGTGTCCTACATCACGTATCTTGGGGAAATTAAATTAGGCTGGAATGCACTAGCGAGTGGCTTTTCTAAAATCAAGAATCAATAACAAGTTAGCTTAATGCCGGGCAGACTGGAGCGTGGCTGCATGCTCTACTTTCCTCTCACATCTAAACGATTGAATGGCTCCCCTCTCATTTCAGCCTCTTCAGTAAACTCCTAATGATCTCAATTGCAATGTCAGGGGGTCACAAAGCCTGCCTGACAACTGTCTCTTCTTGTCTGCCTCTTTAGAGCGTTTCTGAACATTGCCATATCTATCACTGTGCTTCACTTCTCCCATAACTAAACAGCCAGCTTATCCACTTCGGGAAATCAAAAGCAATCGGCATTGTGCATTCAATGTAGGAGTCTTTATAATATCAATTTTGGAAAGCTTTTTTTTTATGTATCAGTGTTTTCGATTGTGGTGTTTTTTTTTTTTTTTTTTAATTCCTTTTTTTTTTGTAATCCAGTTATTGCCTGTAATGGATTACTCCTTAAGAATGTCACCATTACTGATGCACTCCTCCTAGACAAGAGCAAACAGGTTCAAAGTACCTCTGCTAGGGTTGAACCTAGGCTATAGGTTGAACTAGATGGACTTAGATGGACTTAGTCTTCCTTCAACCTTAAAAACTATGCTACTATGTTACCCTGATCTGACATCTACCGATACTTCGGTGATCTGTGGCAACCAGACCAGGGCCATGAAAACGTCCTTGCCTAGTATCAAATGCCAGCTTCTGATATTACAAGACCTCATGACATAATGATGGCACAAAGGCAAAGTAATAACAAGGGACGCAGAGGTTGCTGCCATTCAAATGCTGTCCGGTGAAGCTTCCATTTCTCTTATCAGCAGGGTTGTGGTAAGCAAACCACCTACTCAGCAATTTCCCTGACTCCAACCATGACTCCGACTCTTTCATATATGGCTCGTGTTTAAGTGATAAATTTATTGTAGTACAATGGTAACATCAGACTTTTAATCATTATTATCATACAATAATAAAGATATTTACATACAAAATAATAATTCATAATTCTCAGCACATTCTGCTTTGAACTACTGGACCCAATTATATATTTTAGGAGTCGAAATCAGTCCATTTGATACTGACGCCACCAAAATGGATTCTGACTCCACAGCCCTGCTTAACAGGAATCAGCTACATGATTGATTAATCAGACATCATAGCTTCGTGTCCTGATGTGCTCATATCTGTGGCGGGGTTCGAGCCAGTGAATATTCCTCATTTTATTGTTTTAAGTCATCCCTGCTATATTCAATAATTTTTTTTAGATGTTGGACAACCCCTTTCTAAAGAGAAATTTATATTTAACTTTTAAAATCTAAAGCTAGTGTGAAGCTAAAGCTTATATGTATTTTGGCTACTAAATGCAGACTGCTGTCTGTAAACTATTGACTGTGGACTGTGTGTTTAAACTGTCAGCAGCTTTTTGCCATGTAAACTGAAGACTGCATTCTGTAAAGGTACCACCACACTTGGCGATGCTCCAGTGATCCCGACAAAGATACGACCCGGCAGGGATCGCTGGTGCGTCGCTACGTGGTCGCTGGTGAGATGTCAGAGTCAGATCTCACCAGTGACGTAGCAAAGATGCGGAACGATACAGCGGTCGTTGGGACCCTGTCACTCAGACCTGTAGTATTGAGGTCGTTGTCCCCGTCAAACACACCGATGCATGCTGCCCAGCGGGAGACCGACAATCAAAAAATGGTCCAGGACATTCCAACACGATCGGCGATCTGACAGCGGGGGCCCGGTTGCTGTTACGTGTCAAACATAGTGTCAAACGTAGTGAGATCACTGCTGAGGTTGTTGTTGCATCACAAAACTTGTGACTCCGCAGCGATCTCGCTTAGTATGACGGGGGCTTAATGGTTAACAAAAAAACAACAACTGTGCCTCTATTTTCAGGCTTTGTGCTATATTTTAAGTAAACTAAAGGCTTTATCACCTCATTATTACCATTACTGGACTACTTTGTCATGTACATGGCAGTCTGATGTGTGCACCCTGCTGTGATAGACACCTCACTGTCAATGAAAAATCTCTATAGAGAGCCTGGTGTGGGCGGGGGCAGCTATCCCAGATCTGTTGTATTGCTAAAACAAAATGCTTTGATTGTGTCAGAAGCATAGCACCCAGTAATATATGTGATACATCATTGGATTCAGGATTTCTTTGCCTACATAACCTTGCTGTCAGATGAGAAGCAAATTCCTTTTAAAGTACATCCACAAGCAACAAAATTTCCACCAAATGAGGTGTATAGCTAAAAATTGGTCACTAACTCTATAATTTGTTGACCACCACACGTAAAACTTGCAACTTCTTAAATCTGAACTACTAAGCTTGACAACTATGGCTAAGGTGTTCCCTTTTGAACACAAAAAAAGTTATTAAATAAGATTTCTTATGATATACCATTTTACATTTAGTTACAATGTCATGTGATCCAAGACCAACTGTGAATACAGTACATCATTACATCTGCTAATCCTAAAACTGCATTCACTCATCTGTATGAATTGTTGCTGTGCAGCCCAATTTTAATTTTTTTTTTATCAGACTGCAAAAGCGGATCAGACTAGGATATGCTTTCAGTGTTTTAAACAGATGTCTGAATACATCCATTCTGTTTTCTAAGTTAGCGTGCGCAGCATCGGACTATGGTATGGTATGGCTATACGTACATGAAAGATTACTGTACTGTGAACCAGCACATTCATACCCTGCAGCTTTGACAGCCGTGGAGTTTGAATTTGCCGGTAAATGCTGTCCGCAGACCTGAAGTTTGCTTGAGGACCATGGACAGCATCACACTCACACGCAGCACACTCTCATCACACTTGCAGCACACTCACATGCATACAGCCATGCACACTGACGACACACACCCAAAAACATGCATTTCACTCATATCACTGTTGTGCATCAAACACGCTCCATGTTTGATGCACGACAGTGTGCCTTCAGCCTATGACTAAGGACTGTCTTTAAAGATGATGATTTTAATATGTGCGTTTTACTGTGTTTTCTAATAAAATTAATTTTTAAGGATCTACATCTCAGGACTCTGTGCTGGATGTTTTTCTCTTTTTTTGGAAATAATGGGGATAAAAGTTGCACATTCATCAGTTGGAATCCCACCAGTAAATAACTTATCACTTATCCTTCGGTCATGTGCACACAGTAAGTGTTTGATTAGATTTTTACCTCAGTATCTGTAAGACAAAACCATGAGTGGAACAATCTGAGGTAATTTTTTATTCATTTCTCACCTTCTCCTCGGTTTGTCTTACAAGTACTGAGGTAACAATCTCACCAAATGCTAAACTTGCTTTCTCTGGCAAACCTCTGTAAGTGCATCTCTGCCGCTATGTCATAGGACAGGGAAGGGTGAAACATCCAAATATTTAATATGTATTGGAAATAAATGTTCCCCTTATTGATATCAGATAAAACAAATGAACAACTACAATCCACTCCACCAAGACCAATAATACCATATACATAGAAGGGAGAATTACCACCAGATCACATATTACCACCACATAGTGCCCAAATAATGCCAGACACAAGGCACAAATACCGCCACACACCATGACCAAAGCACATAATACCACCACATAGTGATCAAATGCTACCACATTCAAGGTATGAATACTGCCACACCATGAGAGGACCACATATTACCACCACATAGTGACCGAATAATACCACGTACAAGAAACAAATACTGCCATGTCATGACCAAAGCACATAATTCCACCACATAGTGACAAATAATACTATAATAATGAAAATGTAAAAAAGATCTGTATATACTGTCAATGTACAGGTAATACAGTGATCACCTGTGACATTATACACAGGAGCTCTATATATAGTGTACAGGTAGTACAGTCATTACCAGTGACATTATACTCTGAAGCTCTGTATGTAGTGTCTGTGTACAGGTAATGCAATGATCACCATTGACATTATACACAGGCGCTATTTATAGTGTCAGTGTGTGTGTATAGGTAATACACATACTCACCAGTGAGGTCTCTAGGTGAAGTCATTCATCTTCAGGTTTCTTCTTCATCTGTCGCAGATCAATATCACATCTTCTACCCAAGACTCATCTCTGCAGAAAATAACACAATTATCTATAACTGATCACTTCCAGAGCACATTCCCAACTTTTCCCAAGACTTCTACACTGCATCAAATGACCAAAAAAAGTGACATAGTGCCGCTCTGCACAGTAGCAAGACCTCCTTTTTGTTCCTCTCAAGGGAAATAGTATTCTCAAAAGTAAACTATATTGTAGCAGTAATGTCCCCTAATTGGCCCCATAGAGTAAATATATCTCCACTTGTTACCATAAACCAAATATGTATGTTCCTCATTTTGGCCCCCTTTATTTAATCACGTCTTAAAATCCTCATGTTCCTCTATTCTGGCCCCTATATAGTAATAATGTTTCCCATCCTGGCCCCCTATATTTAATAATGTCCCCCATCCTAGGTCCCTCCCTATATTCCTCCATTCAGGGCCCCAATGTTCTTCCATTCTGGTCCTCTAAGTTGCTCCATTCTAGGTCCCCAGACCGACATGACAACTTCTCCAGCCATCTAGATACAGTAGGTTACAACAAAGACAAATTTGACGTCTCACATTTCCATCCTCGTTTCCATCTATTCCCACACTGTACAAACACCTCATCCTACTGATACCCCAATACTGAGCCGCTGCTGCCGTATGTGTCCCTATTACTGCCCCTGCTGTGTGACAGAAAAAACAGTGCTCCTCTTACTGCCCCATATGACATTGTCACCACTGTGCTCCCCACATACTAATACCACCACTGTGCCCCCCATATAATGCCACTACTGTGCCTTCCTCACATAATACCACCACTGTGCCCCCCACATAATGCCATTACTGTGCCCCCACATACTAATACCACCACTGTGCCACCACTGTGCCCCATACATAATAATGCCACCACTGTGCCCCCACCTAATACCATTATTGTGCCCCCATATAATGTCACCACTGTGCCCCCACATAATGTCACCACTGTGCCCCCCACATAATGCCACCACTGTGTCCCCCACATAATGCCACCACTGTGCCCCCCACATAATGCCACCACTGTGCCCCCACATACCATTACTGTGCCCCCCACATAATAATGTCACCACTATGCCCCCCACATAATAATGTCACCACTGTGCACCCCATATAATCATGCCACCACTGTGCCCCCCACTTAATCATGTCACCACTACTAGAGCTCCTTATTTTGGGCCCCATCCTTGTTTATATATCCCCATTCTTGTCTATATATCCCCATCCTGGAATACATGTCCCCACACTGGTAAATACTGTATCCTATCCTGGTATATATTGTATGTCTCCCATCCTGGTGTATATGTCCCCCATCCTGGTTCCCATCCAAGCATATATGTCCCCTATCCTGGTATATATATTTCCCCATTCTGATAAATACGTTGCCCATCGTGTTATATATGTCCCCATCCTGAGTTTGGTATACATGTCCCTTATAGTGGTATATGTGTCCCCCATCCTGGGCCTCTTCCTGGCAAATGCCCCCAATCCTGAGCCCTATATGCCCCCAATCCTTGGCCCCATATGCCCCCATCCTGAGCCCCCCCAAATGCCCTCATCCTGGGCCCCATTTGCCACCCAATCCTGGGCCCCATATACAAGACATTATACTCACTTCACTGACGGGACGATCCTCCAGGGTCCAGCACGGGATCACTATGCTGCCGACGCGCGAACAGGAAGCAAAGTCCTGAGGCAATGACATCATCGCCCTGAGACTCTGACCTCCTGCACATGAGCCCACAGAGTTGCACTGTGCGCACTGATATGATTAGTTTTGGGAGCTCTGGGGGGCCCTTTCTGTGCAGCGTGGGGAGGTAGGGGGGTGGGGTGGAGCCATGGGGACCCGGGGCCCACCGGAGGATTTCGTGGTGTCCCGGTGGGCCAGTCTGACCCTGAGTTTACAGTCTGGTAAAAAATCGGCAGCACATGGACATTTTAGAAGGGTGTGTGAAAAAAAGCCTAAAAATGGATTTACCAACTGCTGACTTTTCTGTCATGAGCTAACTGCTTCATGATCCGAGCACCATGTGTCACAGATGTAGGAAGGTATCCTAAGCCTGTATTTATGCGTTCAAATAAAGATGTGGTATTAGATTAGCGCTACAAACCACTCCAGGCGATCGTTCTGTATAAATTACCTTAAAGCTTTATTCAATCGATGTAGAATGCCCAGTCTCCACAACGCGTTTCGGCGCTAATTGCGCCTTTCTCAAGAGACACTTGAGAAAGGCGCAATTAGCGCCGAAACGCGTTGTGGAGACTGGGCATTCTACATCGATTGAATAAAGCTTTAAGGTAATTTATACAGAACGATTGCCTGGAGTGGTTTGTAGCGCTAATCTAATACCACATCTTTATTTGAACGCACACGTATCCTCCCATTGGGAAGCGTGGTATTCAGCAGCTGGGCACCCAGGACGCATCAGACGTCAATCACCACTTCTTTGGAACAAGCACGAGAATCAGCAGCGTGTGCATATTGGAAATCATGCTCATCCCTGCTTGCAGCACACCGGCTGATGTGGAAACCCTTTGGGGTAACAAATCAGTGCATAAACTAGTTGTGCGGTCAGCACAACTAGAGAAGGTGAGCCCTAGATATATTTAACCGCTCCCATGCCATAAACATCAGCAGTTTGGCGCAACATTGTTTTTGTTTCTTATAAGCCTGTATTTAGACCTTCAATTAGTTTATTTGGGTGCTCCAAAAATCAGTCAAAGCCCTTCCCCCAAATAGACACTGTCAAGGCCTAATATTTCTTTACTTACCACAGTAGGACATAACTTACCATGAGCAGCCAGTGCTGGCTCTAATATATTGCTGATGTTCTGTTGCAACAACCAGCATCGGACTTGCCTCTTATCCAGGCTGTTTAACTCATTATATAAGGGCCCTTTCACATCAGCGTTTTTTTCAAATTGCGGCAGATGCGGTGAAAAAAATGCATCTGCCGCGATCACCGCATACCGGCTGCACTTGCGGCGCGGTTGCGGTTTTTGCCATGCAAAGTATAGGCGGACTTGCGGCAGATGCGGCAAGTGCGGTTTTGCACTTGCGGCAGGTGCGGCCGCAAAAAAAACCGCGGCCAGCCGCGTTTTTTTTTTGCGGCCGCACCTGCCGCAAGTGCAAAACCGCACTTGCCGCACCTGCCGCAAGTCCGCCTATACTTTGCATGGCAAAAACCGCAACCGCGCTGCAAGTGCAGCCGGTATGCGGTAATCGCGGCAGATGCGGTTTTTTCACCGCATCTGCCGCGATTTGAAAAAAACGCTGATGTGAAAGGGCCCTAATATGGTCAGGAGTAGTGATGAGCAAATAGCTTTTGGTAATTCGTAGCGAGTAGTTTTTAATACTCGCATATTCGTCCAATTAGCGGGTCTGGGATAGAGTGGGAGGGTGGTGCTTGCTGCACCCCCAGAGAGACAAAAATATTCAATCTGCTCTCCCAGAAGTGCCAGCTTTCATTGTTTACTGAAGGGAGCTGTCAATTTGTGTCAGATCAATAACAATCGACACATCACTCATGAGCACAAGCGATATTTGCTGAGTAACGAGAGAAAAACAAGATGCCAGCACAGCCAGAAATTGCATAAAAATATAAATGTGTATCTACACCTGTTTATGCCATACTGCACAAATATAGAGACATTTAGCAGGGGATTGCAGCATTGAATCCCCTGAGCTACTCCACCAAACGCCAAGGAATGTCTCAATTGGAGTAGTCCTAACTCTACGTATTTTTATAATTCTGATGTGTCCTATAGACAACATAATACATTGTAAAGAGGACCATTTAAAGCAAACACTCACCCATACTTGTCAGACATGGCTTCCCATGCTGCCAGGAGGTCAAGTGGATGAAGAGCAACTGAGGCCCAGACACCTGCAGCTTGCATCACAGGTGTCTGGGCTATTTCACAGTTTAACCCCCACCAGACCATCCCAACCTTATGGGTAAAGCATGTCAGGTCTGGGTGAATGAAGCTGATATAAAAAACCTCAAGGCTGGAGGAGGCAGCTGCATGTAAACAGCTGCCAAAAATAATGTAGTCAAATGCAGATGGCAACAGACAATTTCTAGCGTGCACGGCGAGTGGTGGTTAGCCACTTTTTGCTGAGTAACGAGTATCGCGAATACTGTACTATCAGTTATTCGTATGAGTAGGGAATAGTAACAATTATACTCGCTCAACCCTAGTCAGGACTAACTATAGAATTTCAGGAGATCTACAGAGGGAGGGTGCACCTATACTTAACCCACTGGCACTCCTCAGCTTGATTGTAATCTGCTGATGAGTTTCCATGACATTCTGGCACCTGATACACTGGCAACACTATCAGGGTGAGCTTAGTTACTGGCCGCTATCCCTGCGGGCTCATTCATTCAGTGTTATGAGACCAAGGGTCTAACTAGCGTCGGGTTACTGAGCTCACACCTATAGCTTTGCCATAGTAACTGCATTGCTTTCCAAGGGTGATGTCATCACTTTAGTGACTCAGCTGTCAGTTGAGTCATTCAGGGCACCTGTGCAGATTCCTCTTTGTACTCGCAGGCAGTGAATGAAGAGGAGGTGCTGAGTACAAAGAAGAGGCGGAGGAAGACCAAAGAGGATGAGGTCCGGATACAGTGACAAGACCCACCGGACCATGTGAATATGATTTACATAGAGGGTGGGAAAGTTTATAAAGTGTTTATTGAGGTGTACAAGGGGGGTAGAGAGATTATAGCCACCTTCACAGAATGCAGCATAGGTGCTGCTGAACCTGCATAACATTTTTGCTGATGAATCCGTTCTGATTACTGGATGTGTAAATTTAGCTAAGAAAGACCCCAGTATAAAAATAGAAGAAATTCCAGCTTCAATAAATCTGTGTGAAAACGTTATTCAGACAAGAATAAAATTATCCATATGAAGTGTAACAAGTGTTGCTGTTCATATGGATAATTTCATCCTTGTGTGAATAAACCTTTTTTTTTTCATGGAGATTTATTGAAGCTGGAATTTTTTCTATTTTTGGACTTGAATCTGCTCATCTGGTCGATGACTTCCAGGCTTCTAACTAGTGATGAATGAGTAGCGAAATATTGTTAATTGCTATACTCCTAACGAGTACTTTGTAATACTCGTGTACTCATCTGAATAGCAAGTATAATGTTAGTCAATTAGTGATAGGCTCCGCCCACACACATTCGACTATAAGACGAGTATTTCTGAGATAGTATGGGAGGTGGGTTTTTTGAGTTTTCACTGCATAAAACACCTTGCTATGCCCCCCAGAGAGACCCTAACATTAAATCTGCTCTCACTGGGTTGCCAGCTTACTTTGTGTACTGAAGGGAGCTGGCAATTTGTGTCCATATCGTTCAGAGAAGTAATGAGTATCATGAATACTGTACTATTCATGCGAGTAGCGAATTACGCTCACTCATCATTACTTCTAACCAAACCAAGGGGTGAGCTAATTCCCAACCCCCTCCCTCCTTTGCATTGCATAAGAAAGAACCCTGACTCTGTACAGAAATCCTCAAGGACGCTTGAAAATATATTTTTTTAGAAAATGTATTTCTTTCATTATTTCCCTGCCACTCCTCTACGAACACTGCCTAGTCAGCCTGTACACCATCCTGATGGGTGGGCACTTGAGCACAGCAGACAATCACTGTCCAAAAAGGTGCTGTTACAATTTCAGATGGAGGTGTTGGAACCCCCTTAAACTAGAATATATTGCTCGGAAATCAGTGTGTCCTCAAACAGCATAAATACAGGAGTAAAAGAGCTGCTGCTGTAAATAATCTGTACTTAGGCCTGACCGTTCTTGTAACTTTCATAATACAAACTTATTAGTCATTCTCCTTTTTTTTTTTTTTTTTTATTTATCTGGGAAAAGGGTTTTTAGGATGATTCATGTCAAACACTTTGGTAGCTGCTTGCCAAGGCCACTCCAAAAGATGACAAGCTGTCACTGCTGGCCGGACTGCGTGGTAAATTCAATTCCTTTGTTGTCATTTGTGAATAGCTGTGACATGACTTGTTTTGATTTGTGCTGGCAAGGATTGATCCATCACTAGTCCGGCCTGTCTGGATATTACTGCGAGTTGAGACTTAAAAAGGACCAAAGAGCCAAACAGAACCTCAGCCTCAATGACTAATTTATGGACTTTAAATGTCAATAACGTATGTTTATAGATATTGTAAAAGGTGGACATGGCTGTTTCTGCTGTAAGAATTACTGTTGGTAGAATATACATCATATGAGGTAATTACCGTATATACTTGAGTATAAGCCAACCCGAGTATAAGCCGAGGCCCCTAATTTTACCCTCCAAAACTACGGAAACTTATTGACTCGAGTATAAGCCTGGGATAAGAAATGCAGCAAACCGCCATACTGTTATAAAGCCCCCTATGACTGGTGTAGACTCCACCATCCCGGTATATAGCGACCATCACTGGTATATAGTGCCCATAACTAGTATACAGTCGCCGCCATCACTGGTATACAGTCGTTGCCATCAGTGGTATCACACGCCCCAGCAGTAGTATACAGTCACCCCAGCAGTGGTATTACAGCTGCCCCCAGCAGTGGTAATACATCCCCCAGCAGTGTTAATACAGGCCCCATTAGTAGTATACAGGCCCCCCCTGCTGGCACACTGCCCCTCATCAGGATACAGAGTTCCCCCTGCCGCCGCACTGATCTCACCCTCTGACATTCTGCAGGCATCGGGCGTCCTCCGTCCGCTGCTCTTGTCTGTATGCCGGCTTCTATTGCTGTGAGCGGCGCAGCAGCGATGACATCATCACTGCGCCGGGCACATGATTAGAAGCCGGCATACAGACAAGAGCGGACAGAGGACGCCCGATGCCTGCAGGACGTCAGAGGGTGACATCAATGCGGCGGCAGGGGGGGGCTCTGTATCCTGATGGGGGGCAGTGTGCCAGTAGGGGGTGCTAGATTAGTGTAGTGCAATATGCACCGCTCTCCCTGTCGCTGTTGGACAGGGGGATGCAGTGCATATTCATTACACTAATGAGCGGCGTCACGTGACCGCCCCTCCTTCTGCAGCCTCCCCCGCCTCATACAGCACCCGATCACACCCACCCCCCACAACAGCCAGCACACTGACTCGAGTATTAGCCGAGGTGGGCACTTTTCAGCACAATTTTTGTGCTGAAAAACTCGGCTTATACTCAAGTATATATGGTATTAGAGTTTTGCAAAAATGGTGTGTTTAGGTGATCAATAATTTTTTTTTTATTTCTGTGCTATATTTAGTTGATAATATAACATATATATATTGTTTTTGAAAAAATTTATATACACTAAATAACTTCTGCATTTATTTACTGATCTTTTTGCTAAAGTAGGTGCTGTGTAGTGTATCAATCTCCACTGGTGGTCCTGTTTCTTTCGCCACTCTAGTGATCATAATTGATGTTGTGATGACTTGCCACCCATGTGCTGCCAATCATGCCTAAATTTATCTAATTACATACATGGCGGTATCACCGCTAGGGTAGGTTACATGACAGTATAAAAAATCCAGTTTTTATCAAGTAAAGTGGAATGTTTTTTTCTCACTTGTTATCCATGTGCTGTCCATGTACAATCATTTTTTTCACGGTAGTCCTATTAGTCATTCACTGGACCATTTACAATTTTTTTGCAAAGTGGTTATACAGCAGCATCCACATTTTTTCTCACAACCATAAACTTGAGTGGTTAAAGGGAACCAACCACTAGGATTTAACCACCTGTAAATCAGTGAAGCAGGTGATTGACGTGTGCAGCATGACATCTCATTATTTAGTTTTTTTAATTCCTCCCCTGTGATCTTGTCTTTCTGCTGTAAGCCGAACCCCTCACTCACTGGATAAGCCTGGATGAGAAGTAGGGGGGAGATTTGACAGCAGAAAAACAAGCCCACAGGGGAGGAATAAAAAAAAAAACAAACAAACAGTGATGTGATGCTGCACACGACAATTACCTGCTGCGCTGATTTACAGGTGTGTATCACAAAAAAGACAGTATAAAAGACGTCTAAAAATAAACTGCTATATAGGTAAAAGTAAAAAGCACGTGCACAGTGTCAATAACAAGGGTGCTTGGATTAATACGTTTTTTTGCAAAAAAATGTACGGAAGCCGTTCTACCACGCCAAGGTGACTCTTATCAGAACGGTCCTTATAACTAACGTATTTAAAAACCTGATCTCAGTGCTGTTTCTGCCCTGTGCCCATATTGGACTCTGGCCCTGCTGCATCCTGCTTCTTTGAGGTATGTCCACATGAGATCAGGTTTTAAATACGTTTAGTTTTAGGGACTGTTCTGATGACGGTCACCTTGGCATGGTAGAACGTCTCCTATCTTCAGTTAAATAATTTCATTTTGCATTTTTTTTTCCTATATAGCAGAGTATTTTTAGACGTTTTTTATACTGTCTTTTTTGTATAGATCCTTGGTGGTGTGAACACGGTTCTACATATCTGTTTACATTGTGCTCTGGCTCACCTGTTAGTATCGACTGATTTACAGGTGGTTACATTCTGGTGGTTAGTTCCCTTTCCTGATAACCACTTTATTGTGTGTATCATGAATTATCTATACGGTCATTTCATTTTGGTAATTATTAAACTGAAAATGTATGACTAGATACTAGAGGTGTAAATTCAGCAGACGTCTGTTGCCAGCTTTTGCTTTTGCGCCACGTTCATTTTGTATACTGGGAGAGAATTTCTTTTGGTATGATTTAACTTTTAAGAAACATTCAGGATAATTTAATAAACGAGAGTGCCAGCTAGAATGTGCTGATTTTACTGTTCCATCATTATGAGATATTCAAATAAAACATGTTCTTGACCCTTAAAAATCTATTAAAATTTCAATAAATACAATCCTAATGGTCACAAGAGTACAGCTACCAGCCAAAAATAATTCCATGCCAAGATGCCTTGTAAAAGAAAGTTTGAAGGCCAGCGTTTGCCGTATGTCTTGAGACAACTTTTGGGCACAAAACAACTGTTAGCTCAGGCATTTCCAAATTTCATTCTCTCAAAAAATATGAGTAATTCAGATTTTCATTTCCTTTTGATTTTTAACATAATGGCTGTTTTTGTCCTTTCAGAAATACCTCCGAAACTTTTTCTCTGTGATGCTGAAGTCTCCAACATCGCCTCTGCATATCGATAAGGTCAGTCCTGACCCTCTCCAAGCATACAATTTGCGAATTCTCACCTTTTTTCAAGAAAGGAGTTTTCGACTACAGCAGCCATGGTACTGGCTAAGAATGGAAACAAGTGTGCCTTTTATATATAGTATTTAAAGAAAAGCGAAAAGCAACAATGACATCTTGACTCTACGATAACATGCTGCACCTCCATATAATTTCTTTAATGTTTCAACTCAAGATGACACTTTATGGCACATTGAATGGTATCAGTGCAGATGTCTGTAGAATGAAATGACGTTGGGCTGGTTCAAAAGAACTCGACAGACAGTCTTCCTTTCTGCTTTAGAAGATGATGCTTCTCAACAGATAAGATGTCTAATGCTGTTTTATGCCATGAATCAAGTTTATTTATTCATTGGGGTTTATTACATGACTGAACGAAGCAGATTTCCTTTCATTTTTTAGGAGGACATCCCTACTGTAGATTTGCCGGTATTCCATAACTAACTGACTAGTCAATAAAATGAACATCTTGCCTTATACACATAGGATCCCTTGGAACATCAACTCATCCAGTCTATAAAGACTTCCCGCATTTGTTCTTTGTCCCAAATAATAAACTGATTGAGCACATCTGATGTGTAATGTTAAAAACAGAATTTTCCATCTCAATAGTCGTGCAAGAGAAGCTTTCATCTCCCTTTCCTTCAAAATGCATATTCAGTCAAAAAATGTGAAAAAGGGTTTTTTCCTAAGACTTAGAAGCTTAACATGTACCTCAAATAGTAAAACCGTTCATTCTAGTTCCCCTTTAATTTAACCTCCATTGATCCCTACAGCAGTTATTGCACCTTACTAACACCAAATGAGTAGAGATTGATGATGAGCAGCATTGTAAGAGGAAATCATTATTATAAGATGTTTGTTTTACTAATAAGGTTGCATAAAGTCTTAAAATCTTAGATCTACCCTCCAGATAAATAAGAGGTTAATTCCTAGTGAAAGATCTGTCTTACAACAATTAGTTGTTGTCTTTCAACCTAAAGAAATATTCTCAACGTTTAAAGTTAACACCTATACAAAAGATAGTTGAGACTTGACTTCCACCGATCCTGAGAACGGGACTCTGAAATGTTCGTTGGAGTAGGACAGTGCATGCCACTGCTCCATGCATTCTCTATAAGATTTAGGAGAATTGCCAAATACATAGAAGTCCTATTGTCAATAAATGGAGCATATACCGCCATCGCTCTATTTTAACAGCAACATTTCAGAACCCCATTTTCTTTATAGTTCAAGGTTGCTCAAAATACATAGTTATTATATAAAATTATTATTAATACAGTGGCTGGAAAAATATTAGATATTGTTAATAGGCAATATACACATTGACAGTTCTACAATATGTAAAGCTCCACAATGCAAAGTGACGTAGTGTGATGGCCTATGGCTTTAGCTGCTTGACACTTTGTTGTAGGTTTTGGTGGAGCTGTGGGTTTAACAATGTAAAGTTGGGTTAGAAACCTGAATTATTTCTGTACAATCTAATATAACGAGTCTTAGAGGCCTTTTATTTTAAGAACAGGGAGATGTCTCCCTGATAATTCGTATTGGCGAGATTCTTGTTGGTTTGTGGCCAGCTTAACAAAGCTTTGACTAAACAGTCGCTCCAGTGAAAAATGTAGAGAATTTATATGGTATTAAAATACAGCTAAATATATTAGTACATTCGGTTTGTTAGCCTTACATTACAGTCCATATTCGGAGAATAAGGGCTGATTTAGCAATACGGTATGCTTATCCAAGTATTTATGTCTTTGATGTATATATAGATCTGTTTATATAATGATCTACAGCGTCATAAAAATCCTCGTCAAATCTCTAATTAACAAAGCACTAAAGGTTGTTTTAACTGCACATAATTAATGAAAGCAAGTGTACAGTATGCAGAGGAAGCTATGTAATGGCTAAAGGCATCCAAGTACATCCGTATATTGGGAAGACACTAAGGCTTTAGGTGGTTTAAGTATATCATATCCAGTTTAAATATGATCACTCTTCTATAACTGGCGTATCTTTACACTACAGATATCACATTGCAAAGGTCTACTGCCCTTTTGTGCCCATATGAAAAGATAAACACCCCCATTAAAAACATTATTCTACTGCCATTTGAGTGAGTGCACTGTACGGCTCCATCGTGGTTCCATCTGAATTGGGCAGAGGCAAAGACGAAGTTTAAACAGGGCGTACTCCCACCAATAAGGTCACAGACATGGTGATCACATTCATTGTTATGTAGTCTTTACATTTTAGCCATCAAGTGGTGGTTTAATCCAAGAGTTTGCTATGTTAGCAAATGACTACAGAATTGTAAAATTTCCAAAACCTCCATCTAAATTACGTCCATAAATTATTCTCTTGTCGGAAATTTGTATGGTTGGCTTACTTTGACAATATTAATCTTTTTGACTAGAGTTAAAAGATTCAGAATGTTTTCTTCATGGGGAATAGTTAAGTCATGTAACGCCATGTTCTTTTTTTTTTTACTCAAATGCACCTTTGACAAAAGCTGTTTCATTCCATCATGCTACCCTATGTCAAATATTTGGATGCTAATATTGCTTATGTAACGCGAGTCTCAACAAGACGTGATCCGTTTTAATAACTATGCCCTAAAGGTTTTCAGCAAGCAGTTGGAATGACACTCACTTAATGGCCCCTATTCCAAATATTGTCTTCAAAATGACCATGTCTCTCCAGTTCAGACTGCTTAAAAGAAAGATCGCACTGAAATGGTTTGTCATCAGGTGACAAGTTACTGTAAATGATAAGTCAAAGGAAGTGTTTTTGTATATGATTCCTCAAAAAAAAGGAACACCAAAAAGCCTTGTTTCACTAATGTTTTTTGATCATTGTAGTTGGCACTTGAAATGGAAAAATAGTCCTTAACGGGCGGTGAACTTTAAAATATTTATATGGATACACCCAAACAAAATGGAATGGTTAGTGATACCAACTTCCTGTTTGTGGCACATTAGGATATGGGAGGAGGAAAAATAATGTGCCACAAACAGGAAGTTGATATCACCAACCGTTACCATTTTGTTTGGTGTATCCATATAAATGGCCCACCCTGTATACATTTTAATGTGTGTAGAGTGAAATATAAAAGGATAGTAGCACTTTAAGAAAGCTGCCCGAAGTTCAAGGTGGTTCCATTTAGCACTTTGTTATAGCACAGGAGAGCGCTTCCTCCCCCTTCGATGTCAGAGATGTGATGAAGTAGACTCTTTCAGTCTCATTTCATTAGCTAAGCCAGTCCCCTCTTCTCCTGAATGAAGTACTAAGCTCACTACTGTGTTTGTGTTGAAACCAAAAAAAGTAGTAGATCAGCTGGGTCCTTGGCCAACAATGATATTTGGACAACTGTATATCTATCATTTTTAATTCAACCAATTTTAGTAAGATTTAGTTTTTTTTTCACTTACATGCATTAAAACATTCTGCAAGAAAGACAATTTCTTTAACAGTTTCAGAGCTTAAATCTGAGAAGATGCTTAGAAACCACATAGACCTATTTAGTTAAAGCTGTAGTAGTTAGTTAAAACAAACATGAAAAAAGTCTGAATTTTAGCAAAAATAATGTATATATTTTGGAGTGCTTTTTAGTTCCCTGCAGGTTAGTTAGGGTCTCATTACCTGGATACCCTCCAAGCTAGAATTGTTATATTTTTACAAAAAAAAGGTTTCATTTTTTTTGACTCTTCAATCACATACAAATTAATGTTGGTCTTGATCCTGAGGCCCTCACCATTGCTAATGGCCACTTTACACACACCAACTTCTGTGTCCAACTTCTGAACAACTTACGGGTTGCAGTGAAATCATGGACACATAGTTCCATTTGTACACAGCCACAAAATGGAGCAATGTGTCCATGATTTCACTGCAACCGTAAGTTGTTCAGAAGTTGGACACGAAGTTGGTGTGTGTAAAGCGGCCCTAAGAAAACTGGTGAGAAGTGAGGCAGTTAGGGGGCAAGAATGCACAGCTCCTTCCCGAGTGTGCGCCCAGATGCTCTCAATAAAAATCTTCATACTTTTTATTAGATCTGTAGATCTTTTATTCACTCCATCCATATTCCACTCTGCTGTGCTTGAATGGTTTATGGAACCTTGGCAGTGTATTAGCTCATCGAAGTGATCTTTGTGTCTGTAACCGGAGCTACTTGCTGCCTTTGACGTGGTAGTGTGGCCCACTTATCTTTTGGACCCTTGTGCAGGTGCTCAGTTGGCACCGATGTTATGTCCGCCCCTGGCTCCTGCCTCCTGAACAGTGCACTTCTCAGCTTTAAGGACCCGGACACCAACAAATCTGCAGGAAGCTTAAAGAGCCCCCAAAAATGTTTTTGCAAAAGTTTGGTCACTTGTTAAAAATCATCTTAAATGCTAGATATTAGTCTATGCACATTGCATGTTTTTATGCTAGGACACTAATATCACAACCGTTGAAACTTCACAGCACTTGAATGTGAAATTGACCTTTTTGTTCCCTTTTTTACGCTCTTATACGCACATTTAGGCTATTCGTAGATTTTTATCAATTTCATAGACTATAGAAGGACAATGACTTTGCTTCTAATGTTACCTCAAACGTTAACAAATTATGCACTGATTTATTGTACATGAATATTTGTATGTTTCTAGTTTAATACTTAAATACGCTTCATTTAATTGCAGTGCAATTACATTTTTTAGATGTGTAGTATTTATGGCTTGTGACCATTTGAAGCCGGTGAGAGCATTTATAAAGATACAAGTTTGTAATGATCGACTGTAAATAATATTCTGCTGATTCCTCCTTTATATATGCAAAAATTGTATAATTTGTATGGATAATACTAAAATACATATTGACAATCTGTTTTCACTGAGTATATAACTCTTATTTTTTTCTCTGCATTATTTTGCATTGTACCCTATAATGCCATAGCACTGTAACCATCTATTTGTAGACCATGTCATGATAAGGTGTATCCTTCATCTACATGCAGTCAAGGCTTTTGTGTCATTCTTTGTTCTAGATGACCTCAGCAACCAATCGGAATTCAGTGTTTCTGGCATAGGGATGTGATAGGTAACACCCTTCCGATAAGGAAGAATGTTTTATATCTTAACACATCTCTGAAGTTACTTGTTTAGACGTGATCCCATCCACTGTCTGTAGTGATGGCACGCTTTAGCAAGGATGGTCTTCTTTATACTTGTACGTTTTATGTAATAATATCAACTATGCACATAAATCTAATGTTTATATATTTGATTACATTAATTAAATCTGCAGAATCAAATCCTTGTCACTTTCTATTTGTTCACATTGACATGAAGTTGAATATGAAATATTGGACTGATATCTTTTTCAGGGGTTATTTAGGTTGGGTTTTTGTTTTTCCGTTTTTTTTTCTTGTTACACATTTATATTTGCTAATTAGTAATAATATGTTTTACGATACCGGAGAATGCTTACACACACAGAAGATCAGTTGGGGAACTGACTGCTGAAACTCCCTCTGATCACCTGAATAAAGATGCAGTGCACATTCTCAACCACGGCTCCATTCATTCTCTATGGAACCATCAGTGAAAGACCAGAACTATAAGAGCACAAGTATCATCCACTAGAGGGGTGACAGCTTCTTGCTAAAGGAATATTCCTTTATTGACTCTTACATATTTTTTGTAACTTGTCACCATCTTCCTAAATTTGATTTCATTTGGCCATGTAAAACAGAAAAAAGGAAAGACCAAGCCCTATTCCACATTCACTTTAGCAGTAAGTGGGAGTCTCGGCACTTGCACACCCCCACAGGGCATAACTCCATTGGAGGTTTTGTCTGAATCCCATAAAATTGGATTAGAAAATGCTCCTGATGGAACCATGCCCTTCAGTTATCAAATGCAGTCCAACACTTGCAACTTTAAAGGGAACCCATCAGGTCGCTTCTGCCCCCCCAGTGATCACTGTCTGTACCTGCAGTTTCATAGTCCTATTCTAATCATCCGTCTGAGCTCATAGTGTAATATGAAAGGTGAAAAAAAGCATTTATACACTTACATTTTCTTATGTAACCGAGGTAGTCAGTCTACATCTCGGAGGAGGTAGACTGTCTGGCTGGTTAATAGTTAACACACCATTAACTTGCATGTCTGAAGGACCTGTGTGATGTCCTGATCATGTGACCATTGTGGGAGGAGCTAGGCGAGCAAACTCACATCGTGCTATGGCGACTTAGCTCCCCCTATTATAGTCACATGATTGGGACATCACATCAGGTCTCCCAGCATGTTGTGACATTCGGCTGAAATGTTAACTATTAACCTGCCAGACTACTGTCCCAAGATATAGACTGTGCCTCATTTACATAAGAAAATGTAAGTGTAAAAATAGTTTTTTTTTCACCTATAACATTACACTATGAGCTCAGACAGGGATGATTAGAATAAGACTATGAAGCTCTAGGTGCAGACAGTGATAGCTGGGAGGGCATAAGTGACCGGACAGGTTCCCTTTAAACTCAGTTTGAGCTTGTTTTGTACATCTGCATTATTTTCCCAACTTTAAAGATTAATGCGACATGAAAAAGCTTTAAATGGTGTCCAAAGTGTCAACTTTTTGGAACTCTGTTTCATAATTTATCTATATGGCTTTGTCCGGGGTAAGGCCGAATCCCAATTTTCAGGCGTCAACTCACAGTGCATGCACACGTTTGTTCTTTTTATGTTTATACTCACTTGAACTGGGGAAGAGATGGCATCCAGGTCTAGCTGTGAATTAAAAAAAAGCACTCCCATTAAAATTGTATGGGCTAAACCTATGTGATCATGTGTGTGGTGTATCTATCCTTAGGATATTTCATTAATTGCTGATAGATGGGGGTGCAATGCCTGACATCCCCCTGATCAGCTGTTCCCTGTGGTGCTGCCGACCAGAGCTACTAGGTTACGGAGCTGCACAGGTCTATCATCTGTATATCGGTAGTGGCCATATCTGTCCCCTATTCAAAACAATATGGAGCTGTTCTACAGATCCTGGCCAAGATCACTATTCCAACAATGGAGTTGTGTTTTCCAGACTGCAACAGATTAGTTCCACGTGGTGGCGGCAGCACTAAGAGCAACTGATTGGCGAGGGTGTAGGGTGTCGCACCCTCACCGATCAGACATTGATGAATTTAAATTGTAAATGTTTTTACCAGCTTGTACGTGAACTCCAGTATGCCAGAAAGTTGTAATAGTCATCACATAACCCAGAAAAGGACCAGAGCAGTGCTGGAAACTGGGGAAGACGGCGATTGATAAGTACATTAACACATTCACACTATATACACTCTCACACAGGTTTAACTCATACAAATTTGCATTGGAGGCAAATTTAAAACCTTTCTTGGATTGATGGGTAGATAAAACCTCCTATCCTAATGCACTATTATTAAATGGTTATTCAGATTCACAAATATGCGTGGTCATTAATGCATCAGCTTTATCACCTACCTTTCCCAGAAAGATTTTAATGAAGAGATAAGCCCTAATCCCATCTCTTCCCCTTTTAATTTGATGCCTGTCTGGGCACATAGAGAGGAGAGGACTAGAGTTATGTACCATCCACATTAAAGATGCACCTTGTCATGATTGCATGGTTTTTACACTATTTGATAAAAAAAGTTAACGAAGTAGCTTTTTTTTTTTTACATATTAGTGGAGTTCACACATTCATTAGTTGCAGCATGTTGACGCACAGTGTGTGCATGTGTTTGTGTATTGGCCACAGTATATGCGCCTGGGTACAAATTTATACTAAAGATGTATGGGGTGTTTTACATGTTTTTTTTTTCGAATCCCCAAAATAGCTGAAATATGTGAACCCTTCCTTAGTCATTTCAGACACCAAGAACATCCTTAATATTATTACATGAGACATAGTTAGGATCTGACGTGTATCGGCAAGCTCCCCTGTGTATAGGCCACTCTGTCTAGTATTTTATGTCCAAAAAGGTGAACATTGCACTCTCATTGCTTTTACAGAAATAAACTTTTATTGCGGTTCAAAAATGCGACTAGGGAAAACGTTTTGGCTATTATGGCTTTGTTCACAAAAATCGCTGGAGAGAACGTGTCCTTAGTATGGCGCAGTATAGAACTTGCAGTGTCCAGTAGCATATAAGAGTGCTGACGGGGCTGTGCTGATTGGTGGGCTTTTGAGTGGGGTACTGTGAACCTGGATAATATGCCTTTAGTTTGGATGGCACTAATCAGGCCCTGTTCATGAGGAATGCATAGATAACTGGTAGTTAAATGGAGTCCCTGGGACAAGCTAGATCTCTTGGAGGGAGTAAGGCAAAGGGATCTGAGGTTGGGTTGGTGTGACCATTTATTTATAGTTGTTCTCTGTGAGTTCTCAAAGGGATATATCCAGGGATTAGGAGACCATATGAGGTACTAAGAGGACAATAAATATATCCCTGTGTTGGTAAGACATGAACAGTCTAATATAGTCGCAATCTTATGGAAGCACAGTCCAGAGGGTAAGTATGCGTACTTGAGTAAGAAGTCCATAAAAGCCAATTCTCCCGAGCCGAAGCTAGTTGCATTTTAGTCCTTAACAATATTATATCCTCACTAGTATTAAACAGATTCTAGTTTTATTCTTTACTCGACACGGCCAAGACCTGGTTGTATTATTTATTTGACTCTTATTTAGTGCCATTAATTTCCACAGAGCTCTAACATGTAAGAGCTGTTTCTTGTTTTCAGTCCCATCGGTATGTTTTCTGTGTACTCTAAATAATACAGTGATTGCATAATAGGCAACAGAGCTGAAACCGCAACAACATGTGAAGAACATTCTATCGAGCAGTAGCCATAGCTCCTCATAATACAATTGTAAAACCCACTTATAGCAGTAATATCCAATAATTACAACAATGGAAACAATGGTTACTGATATGAAGCAATTTTCTGTTATGTAATGTAGCAATACATAGCTCTAGGAGTCAGCGGCACCACTGAGCAAAATTCAATACAACAGTAGCAAGAAAGCCTAATGTGCACAACAGACATTAATGTAGCCGACGTTATTTGTCATCTTTAGAATATGTCACAACCACAAAGTCCATTGATGTTGCCTTTATATTATTAATAGAAATACCTTCACTTAAAAACCTTTTAGGATATGCACTTCAGTGTGTAATTGCTGTATACTGCTTACATTATTATCTTAATCTACTTTCAGGCTGTAAACACCATTCAGTTTAGTGTAAAAGGAGACTTGAAATAGGTCCTCTATGCTAAGATAGATAGGATATCCGATTTCAGGTGAATAGCTAGGTAGCCAGATACATGGGTAGATAGTTATATAGATAACTTGTCATTGCATCTGTCTATTTATGTGTCTGTAGAATTAATTTTCTAGCTATTATTGTCCAGTTATGACTTTATTATCAGCAGTGTAAAAAGCGAGGAGAAAAAAAAGTACTAAGGTTTGTCGGTATACTGACAGTGAATGGGCCACAGCTCCACTATACCACTATATCTGTAACATGGCAGACAATAATGAGAATTTGCCATTTGGTGAATTAAGAAGGATTGGCTGAATCATTAAATGGCTTATGTTTGAAAGCAAGCACTTTACAGCTTTAAAGAGAAACCTATCAAGTGAAAAAAACACTATTAACCTACTCTAATGCAGAGCCGGCTGACCGTCGGTGTCGGGGGCGCGGTTACAGTCACTGTCAACTATAAACTGAGCGGCGAGTAAAACCGCTCTAGCGCCAACCCATGACTGAAAACCAAGCACTGCCGGCAGGAATAGAGTTCATTTCTTCCCTGCAGCAAAGCTCTAAGTGCAGACGCCAGACAAATTCAGAATACTATTAACCTGCAGAATAACCTCATATCTGCAGATTAATAGTGATTTTTTTTACATAACCTTTTAAATGGTAATTTTTGTTTCAATAAACTTGCGTAAATCAATAGTACAAGCAAGTATAACAAACTTTCTAAATTGTCTTATAGGGGAAATATGCATCTTCTCTCCCCCTTGCATATTAAGCTCATCATTCACTCTGAAAATGGCTCAAGACCAGATGGACTGGCAGCTTACTGAAGTATCAGACTACAGCTCCTAGTAAAATTCATGGAAAGAAGGAGCAATATGCTTTAGCATATTACAGAGTTGGATTTACATGTACACTGCTAAGTTCTGCTGTTTTTATTCCTCAATACTGTTTGTGTATATGTGGCACCCCAGGGGTTAATGTGCCACAGAAACAACACCTGGGTTCACTCCCCTCACAACACTGCACTAGCACCTCCTAGGCCAGAAGGGGGAGCTAAAGCAGCTCCCTTATATATATTCTGGTCTAGGGAGAGGAAGTGGGGAAGAGCAGAGTGGTGGGTGGAGCTTAAGTGACACTTGCAAGAGTGGAAGGAGTCAATGTTCACCTCAGAGTGCCAGTGACAGTTAGTGAGTTGGAGTTGGAGTTAGTTTAGTGCAGGGAGCACTAGGAGGAAGAAAGACTGGTGGTGTAAAGGGGCTTCCTTAGGCCTCTCCACAGCCTGCTACCCACTTCCAGGCCTAGCCAGGGTCTGAGGGAAGGCGTAAGAGAAACAGGAGAACATATCTGGGAGACTGAGATACCTCATCACTCACCTCAGAGGAGCGCACAGACCGGTTTCCAGATCCGAAACGGTGACTGACACATGCAGCACAGTAAACATCGGGATAGTGGAGGTTGTATATCTACACTGTACCTCGGCAAAGCAACACGGCGGGGCCAGAAGCACACGGAAGGACTCAAGTTGCCTAGCATAGGGGGTACCTGTGAGGAGAAACAGGGCCAGCAGCTCAGCTAAGGCAGCAGCAGGGCCACACACAAAGCACAGTAGTAGGAAGCTGAGGACCCGGACAGGGTGGGAGCATCCCGGCCCTGGTACAGACTCCATGGACAGTACTCTACTGAATACCATCACCAGTAGAGCCTTGGAAAACTTCAAAACCGTGAATGTGTGTCATCCTTGTGCTCAAACCCTGCATACCCTCGCCAACTACCATCATCTCTACTACTACCCCTATCCTTCAACATCCATAGCACTATCTATAGACTATTACTATTACTACCACTGCCCCGGGAATCAAGCTCTACCTGCGGAGAGCCATTACATATCTGCCAAACATCATCCCCGGAGATTCTGCAGCAGCGGTGGTCCCCTCACTAACCACAACCCGTGGGTGGCGTCACGACAAACTCCCTTGCAAATATCCCCCTATTTACTTGCGGAACACGGTCCGGACAAGGACCTCCGTGACATCCCCAACAGTACCCCGGTCCGGTACCGAGTACCACGTCCCAGTGGCTCCACAACTATGTTTTATTAAGGCACTGGAGAACAATAATGTGTGTATGCTGTGTACAAGAGACATAATACAGTTAGTATCCACCTACTAGCGTAGACAGATAAAAATTGGATGCAGTCTAGCACACTGTTATTGCTGCAAAGTTGACTACTTGTTCCACACCTGTACCCGAGCACTAAACTGTCTTGTGCGCAATGTTGGGCTTTGCAAGTAGCCTGGCGTGGTCCCTATGTGATGAGCTTCCTAGGCCTCTATAAAGCTATACAAGACAGATACCTATGTCTTAGTATTAAGTCTTCAGTGTCCCAAAGACTTTGTTTCTCTGCACAGCAAACAGTCCACTTCAACAGCTACCTACTTGCCTGCTGTTTCCAGTATTGCACAACCTGCATGCAGTCTTCAAAATGGCTCCTGGTTGTTTTAGTCTTCCAGTTCTTCAGCTAACTACCTGCATGCAGATTCCAGTATTGTATTTCCTGCCTGTGGTCTGTAGGATGTCTGCTAGCTATTTCCAGCTCCACAGCTACCCAACCATGGTTTCCAATTTCACAACTACCTGTCTATGGTCTCCAAAATTATCTTCTGCCTGCCTACAGTTTTAACTATCTCAACTGTCTGTCTGCAGTCTCTAGACCTTCTGCTGTCTTTGCCCAATGTCCTTCAGCCATTGCTGCACTGATGACTGTGGCAGATGTGCTCACCCGGATATAGATTCATTCAAGACACTGAGGATAAACTACGATGATATAACTTATATTAATAATTTAACTGCCTGCTCACAGGGTAGGCTAAGAGTTTTATCATAGGACCCACCAACTGCACTCCTAAATAGTGGTAGGCAAACCCAAACTGTAAAGTTCAGGGTCCATACTGAACACCCATTGTTCGGGCATGTTCCCCAAACCCGGACGCCTCGTAGAACTCCTTGTTACAGTTTGGGTTTGGCTGGGAGGGGCTGTAAAATTAAGCAAATTATGATTACAACAGGAGATTTAAATTTACCAGTCTATGACACTGCGGTCACACTTTCTTCTGTTTCCACTTATTAACCTCATGAATATTCACTGCACTAACTCAAACAGCCAATCACAGATGCCAACTTTGTGACGGCGTCTATGATTAGCTATTGTGCATCTACCCATTGTGCCAGCTTCTGTGGTTGGTTGCCATACACTTTAGTGTGTTAGCAATGAACATGCCATCATAGGTTTGTAAAAATAAATCATTTAAAAAATTGCATAGGTGTCCCCTATATTTTGGATTCTCAGCGCAGCTAAAGCAGCCAGCTACAGGCTGCCACCCCCAGCTACCTGGTTTTAAATTGGCTGACAATCAAACATACAGTGGAGCCCAATTTTTTTTTTATTTATTACTTAAATTAATAATTAAAAGATGCATAGCTTCTGCCCTATTTTTAATTTGCCAGCAAAGGTAAAACCTGGCATCTGGGGGCTGGTATTCTTAGCGTCATAAAGCTCATAGTTATTGTTTTCCCCAGGCTACAGAATAGCAGCCCGCTGTTGCTCCAGAAATTGGCGCATTCATTTGAAGTGTTAATTTCTGGAGCTTTACCCAGCTCTTCCTGATGCTCTGATGCGGTGGCAATCATGGTAATAGAAGGGGTTAACAACAGCTGAGTATTGACGGCTGTCATTAACCCCTAGATTTGTAATGTTCAGGCTTCAATGAGATCCCCACAATACCAATCCTGTGAGTAAATAGTTTAAAAACACAGACACAGTGCAAGTAAACAAACACACGGTTAATGAGCGGACCTTGAAGTAGTGTGCCTTGAGTGCGGTAGAATGGTAAGTACGATTGCCCTGATTTAATTGCCATTTTGCTTCCTTATACAGTCCCCCAGCCCTTACTGACATCATTTTATAACTGTAATGTTAGGGACCCTATAGACTTATAAGGGGTCCGAGTCAAGTCTGGTTCCAAACCTGGACTTTAAAGGAAATAAAAAAATGTCTGGCTATATCCACCAAACCCAAACATCTGTGGGTTCCCCCATCTACACTCCTGAGGCTGAAGGCACACTGTCGTGCATCAAACACAGAGCATGTTTGATGCACGACAGTGATGCGAGTGCTGTGCGTGTTTTGGGTGTGTGTGTGTAAGGTGCGTGTGGCTGGCTGGCTGTATGTGAGTGTGCTGCGATTGTGAGGTGTAAGTGTGTGATTGTGATGCTGTCCACGGTCCTGAAGGACCGCGGGCAGCATTTACCGACATATTCAAACTCCGCGGCTGCCAAAGCCGCAGAGTATGACTGTGCCGGTTTCCCGGTACAGTAATGAATCATCTTGCACCATTGTGTCAGAGGTGCAAGATGATTAACCCCTTCACGACCCTTGGCCCACCGTTTGGGCCATGGAAACAAGTTCGCTCCCGACCCTTGGCCCAGGGGGTGGGCCATGGATTGATCGGGCTCCTGCAGGCCGAGTGAGGGTCTCACTGACCTGTCATTCGGCCTGCAGGTACATGGGGTGTTGTACAACACCCCATGGGGGGTCGATTTGCCCCCACCCCCACCCCCCCTGCTACAGGCGCGGTGATTGGCGCTCAAAAGTGAAAGTGAAAATCACCGCGCCTGTCATGCTTCCCTGCCTGCCCCTGCTCTCCCTACCCTCCGATCTGCTACCCTGGCATCCTCTAAGTTCCCTCCTGTCCCCCACCTCTCTATCCTGCCCCCTCTTCATCTTTCTTACCCCCCCCCGCTTCCTGTCCCTGCGCCCGCTTCCTGTCCCTACCGCGGGCTTCCTCTTCCTGCCGCCCGCCTGCTCCTGCCTGCCCCCGCTTCCTGTGAGTGCCCCCCCATCCCCTGTCACCCCCCCTCTTCCCCCTGCCTGCCCCCCCCGACCACCGGAGCGGCGATCGCTTCTCCCACTCACCCCTCCGGCGATCGCGCTCCATCCTGCTGCACGGCTGCGTCCCGATCCTCCTCCTCTTCTCTCCGGCCGCTCGCATCTGACAGCTCTGTGCTGGAGCTGTCAGATGACTTCTACAGCTAGATCCTGAGGATCCAGCTGTAGGAAGTGATCTGACAGATCCAGCACAGTGATCCACAGTGACCATTATGTGATCACTGTGGATCACTGTACTGGATCTGTCAGATCACTTTCTACAGCTGGATCCTGAGGATCCAGCTGTAGGAAGTGATCTGACAGATCCAGCACAGTGATCCACAGTGACCATTATGTGATCACTGTGGATCACTGTACTGGATCTGTCAGATCACTTTCTACAGCTGGATCCTGAGCATCCAGCTGTAGGAAGTGATCTGACAGATCCAGCACAGTGATCCACAGTGACCATTATGTGATCACTGTGGATCACTGTACTGGATCTGTCAGATCACTTCCTACAGCTGGATTCTGAGGATCTAGCTGCAGAAAGTGATCTGACACCCCGGGCGCAGTGACCCACTATGTGCATCACTGCGCCTGGGCTGCCAGATCGCTTTCCGCAGCTCGATCCCCATGCATGGGGATCGAGCTGCAGAAAGCTATCTAACAGCCCGGGCGCAGTGATGCACATAGTGGGTCACTGCGCCCAGGCTCTTAGATTGCTGCTCTGCAGCCCGATCTCCCTGCATGGGCATCGAGCTGCAGAAAGCAATCTGACAGCCCGGACGCAGTGATGCACATAGTGGGTCAATGCGCCTGTGCTGCCAGATCTCTTTCCGCAGCTCGATCCCCATGCATGGGGATCGAGCTGCGGAAAGCGATCTGGCAGCCCAGGCGCAGTGATGCACATAGTGGGTCACTGCGCCCAGGCTCTTAGATCGCTGCTCTGCAGCCCGATCTCCCTGCATGGGCATTGAACTGCAGAAAGCAATCTGACAGCCCGACGCAGTGATGCACATAGTGGGTCAATGCGCCTGTGCTGCCAGATCTCTTTCCGCAGCTCGATCCCCATGCATGGGGATCGAGCTGCGGAAAGCGATCTGGCAGCCCAGGCGCAGTGATGCACATAGTGGGTCACTGCGCCCAGGCTCTTAGATCGCTGCTCTGCAGCCCGATCTCCCTGCATGGGCATCGAACTGCAGAAAGCAATCTGACAGCCCGGACGCAGTGATGCACATAGTGGGTCAATGCGCCTGTGCTGCCAGATCGTTTTCCGCAGCTCGATCCCCATGCATGGGGATCGAGCTGCGGAAAGTGATCTGGCAGCCCAGGCGCAGTGATGCACATAATGGGTCACTGCGCCCGGGGTGTCAGATCACTTTCTGCAGCTCGATCACCATGCTGGCGGATCGGGCTCCAGAGTAGCGATCTGAAAGCAAAGGTGATCGAGAGTCGTGGGACCTTCGTTGTGGACTACGTCGGAGACAAACGTCGTGGGACCTTCGTTATGGACTACATCGGAGCGATCGAGCGTCGTGGGACCTTCGTTGTGGACTACGTCGGATCTTTTTATAATAAAGATGGAGTCCGAATTGTGTCTGTTTTTTTTTCAAATAAAAAGATTTTTCTCTGTGTGTATTTATTGACTATTTACTGTACTAGAGATTCCTAATGGCGGGTCTAACATTGGCCCTATATTATGAATCTCGGGCTTAGTGCCAGCTGCCAATAAAAAGCTGGCATTAACCCCTTTATTACCCAGTTAGCCACCGGCACCAGGGCAACTGGAAGAGCGTGGGTACAGCGCCAGAAAATGGCGCTTCAATGAATGCGCCATTTTCTGGGGCGGCTGCGGGCTGCAATTCGCAGCATGGGGGGCCCAGAACGCTTGGGCCTCTCTATGCTGAGGATTCCAGCCCCCAGCTGCCTAGTTGTACCTGGCTGGACCAAAAATATGGCGGAGCCCCACGTAATTTTTTTTTCTAGAAATATTTCTAGAAATAAAAAAAAAATAGGCTTCGCTGTATTTTTGGTTCCAGCCAGGTATGACGAGGCAGCTGGGGGTGGGTGGCAGTCCGTAGCTGCCAAGTTGTACCTGGCTGGACCAAAAATATGGCGGAGCCCTATGTCATTTTTTTTCTAGAAATATTTCTAGAAATAAAAAAAAAATAGGCTTCGCTGTATTTTTGGTTCCAGCCAGGTATGACGAGGCAGCTGGGGGCTGGTGGCAGTCCGTAGCTGCCAAGTTGTACCTGGCTGGACCAAAAATATGGCGGAGCCCTATGTCATTTTTTTTCTAGAAATAATTCTAGAAATAAAAAAAAAATAGGCTTCGCTGTATTTTTGGTTCCAGCCAGGTATGACGAGGCAGCTGGGGGCTGGTGGCAGTCCGTAGCTGCCAAGTTGTACCTGGCTGGACCAAAAATATGGCGGAGCCCTATGTCATTTTTTTTCTAGAAATATTTCTAGAAATAAAAAAAAAATAGGCTTCGCTGTATTTTTGGTTCCAGCCAGGTATGACGAGGCAGCTGGGGGCTGGTGGCAGTCCGTAGCTGCCAAGTTGTACCTGGCTGGACCAAAAATATGGCGGAGCCCTATGTCATTTTTTTTCTAGAAATATTTCTAGAAATAAAAAAAAAAATAGGCTTCGCTGTATTTTTGGTTCCAGCCAGGTATGACGAGGCAGCTGGGGCCTGGTGGCAGTCCGTAGCTGCCAAGTTGTACCTGGCTGGACCAAAAATATGGCGGAGCCCTATGTCATTTTTTTTCTAGAAATAATTCTAGAAATAAAAAAAAAAATAGGCTTCGTTGTATTTTTGGTTCCAGCCAGGTATGACGAAGCAGCTGGGGGCTGGTGGCAGTCCATAGCTGCCAAGTTGTACCTGGCTGGACCAAAAATATGACAGAGCCCCATGGGTCCCCTATGCTGCGAATTGCAACTACTAGACTAGTATGTTTTTTCACATAAAGTTTCTTTATTCATTTATACGTCTCAATTTGTGAAGCACATGGTGGTTCAAAGTGCTCACTGTGCATCTAGATATGTTCCCTGGGGGGTCTAGTTTCCAAAATGGGGTCACTTGTGGGGGAGCCCCAATGTTTAGGCACACAGGGGCTCACCAAACGTGACATGGTGTCCGCTAACAATTCCAATTGTTAGCGGACACCATGTCGCATATGGAGAGCCCCTGTGTGCCTAAACATTGGAGCTCCCCCACAAGTGACCCCATTTTGGAAACTAAACCCCCCAGGGAACATATCTAGCTGCATAGTGAGCACTTTGAACCCCCAGGTGCTTCACAAATTGGTCCGTAATAATGAAAAAAGAAATTTTTGTGGAAAAAAAAGTGCTTTTTCATTTTTATGGATGAATTTGTGAAGCACCTGGGGGTTCAAAGTACTCACTATGCATCTAGATACGTTCCCTGGGGGGTCTAGTTTCCAAAATGTGGTCACTTGTGGGGGAGCTCCAATATTTAGGCACACAGGGGCTCACCAACCGCAACATGGTGTCCGCTAACAATTTGAGCTCATTTTGCATTCAAATTGTTAGCGGACACCATGTCGTGTTTGGAGAGCCCCTGTGCGTCTCCACATTGGAGCTCCCCCACAAGTGACCCCATTTTGGAAACTAGACCCCCCAGGGAACATATCTAGCTGCATAGTGAGCACTTTGAACCCCCAGGTGCTTCACAAATTGGTCCGTAATAATGAAAAAAGAAATTTTTGTGGAAAAAAAAGTGCTTTTTCATTTTTATGGATGAATTTGTAAAGCACCTGGGGTTCAAAGTGCTCACTATGCATCTAGATACGTTCCCTGGGGGGTCTAGTTTCCAAAATGGGGTCACTTGTTGCGGAGCCCCAATGTTTAGGCACACAGGGGCTCACCAAACGCAACATGGTGACAGCTAACAATTTGAGCTGATTTTTATTCAAATTGTTAGCGGACACCATGTCGCTTTTGGAGAGCCCCTGTGTGCCTAAACATTGGAGCTCCCCCACAAGTGACCCCATTTTGGAAACTAGACCCCCCAGGGAACATATCTAGATGGGTAGTGAGCATATTGAACCCCCAGGTGCTTCACAAATTATTGAAAAAAAAAGATTTTTGCGGAAAAAAAGTACTTTTTCATTTTTACAGATTAATTTGTGAAGCACCTGGGGGTTCAAAGTGCTCACTATGCATCTAGATACGTTCCCTTGGGGGTCTAGTTTCCAAAATGGGGTCACTTGTGGATGAGCTCCTATGTGGAGACGCACAGGGGCTCTCCAAACGCAACATGGTGTCCGCTAACAATTTGAGCTCATTTTGCATTCAAATTGTTAGCGGACACCATGTCGCGTTTGGAGAGCCCCTGTGCGTCTCCACATTGGAGCTCCCCCACAAGTGACCCCATTTTGGAAACTAGACCCCCAAAGGAACGTATCTAGATGCATAGTGAGCACTTTCAACCCCCAGGTGCTTCACAAATTGATCCATAATAATGAAAAAAGAATTTTTTTGTGGAAAAAAAAAGTGCTTTTTCATTTTTATGGATGAATTTGTGAAGCACCTGGGGGTTCAAAGTGCTCACTATGCATCTAGATACGTTCCTTGGGGGGTCTAGTTTCCAAAATGGGGTCACTTGTGGGGGGGCCCCAATGTTTAGGCACACAGGGGCTCACTAAACACAACATGGTTACAGCTAACAATTTGAGCTGATTTTTATTCAAATTGTTAGCGGACACCATGTCGCGTTTGGAGAGCCCCTGCGTGCCTAAACATTGGAGCTCCCCCACAAGTGACCCCATTTTGGAAACTAGACCCCCCAGGGAACATATCTAGATGGGTAGTGAGCATATTGAACCCCCAGGTGCTTTACAAATTGATCTGTGAAAATGAAATAGTACTTTTTTTTTCACAAAAATTTTCTTTTAGCCTAAATTTTTTCGTTTTCACATGGCAACAGCATAAAATTCATCCTAAAATTTGTTGGGCAATTTCTCCTGAGTACACCGATACCTCATATGTGGTCATAAACCACTGTTTGGGCGCACGGCAGGGGTCAGAAGGGAAGGAGCGCAATTTCACTTTTTGAATGTAAAATTAGCTCCAAAAGTCAAATTGCGCTCCTTCACTTCTGAGCCCTGCCGTGCGCCCAAACAGTGGTTTATGACCACATATGAGGTATCGATGTACTCGGGAGAATTTGCACAACACATTTTAAGATCCATTTTATCCTGTTGCCCATGTGAAAATGAAAGAATTGAGGCTAAAAGAACATTTTTGATAAAAAAATTAAAATATCCATTTTTTGTTTCCACTTTGCTTTAGTTCCTGTGAAGCACCTGAAGGGTTAATAATCTTCTCGAATGTAGTTTTGAGTAGCTTGAGGGGTGCAGTTTTTGGAATGGTGTCACTTTTGGGTGTTTTCTGTCATGTACACCCCTCAAAAGGACTTCAAATGTGATGTGGTCTCAGAAAAAAATGGTTTTGTAAATTTTGGTTGAAAAATGAAAAATTGCTCATGAACTTTGAACTCTTATAACGTCCTAACAAAAAAATTTTTTTTTTCCAAAATTGTGCTGATGTGAAGTAGACATGTGGGAAATATTATTTAATAACTTTTTTCTGTGACATATCTCTCTTGTTTATCAGAAAAAAAAATTAAAAATGTGAAAATTGTGAAATTTTCAAAATTTTTGCCATATTTTTGATTTTTTCACAAATAAACGCAAAAATTATCGACTTAAATTTAACACTAGCATGAAGCCCAATATGTCACGAAAAAACAATCTCAGAATCGCTAGGATCTGTTGAAGCGTTCCTGAGTTATAACCTCATAAAGGGACACTGGTCAGAATTGCAAAAAAGGCCAAGGTCTTTAGGGTCAAAATAGGCTGGGTCATGAAGGGGTTAATAAGCACCCAGCTGATGGGCATCTATTTGTCTTTTTAGGTGTTAAACTGCATATGCTGGATTTGTGTGGCATATGAGAACAGATGCTGCATATGCAGTAGTTAGCCCGGTTAATAAAGGGTTAATATGTGTATAATATGTTGGCATCTTGTCTCTAGGGACTGTCCACCCTCCCTAGAGACATGATGCCTAAATTCATTAGTGGTTCAGGGGTTAATTGTCTATATTTCTGTTTTGCCAGCATTTGTTGGCTTTTTGTAATCATTGCTGAAAGCCGGCAGCTCCTGGCTCTCAGCACAGTATGCTACGCAATTAGCGTAAGTACACTGCTGGGCAGCGTCCTGAATAAAGAGCTGTCCCAGGTACTTACGCTAATTGCGTAGTGAAGCTGCTGCTCTCCATTGTGCTGAAGAATTCAGCATCACCTCCATGTCCAGGGCACCGGAGTTTCAATGTGCTCTGGCCATGAAGGTGATACTGAATTCTTCAGCACAATGGAGAGCGGCGGCTTCACTACGCAATTATAAGTACCTGGGACAGCTCCTCATTGAGGACGCTTCCCAACAATGTGCTTACGCTAATTGCATAGCATATCGCGCTGACACAGGAGACGCCCGCTTTTAGCAATGATTACAAAAAGCAGACAAATGCCGGCAAAACAGAAATGTAAACAATTAACCCTGAACCACCAATGAATTTAGGCGCCATATATCTAGGGAGGGTGGACACTCCCTAGAGACATGATGCCAACATATTATACACATATTAACCCTATATTAACTGGGTTAACTACCGTACATGCAGCATCTGTGCTGATATGACGCACATATGCTGCATATGCAGTTTAACCCCAAAAAAGACAGAGGTGCCCAGCAGCTGGGTGCCTATTAATCATCTTGCAGTGCTGACACAGCAGTGCAAGATGATTCATTACTGTGCCGGGAAACCGGTAATTTTAAACTTGCCTGCTTTGACAGCTGTCGAGTTTAAAGTGATTTGGGCAGCACACTCGTGAGAATATCGCACTGTGTGCTGTATGGGGGCGAGATTTTCTTGCCCCCATACACTTGCATTGCCCTCACGAGTGTCAGAATCTCATGCAGTCGCAGCGTGCTGCGACTGCACACTCTTCTGACTCGCAATGCGAGTTAAGTGCGTGGGACTAGCACCAGTTTGCCCTGCCTGATAGGACAACACTGGGCCGAGTGCAATGCGCGTTTCCCTCGCATTGCACTTGCGCGTGTCCCTCGCACAGTGTGCCTTCAGCCTGAACATAGAACTGGCAAGTATTTGGGAACGATGCTCAACACAAGGATTCTGATTTTGGTAGTACACTAGGCAGAAAAAGTCTACCATTTTTGACTGATTATCCCTTTAAATAAATCAACATTTTTGTAATTTGCTGCAAAACGTTATTTTGCTGAATTATTCCAAGTTTTGTATTTTTTTTTTTTTAAGTAGAATAATAAGAACAGTACCAGAGTTTTCTGCTAATTTATTTCAGAATTGTTAGTTATTTGACTTTCCATTGACAGCTTATAATACGCCTTGACCATGGCAGCTGCTGGTGGCAGAAGCCAAGCGCACATATGGTTTTATGTACTCACAGATGAACTCTGACTAGATTACAGATAGTTAGTGCTAATTATGCATCTAAGGGCCCAGTTTGGAGATGAGATTTTTATGACTCCATTATTACTATAACTGACAGCATAAAGAAATTAATTTTACCAAAAACATTTTTTTTCTCACTTGCAGAGACATAAATTACTGGTAAATGTAGTGAATACTAATATAAACATCTCTCATAATTACACCTGGAATATAAAGACCTCCAGTTAATGTAATATGATTTAAACATTTCAGTTGTTTGTTTTCTTTCATTTTTTTCTTTATTTCTGTCATTAGTTTTTTACTAATAACTTGTTTTTTCCCTACTTTATTGTCCATATATGAAAACACAAAATTACAGCCATTACAGCTATATATAAGTATTGACCAAGGATGACATCTGCAAGGAGTCTATATGTACCTATATGTTTACTATGTTGTGAACATTTCCTCTAGGTGCTCTATTTTTCTCTTACATATACTAAAATGTTACGTTTCTGTGATAGGGATGTGTTGGTACCTTTCCAAACTCACAAGTAAACCACTCTGTCACAGGTAACAGATGTGGGCAATGTGAAAATCAAACCAGAAACCAAATAAAAAGGGGAGAAAATGTCTCAATCTTTGCATTGTGTGCCTGTGTGTGCCACACTAAGCATGGAGAATAGGAAGAGAAGAAAACCCAAATTGTTGAAAAATATCAACAATCTTAATGTTATATGTCCATCTCATGAGATCTTGATATTCCTTGGTCTACAGGGCACAACATAATCAAGAAGATTACAATCTATGGCACTATAGCTTATCTCTTTGGATGTGCACAGCAGGCACAATTGTTGAAAGGTTGGAAAACAGGATAGTCGGATGGTGGGTAAGCAGCCCAAATAAAGTTCCAAAGAAGTTCAAGTTGTCCTGCAGACTCAGGGTGCATTTGTGTCAGTATGAACTATCCGTTCACATTTGAATGTAATTAAACACTATGTCAGGAGACCCAAGAGAACCCCAATGATGACACAGACACAAAGAAAGCTAAAATGCACTTTACCAAAATGTACGCGAGTAAACCAAAATCCTTCTGAGATTGTGTCTTGTGGACAGATATGACAAAGATAAAGCTTTTTGGTAAAGAACATTATTCTACCGAAAAATAAATGAGACCCACAAAGAAAAGAACACAGTACCTACAGTCAAACATGGGGGAGGTTCAAAGATATTTTGGGGTTGATTTGCTGCCTCTTACACTGAGTACCTTTGGCATCATAAAATTTGAAGATTACAAAAGAATTTTGGGTTTTAATGTGGTGCCCAGTGTCAGAAAGTTGGGTTTGTGTCCTAGTTCATAGGTCTGCCAGAGAGGACAAATACTTCATGAAGCATCTAAAAATGGATGAAAACAAATTGCTGTTGAATTCTGAAGTGGCAGCAATGAGCCTGGATCTAAATCCCATTGACAACTTGTGAAAAGATCTTAAAATTGCTGTTGGGAGGAGGAACACTTCAAATATGAGAAACCTGGAGCAGTTTGCAAAAGAAGAGTCCAAAATTCCAGTTGAGTTGTAAGAAGCTTGTTGATGGTTATAAGAAGTGATTGATTGCAGTTCATTCCAAAGGGTGTGCAACCAAATATTAAGTTGATGATGCCAACAATTTTATCTGGACCATTTTTGGAGTTTTGGGTGAAATTTTGTCCAATTTGCCATCTTTTTCTAGGATTTTTTGTGTTGTTCCAATACACAGGAAATAAGCATGTATAACAATACATGTGTAATTGCAATAATTTTCTGGGAGAAACACTTCATTTTCTGGAGTAACTTTACAAGGGTGTCAACACTTTCAGTTATGACCGTGTGTTGTATGTGTGTGCATGTATGAATGTGTATATAACGAAATGCAAACATATATATTTAAAATATAATCTATTTTAGCCATGTTGAGCACACTTTTATTTTATACACATTGTCTATTTGGATTGTGAAGCAGAAAAGTGTCACTGAAATGAATTCATACAAATGTCTATAGGGTGATAAAATCTCCGGGTGGAGGTAAGGTACAACTTCCCATTTCAGAGACCAGAGAGTGGCAGGATACTGTGAAGAAGGTTTTATCATTTAATATTGCTGTCTTACCTTGTCTAAGCCTCTAAAGGTACCGTCACACGTAACGATATCGTTGCCGATATCGTTCAAAAGTCAAGTGTTTTGTGACGCTTGAACGATGTCGAAACGACATCGTTGCGTGTGACACTACAAACGATGAACGATCAGACAGCTGATCATTCATCGTTTGATTTGAGGTCCTGTCCACAAATCAATCGTTGGTCGCCCGGTGGACACGCAGCGTGTGACACCAGGAGATGCGATCAGCCAGCTCCCAGCGCCTCTCACAAGCGCTGGGAGGTGGTATCCAAGGTAAACTGCGGGTATCTAGGCAGCGCGCGCTGCCTAGATACCCGATGTATACCTTAGTTACCAGCCTTCTCCGCTCCCCGGCTGGTATCTAAGGTACACAGCGGGTAACTAGGGACCCTAGTTACCCACTGTGTACCTTAGATACCAGCCGGTGAGCGGAGGAGGCTGGTAACTAAGGTATACATTGGGTATCTAGGCAGCGCGCGCTTCCTAGATACCCGCAGTTTACCTTATAGACCAGCCTGCTCCCACTTACCACAGTCTGGCAGCGGAGAAAGACATCGTGGAAACGATATTTAAATCGTTTCCACGATGTCTCTGGCCATTGATCGCTGGTGAGTCTGCCTGTGTGACAACTCACCAGCAATCTGAACAATATTGTTAGCGATCGCGCGTGCATGTGATCGCTAACAATATCGTTCATGGTATCGCTGCGTGTGACGGCACCTTAATAGTACAATAAATCTGTCATATCGCTCACATAATACAGAGTAGACTCTACCATCCCAGTCTTCGTCTGCACAACTAAACTGAAACAAGAGTTGCAGACCACAGGAGATATCTGCTTTGTGTGCTGTATGGTTGATGTGAGAATGGTAATATTGTTTATTTTAAGGTATTTAAGTAAATTAAAGTTATCTATAAAATTCTGATTTAATTTGTACTCTGGTTCCTCGTGTGTTTGCAACAATTTTTAGGGGGACAATTGTAAATTGAGAGTAAGGATGAAGATGTCTAAAATCTAATAATAGCAAAGGAAGAAGAAAAAGTTCCAGCACCAGGTGTCTCATCATTAAAATCTTCAATATTTTATTTCCATTTCAAGATTAAAACATCACGCAGGGACACAGCCCCTAAACTCCTGATGCTTTTCGAACAAGGTCTTAATCATAGGCATGCCAATTTGCTATTACTAATGAGTGGTATCCAGCCACTTGTTCCTTGTACCTGTGTTCACCCGGATATGGTGAGGCACCACTAATCCCCTTCCCTGCTCCCAGTATGATGTTAAAGTCTAGTAACTTGTTTAGACAGCCACTAAAATGCAAAATAATGAAAAAAGTAGTATAAAATGCAGATAAATAATGAATATGAAGTAAATTCTTACATACAACAGTCATTGTCTATATTAAAAGGGTTGTCTGGTATTGATGTCCCATACATAAGAAGAGGTCACCTGAACAAGATATGTGGAGGTGTATACTACATAAATGGAGGTGCAGCACCCCAGCCAATCACCTATTCTTGGTTGACAGAGGCAGTTGGATATGCTTAGTTGTGGATCAGTACAGCTCCGTCAATTGCATAGTGGCTAAAACAGCTTAATGAAGATACATCTCTATTCATTTGATTAGGGGGAGATTTGCAGTCCCCAATGACGAACATTGTGCAGTTGACGGAGCTGCGTTGTGCAACTCTGCAGCCCTCTGCAAAATGACGAGTATAAAAGTACAATAGCTTTGACAATGATCTCCATGAAGTACAGACTGTGCAATAGATGATTCACTCTGAGCTTGGAAGAAACTGCTTCCATCATTGGGAACAACTGACCAGTGGGAATGCTGAGTGTTGCACCGCTACCAAATTGCTACTAATGACCTATCCCAATGATAGTCCATCATTATTAAAGTAATCAACCCGTTTAAAGAGGACCTGTCACCCCCTGTTGCATGGCAATCTAAATGCAGCACTGAATGCAGCATGTCTGCTGCATTCAGGGAAGGGGTCCCCCATGTGTCGGTGTGCTGTGTACCCTGAGATTTAGCCTTAGGCAAACTCACTGTTAAAAGTCAGGAGGGCATTCCCTGGTGCTGGAGTCAGCTTGATTCATGGGGGCCATTCATCCCCCTCTGCTTCTCTGTGCTGCTTCTGCTGTGCTGGCTTTGCTCTCATCCTCTCTTGTCACTCATCCTGCCGCACACAGCATGCAAATTATTTGTCCTGACCTCAGCTCCAGATTCCTGCCCTGCTGTCTGAACAAAGCATAACAGCACAGCAGGAGAGGTGGCACAGAGAGGCAGAGGGGGGAAGGAATGGCCCCCGTGAATCAAGATGACTCCTGCACCAGGGAATGACTTTTAGCAGTGAGTTTGCCTAAGGCTATATCTCGGGGTACACAGCACACAGACACATATAGGACCCCTTCCCTGAATTCAGCAGACATATTGCATTTAGATTGCCATGCAGCAGGGGGGTTTCAGGTCCTCTTTAAGGACAATAGGGTCTTCTGGACCCTGTACAGCACACTCAATGTGGCACAAAAAAATGAAACTGGCCTAACCTGATCTCCAAAGGAACAGTTTATCCTTGCACAGATAAAAAGCAATATGTACCAATAATTTCCACTAATGATCATTTTGTGCATGTTTAATTCCTTGGTTTGTAAAAATGTCTGTATCATAATGGAAAGTGATGATTACCGTTTAGGGTGTTTATTTTTTTATGAGATAAACTCTTAACGAGCTGACGCAAGAAGACAAACGGTTGTCTGGAAATGAATAGCGTCCCATACTTTCCCATACAGAAAACTCCAATCAGAGTCCTTGGAGATGTGACTGAACAATAAACTTACATATGTTAAATTATAAATGCTTAAATACTTCTGAGGCAAAGTTAATACAGTTCTGTTATCTAATAAATTATTGGAATGTCTTTTATCTTTTCTCAAAGAGAAAGATAATGGATTATACAGTTAGATTAAATATAGACTTGACGCTTAAGAGGAATGCTTTGAAACAATTAATCCATGGGCAAATGTATTTAAATCAGATTCACCAGCGCCTTACATATGGGACTTGGGAAACATTGTTTCTTTGAAGGATAATAGGGGTTACTTATCAAAGTTTCCTGGCTGCAGAACTAAAACTTGATTGGTTTTACAATTAAAGTAATAGAGTTAAAAGTCGTCAAACAGATGCCTTTCATTTTACCCTTCCACAGTATCTACTACCTTTTATGATGCGTCTTAAAAGGGTTTTCTCCAACTATTCTCCTCCTAAACCTCTATTCAACAGTAGCAAAGGGAAACACTGTGATCCCATGCTGTCCGGAAGAAATCCCATTGATTGAGATGCGGCTTCATTAAGAGTTTCCAGCCACTCTTTTATACCCAAAAGTTAATAAAAAAAATTCAGATAATCCAAAATTACTCATAATGATTAGATTTATTCAAGCTGCCTTTAAAAGGAAAAAATGTCATGTTCGTGTTTAGTTTTGCTATAATAGCATGCCCAAGCGCCCTACTTTTACAGACTGTGCATGAATTTAGGGACAGTTATAAACTCAGTTATCATAGATTAATAGAAAGTGCCCAAACTTGGCCAGCTGGAATGGAGGAGCACTGGTCATATGATAGCGACTGCTTTCTTCTGTGCTCATTAAAAACGCACTTCTGTACTGCAACAGGATTTGGTGGGTAATTAAAGGTAGGATCTGGATTAGTTTTCATTGGTACTAAGCCATTATTAAAGGGGTGTTTTGTTACACTAAATTTAACACCTATTAAAAGTGTTCAGGTGCATTGGGCAGCACGTGTGCTAAGGTTGGATTGAACACAGCTCCCCCTTGCTTACCACCTAACACAGAAGGCAGTTAGCATGACAGTGGCGCACTATGGGAAAAGCATGGCCAAGGATGAAATATCCACAAACGTATGCGGTACAAATAAAAAAAAGTATACCTTCTGCTTCTCTACACCTCTTCTTTTCCTCTTCCTCCATTACACGGATGCTGTTTGGCCTTTTTACTCTGGGACGTTGCTTTCATCTAGACTAGGCCTTTGAAGTCATGGCACACACTTACATTAGATGGCTAGTTGTGCCAGAAACCCTGGTCTGGAGTGAAGAGGCTAAAAACGTTCTTTGTGACAGGGGTGCATGGGCTTAAAAAGTGCAGAGGAGGATTGTACAGGTGACTACAGGGATAGTTGAAAAGATGAGTGATGAATATATATATATATACATGTATACCCATTTCATCCATTCAGTCGTGTTCAACTATTGGATTCAATGTGAATCATTTTCCACCAAGCTTCTCTGTTTGTCACAGCATCTTTCAGTTCTCTGATGTTCCTTCCCATGTCTGCCATGATGGTGGTGTCCAGCCAATGGTTCTTAGGTCTTCCGAGACCTCTTATGCCACTGATCATAGTAAGAGTCATGGCCTTGAGGGAATTTGCACTCATCACATGGCCAAAGTAAGACAGTTTCTGTTTTATGGCATTTCCTATCAGGGACTTCTGTGTATTGACTTATTCCAGAACAGCCTTATTTGAGATCTTGGCTGTCCATGGAATTTGTAGGAGTTCCCTCCATCACCATAGGTCAAAGTAGTTGGTCTTTCTTTGACTACCCTTTGTCAAGGTCCACGTCTCTCACCCGTACAACGTGATTGGGAAGGCAATGGCTGTGACCAATCGTTGTTTGGTGGTGATCGAGATGTCCATGGACTTCCACAGTTGCTCCATGTTAATCATTGCCGCACCATCCATAGTAAGCCGTCACTTGATTTTAGCTATAGAGCCGCTGTTACAATCAATGAGACCCTGAAATTGTCTTCCATTTGTATTTCTTCATTGTCGATCTTCAAATTCACTTTCTCGCTGGCAGTAGTCATTATCTTGGACTTCTTCACATTCAGATGCAAACCAAACTTCTTGCTTTATTCACTGAGCTTTATTATGTTCTAGAACAGTGATGGCGAACTCCAGGCCTCGAGTGCCGCACGCAGTGCAGGTTTTCAGGATTTCCTTAAGGTACCGTCACACGGGGAGATATCGCCAGCGATGTCGCCGAGATCTGCCTGTTCAGGCGATGTTGAAGCGACATTGCCTGTGCGTCGCCGCGTGTAACAGGGCGATTGAACGGCGATTAATCTCTGTTTCTGAGTTCAGAGATTTCCCAACAGTGTCGGGAAATCAGGCGATGTAGCTTGAGCGATCTGTATGGCTACTGCCGTGTGACGCGGCGATAGCAATGGCACAGGCGATGTCTGTGTTCAGGCAATCCATTCTGTATGCCACATTGACGGTGAGGTGGTGCTGTGTGACACGGCGATCAGAAAAGCCAACATCGCTTCAAGGTTGTTTCAGGCGATTCCGGAATTGCCTGATCGCCCTGGGTTGCCGGCGATATTGCTACGTGTGACGTCTCACGAGCGACGCTGAAGCGATGTGCGCGTTCATGAGATCGCCGCAACATCGCCGGCGATATCTCCCCGTGTGACGGTACCTTTAGAGTTTGACAGTTGGTCAACTGTCAAATGCAATGGAAATCCTGAAAACCTGGACTGTGTGTGGCACTCGAGGCCTGGAGTTCGCCATCACTGTTCTAGAATGTCACCAGACCTGAGATCATAAAAAGAAACATTCAATTTGTGTTGAATAACTGACGCAAATTTCAGTTCTTTAAACAATGTAGTGATTCACCAAATTTGGATTTCTGCAGATTTGCTCATCTCCAACCGTGACAAGGTGTATCTTTCTGTCAAGGATAATCCTAAACCTAATATTTATCAAACATGCTTCTTCCAAGAATTGGATTTTGTAAATCACGCCGGCTTTTAGAGGGAGATTTGATGTGTAATGCTGGAAAATTGGATACGGAGACACAAACAGTTCATATCAATAATCCTATATTAGATCAATTGTACATAATCAGATTTGACATTAGGCAGAAATTACCACCATGTGCTCTTACTATAGCAAGAAGTACAGAATAGTTATCCCTGAAGTGTAGAGGAGGTGATGGTAGACGTATGCCTATGGCACATATAAAATAAGTCATGATTAACAGGATAAATGGGCTTACTACACTGTGAGAATAGATTTTTCCCGTCTCTTATTTTCATTTGTCTACATTAAATGAAGAGTAGAATGGTGACCTCTGGTTTCCAGTCTTCTAATGTAGATTTATTGAATAATATAGTCAGATTATAGAAAGAACAAGCTCAGAAACAAATCCAATATTGGAAGAAGAAACATAACATGTGTTTCTGATATGAAACCTATACTTCTACTTGGAAGAATTGAGCTTCCATTGGACCTTTAACTACAATGCTAAAAATAGGACTAAGGGCCCTTTCACATCAGCGTTTTTTTCAAATCGCGGCAGATGCGGTGAAAAAACCGCATCTGCCGCGATTACCGCATACCGGCTGCACTTGCGGCACGGTTGCGGCGCGATTGCGGTAAACGCCATACAATGAATAGGCGGACTTGTGGCAGGTGCGGCAAGTGCGGTTTTGGCACTTGCGGCAGGTGCAGCCGCGGAAAAAAATGCTGTCAGCCGCGTTTTTTTTCGCGGCTGCACCTGCCACAAGTGCCAAAACCGCACTTGCCGCACCTGCCGCAAGTCCGCCTATACATTGTATGGTGTTTACCGCAATCGCGCCGCAAGTGCAGCCGGTATGCGGTAATCGCGGCAGATGCGGTTTTTTCACCGCATCTGCCGCGATTTGAAAAAAAACGCTGATGTGAAAGGGCCCTTACACTATTAAATGCACTTTTTAAAGATTATCAGCGGAAGTCTATCTTTTATGTATTTGCTGTGCGGAAGACTTGCTTGTAATGTCACAATAATGTTGGACTTTTCATATTTGGTAATACTGTACTGGCTAAAGTAATGTACAGAATGGCGTTTGTCCCCACACTTAGAAAAGTGTATATTTTAGGCCAAATCTATTCTTCCTTAATGTGTATACAATGTGTGTGTGTGTGTGTGTGTGTGTGTGTTAAGGACACACTCTGTATGGAAAAAAGTATTGGGACAGAGAGATTAACCCTCTCATGACCAATGACAAATATGTACTTCATTGATTGTATCCCTGATGAAGGAGCTTGAACAGCATCAAAACGCATCGTAATAAAACGTCATTGCTCCTAGTCCTAGCTAATTTGGCTTTAGGACAATTCTTTTTGTGTTTTTTCATTAAAGACAAATTAAATGAAAATAATCATGCCTAAGAATTTGTGATTGCAATCATTTTCAGGAAGAAATTGAGTATTATCTGACAGAATTGCAGGGGTGTCAATACTTTTGGCCACAACTGTATGCATATATATGCATACCCGGCGTGAAATATAGTGTTACATAGTATGGTTGCTAATAATGACCGGCCAATCCTTACAGATGGTTTTCTTGTTGCCTTGTGAAATTTGTAATTGCTTAATTTCTTAAATAATGAATTATAAAAAAAAAAATAGGCATTGATATTACAAGGGAAAGGGCATGTATTTGAGTCTAAAATAGTTTGTGATTGAGTTTTATGAAAAAAAAATTACATTTTGGCTTTTAAATAGTTTTTTGTTCAATCCACTTTGCTGTGGTCACAAAATTGTTGAATGGAGTTGGAAAAAAAACAAAGCAAAAAAGCAGATGAGAGTTACCAACTCTCTGGATTCTCTGTTAACTGATTCTGCATCCAACAATAGACAGAACAAGGCCGAGGTCATAGAAATCTAATGGTGCAAAATTTTCCATCGGAAAATAATTGCGAAAAATAATTTGTGGCCCAATTACATGCATTTAAAGAGAAAATTGATTTATTTAAATTAATAAATCAATCGTTCACAAGAAAATAGAGACGCTTGCAATTTATGTTATCAGGGGAATTTGCTCCTTTTTCCTTCCTATGGAGAAATGTACCTGTCATTTTGCGGGAACTTGCAACAGAATGTCACTTTTAACTCCTCCCCCTCATTAGCATTTTAAAAACACCAATTGTCATGACCTATCTTAGAAAATAATTAATAATATTAATTAGATGATATGTAATAGAAAGCCGGGCACCGCTATCACCCTATAGTAATCACTTCAGCACATGCACATGCAGGCATGACAGGGCAGAGATCAGATGGTAGTCATTTCCAAAGGAACAGAGGCTGCAAAAATCCAAGCAGGAAGAAGAAACCATAAGGCACTCACTGCAGCTATGATCCTTTCAAACTCTTAATCCGTTATGTCCACAGGACAAAGGTGGCAGGTAGGGGAAGCAGACCAGGATGACGGCAGCTGTTTCGCGCTATCTGGTGCTTCAACAGGTCCAAGGCTAGCTAAACGGCTGCCGTCATCTTGTGTCTGCTCCCCCACACTGCCGTCCTTGTCCTCTGAATGTAATAAATTAAAGGTTTGAAAAGATCATACCTTTCAGTTACTTATTCTTGCTTGAATAATAATAATTTGTTATTAGCAAATCTTTCTACACTAAATTGATATATCTCAAGTGGAGAGTAAAAACAAAATCAGTCTTTTCATGTGTACTATTGGTTTATAATATTAAAATGATGAAAGAAAGAAAAAAAAGGATATTGCCTCCTAGTGTGGACAACACCTAATCTTTTCGAGAACCAAACAGCAACTTGAGTTCCATCACAGGTCAAATAAAGAACTACATGAAAATCAATATTCTGTTTTTACGCTCTGACGTAAGTCCAGAGCAAGAGACCTTTTCTTCAGCTCTTCTCACCTACATATAGTACAGACATAAAACACTGACAACATGTGACAGACGGAGCACTACAGATGCCCGCCTGATAACGCTCTGACTGTAACACCAGGTTTGTCAGATACTGCTTCCAAGTCAGGTGTAATTTCTAAAACTTCCACCTCTTTTGTGCGGCTTCCAAAAAGGTTCATATTTGACAAATAATTGTCGGCTGTGCCGGTTTCTAACTGATCTGTATTAAGTAAAAATATTCTCTTCCCAAGAAATTCTGCCGACAAGAAAAGATGTGTAAGTAGTTAACACATGGGGTGATATAAACAAGAGATGCCTGTTAGAAGCTCAGGATGAATCCTGAATAACTCATGCTGGTTATCTTGAAGCAATGTCAGTGTAATTGGTCGGCTTCCCAGATTATGTCTTCAGGCTATTTATTTCGACGTTTTAACATAAAAGTATATACAGTGCTCCATTCAATTACGTCCAGGTTTACGAGATGTCTTCTTATGAACATTATTTATTTAATTTACTTATTTTTCTGTAATAAAATTAAAATCTGAACTACAGGTCAAGCATTATCTCGTCAAGGTAAAATACGACATGGTAGGTCAACGGTTACCATGTATTCATGGACTTTGTATGCTCTCCCCTTGTGTGGATTTCTTCTGAGTGCTTTGCTTTCCTTCCATCATGGATACACCTAAATACAATAGGTGCAGACGTTGCGATCGCTAGAGCCCTGGATTCCTAGGGGGCCCCAAAAGTCCTTTTGGCCTATATAAAATGACCAATTCTATTAGACTTGCAATAATTGGGGGCTCCATTGGAGCTTTTGCATTGGGGCCCATGAACTTCAAGTTACGCCACTGCACTTAACCTTTCTACTTTCAGAGGTAAATGTTGAAATTTTGCCTGTATCCACACCGTAGGCGAGGAGCAAGACAGCAGACATGTACAGATTTAAAAGAAAAAAACAGATAAATATTATAGGGTTTTAGGAGTGGTTTAGTGTACTTTTTCTCTCAGTGTGATTTGTGCCTGTAAAAATGGATGTTACTCCACAGAAGAGATCTAGAATTATTACTCTTAATGAACATACAAGTCTGACTGTAAGAAAAATTGCTTCCACCGTTGGTATTGGAAAATCTACTTTACAAGAATAATTCGCACACACAATGAAACTGGATCATTTTCTCCAAAACAAAAAGGGAAATGTGGAAGAAAAAGGGAAAACGACACCAAGAACTGATAAAACACTTACCCGTGTTTCCCCGAAAGTAAGACCCTGTCTTACATTAATTTTACCTCCAAAAGTCCCACCCTGTCTTACTTTCGGGGGAGGTCTTACATTAGCAAAAAAAAAAAAATGACAACCGCGGTTACCGCACTTGCCGCAAGTGAACCGCAAGTGGCCTATACATTGCATGACAACCGCGGTTACCACACTTGCCGCAAGTGAACCGCAAGTGGCCTATACATTGCATGGGGCCATGCCGCAATTGCGCCGCAAGTGCTGTGCGGCAAGTACGTTTTTTTCACCGCAACTGCCGTATACACGCACACACACCCACCCATACACACACAGTGCGCACACACACACACAGTGCACACACACAGTGCGCACACACAGTGCACACACACACACACACAGTACACGCGCACACACACACACCCATGTTTATACAGTACACACGTGTCATTAAGGTACCTGTTTTCGCCGGATCACTTTCTCTTTTCCTCTGTGGTGCTGGGTGACGATTCCTCAGGGCTGGGCGGCCAATCACAGGTCGCGCTGGGCGGAGATCGGCGTGGCACAGCAAGTTAGGCTGTGATTAACCCCATGATCTCTGGACCAGCGGCTGCACCAGGGGGACAGAAGGAGCCTGGACGGCGGCGTACAGTAAGCCTGCGGCAACCTAAAGAGAGGCCCGCGACCGCCCCCCCCCAGTAGGCGGCCTTACATTTCCCCGCGACCCCCCCGAAAGCGGCCTTACAATCGGGGGGTGCCTTACATTAGAAAACCCTGGGCACCCCCCTACCCTGCCTTACTTTCGGGGGGGTCTTACTTTTGGGGAAACACGGTATCAGAAATAGTAAAACTAATGCAAGAAAAACTTGCTTTGTCCCAATTCATTTGCACAGCACTCTATCTATCTATCTATCTATCTATCTATCTATCTATCTATCTATCTATCTATCTGTCTGTCTGTCTATCATGTCTTTTAATTAATATTTAATAGGAACCTAATTTTACTTCTTTGTAATTTACTTCACTCCCAGCATGTTCTTTTGGTCATTGGTTTCTCATGAAGTTCCTTGTAGAACTGTAACTTTTGTCTTCAAAACTTGCAGCACAATGCCTGCCACCTACCTTTAGTGCCTCCCCTCCATAGAATTTGAAAGGCACTAACTGTCATTTCTTGTCTTAGTAGTGGGAAAATCTGTTTTCACTGAAAATACGTTTTTCTATATTTTAGCTATAAACTAAAGGCCCCGTCACACTGAGGCACCAGTAAGGCACCAGCGATCCCGACAATGATCCGACCTGAGGGATTGCTGGTGCGTCGCTACGTGCTCACTATGTCATACAGGCAGACTTACCAGCGATGAGCCAGCGATACCTCAACAACCCGACGGTCATTGGGATCTGTCAGGTTCTTGGCTGCAGAATGGGGATCACTGGTCGTTGCCCTTGTCACACACAGTGATCCAGCATGCCATTGGGAGATCGCCGATCAAAAAATGGTCCAGTCCATTCATTAACAATCAGCGATCTCCCAACGGGGGGCTGATCGCTGCTAAGTGTCACACACAGCAATATCGCTGGCAGGGTCGCTGCTATGTCACAAAACCTGTGACGTTGCGGCGATGTCGTTAGCGATATCACTTAAGAGTGACAGATCAATCCTGGAGGAGAAAGAAGCAGATTTCTCCAAGATGTATTATCGAGTTGCTTAGGTTTGTGTCCACTCTTGATTTCTGAAAATAAAATTCAAAATGATGAGTACCTTTAACTCCTTCATTCATTGGTAATAAATTCCAAGTGCTGTGAAATTGGAAAAGGAAAGTGCAATTTTACCATGACTTTTTAATTTTCCATGTTTAGTATATGGTAAAACTAACTGTGCAGTATGATTCTCCAAGTCATTATAGTACACAGACCCTAATTGTATAGTTCCTTTTAATTTCACTGGTGAAAAAAAATCTGAAATTTGGCAAAAAGTAAAATGTTGTTTTTCGTTGCCATTTTCTGAGATCCATAGCGTTCTCATTTTTCGGGATCTAGCGTTGAGGGTTTTATATTTGCAACCTGAGATGAGATTACTGATATCAAAATGAGTTACATACAGTTTTTGATTGCAGTAACTAAAAAATATAATTCTGAGGTTTTGACTTTTATTCTCATTATGCCATTTACTGATCAGATTAATTTATTATATATTATGATCAGACATTTCTAAATGTTGCAATACCAAGTATGTGTATTTAATTACTTTTAATGGGGCAAAAAGGGGCGTGATTTGAACTGTTCTGTTTTTTTTATATATTTTTTTAACTTTTTACTGGACTTAATAGTTTAATTAGGAGACATGAAGCTGTGCTATGCAGAGCAGTGTATTAGCACTGGATACGGCAGTGACAGGGTTGTCGCGGGACGTGGTATGTTGGATTGCTTCGGACCTGGGTTTTTTATGGGTGGGTTAATAAAGTGGTTATAAAGGGTTTGTGTGTTTTCTTTATTTCAAATAAAGGATTTTCCTGTGTTTGTGCTTTTTTTGACTATTTCCTTATAGGATTGGTAATGTGCGGTTGTCATTACCAAAATGGCCTTAATGATTGTTTTTTTTTTTATTTCCAGTGCTCAAAGTTACAAAATTCTTTAAAGCACCCGGGGATCTAAGTGCTCAACCAAGATCTAAATAAATTCCTTGAGGGGTGTAGTTTCCAAAATGAGGAGACTTTTGAAAGGTTTCCACTGTTTAGGCACATCAGGAGTTCTGCAAATACAACATGGCGTCAACATTCGATTACGGACAATTTTGCGTTCCAAAAGTCAAATGTTGCTCCTTCCTTTGGTCTGGTCCGGAAGGAGAAAACAGGTTTGGAAGTAAAGGGGTTAACATTGTCTGAAGCAATGTGTATGTTCTCTTTCTTGTTCACATGATTCCTTCGGATGCTCAGGTTTCCATTCCAAAATAAGCTCTGATATTGTAAATGTGTATAAGATGTCATGTTTATGCACTGTGCACCCCAGGGTACAGAGATTGATTATTTTGATAAAGGTTTCAGAATATGTTGGCGTTATATAAATATTGGTAAATATATGCCGGAATAACTGTCATAAATATTTTATCTTATCGGTGATGTCAATATAGCACAGAGTCTTCCCCGCGATGCAGAATCTGCTAATGTTGTGTTACACGGGTGACATATTTTCATTATTTCAACTTTTCGTCTTTGGAAACGCGATCTGCAAGTTGAGACAAAAGCCATCGCCATCCATGTTTTATGTATTCAAATTGATATTTTGCTCCTAGGTACGGTGTAACGTAGAAGGACTCAAAGCCAGTGATAAAATTATGTGCCAGTACTGGAAACAAGCTAAGTCCTTCTCAGCATAACAAAGTGGGTCTGCGTCACTCCTGCAACGTCTAAATTGCAGCCTTTTATTTACAGATAAAGCTATCGTTTACCAGCCAAAAACAGCTGGTTGCGACTTATTGTAATGCAGATTTTACTTAAACCAATCACGAGGCAGATGGCTCATAAAAGGTAATAAAACTGAACAGAAAAATAAATTCACTAGATAAAAACATGGAAAAACAATACTGGGGAAAAAACATGATATACCATTAATGTGACATTCTATGATATAAAATGAAATATACGTATGAAATAAAAATTTACTTGAAAACGTAATTTACTATGATATTTCAATGCCAATTTCATGTAAAATGCAGATGTGCAGTTTGAGGGTAGTCAGGATTTATTCTCTTGCCTATGAGTAATGTGTGATATCTATTGTACTCAGCAGGACACAGTAGGCCCAGTGATCAGGCAACATAAGTGCATAATACCAGTGCAGCAAACAAGTTGGGGTCCCTTGGGGCATTTGTCCGGTGTGATGCATGTATATAGTGCTGGGCAGCCCGCCTGATCTAGTAGTATGGTCGTGACCAATAGGCTGTATACAGACACGCATCACACGAGCATGTGTGACTGACGCCCTATGGAAACCTCATCAGTGTGCATATAAAATACCACCAATCACCTTCGCCATGATGTTGCAGGCTGAGAGTTATTGCTGCGCCGGTATTACACACTTGTGTTGCCTTATTACTGGACCTACTGGTAAGCTTTTATGACTTTCTGAAGTTTTTTTGATTGATTCCATGTGTAATGTGCACCCAATGATAATGCCCTTATCAGGTGTTCTACCTCTGCATATAATCTGTATAATTTACTGTTTGCTTTGTAGTAATATCTACTGTATATTTTCCTTAACTAGGTGTTTTTCAAAGTACTTTAGCTCTCTGGCTGAACTTTTATCAGCATCAATTTTCTATTTTTTTTAATATTTGTCTCCTCCCCTTTGCAATGCATTATGGTAGTTCAGTCTCCATTTTCCCTTCATGCTCATACAAGAAGACAGTCTCCATCCTAACCCCTGTTGTGATACTATTGCTCGTTAGAATTTATATTGTCTGTAGCCATTAACTGCTCCAAATGTTACCCTAGTCTAGTCTCCTGCATTCTATGTTAGACCCAGGCTTATTTAGATGTTGTATGCATATTATATTATTTTTTTATTATTATTAATAGGTATTTATATAGCGCCATTAGGATACATGGCGCTTTACAATTTGGAGGGTAGACACAAACGACGACAAACGATGACATATCACAATTAGTCATACGGGTACAGCAGGGTCGGGGATCCTGTCCGCGAGGGCTCACAGTCTAAAGGGGGTGGGGAGGGAGACAGTAGGAGGGGGAGGTGAGATGATTCAGTGGGTCTCAGTGTGTGTTATAGGCTTGTAGGAAGAGGTGGGTCTTCAGGTTTTTCTTGAAGGTTCCCAGGGTCGGTGAGTGTCTGATGTGATGGGGGAGGGAGTTCCAGAGTCTGGCAGAAGCACGAGAGAAGTCCTGTGTGCGGTTGTGGGAGGTGGAGATGCGGGGGGTTGAGAGGAGGAGTTCTTGGGAGGAGCGCAGAGTGCGCGAAGGGAGGTAGCGGGAGACCAGGTTGGAGATGTAGGGAGGGGACAGGTTATGTATGGCCTTGTATGTCAGGGTTAGGGTTTTGAAGCGAGATCGCTGGGGGATGGGGAGCCAGTGGAGGGCTTGGCGGAGAGGGGAGGCAGGGGAGTAGCGGGAAGATAGGTTGATGAGCCGGGCAGCAGAGTTGAGGATGGTGTGGAGAGGTGCAAGGGAGGAAGCTGGGAGGCCGGTGAATAGGAGGTTGCAGTAGTCCAGGCGGGAGATAATGAGGGCATGGACAAGTGTCTTAGCTGTGTTGTGGTCAAGGAAGGAGCGGATGCGGGCAATGTTTTTTAGTTGGAGTCGGCAGGCGGTGGCGAGGGCTTGGATATGGGGCTTGAAGGAGAGGGAGGAGTCGAGGGTTACCCTGAGACATTTGGCATGGGGGACGGGTGAGAGGGTGCAGTCGTTGACGGTGATGGATAGGTCAGGAAGGGGGGGAGGGTTGTGAGGGGGAAAGACGATGAATTCTGTCTTGTCCATGTTGAGTTTGAGGAAGCGGGTGGAAAAGAAGGATGCAATGGCGGATAGGCAGTGAGGAATTTTGGATAGAAGAGAGGAGATTTCGGGGCCAGACAGGTAAAGCTGAGTGTCGTCGGCGTAGAGATGGTATTGGAGGCCATGTGACTCGATGAGGTTGCCTAGGCCGAGGGTGTAAATAGAGAAGAGTAGTGGCCCAGGACCAAGCCTTGGGGGACACCTACGGAAAGGGGGTGGGGCGAGGAGGTGGTGTGGGAGTGGGTGACGCTGAAGGTCCTGCCCGTCAGGTAGGAGGAGATCCAGGAGAGGGCAAGGTCAGTAATTCCAAGAGATTCAAAGATTTGGAGTAAGAGGGAGTGGTCAACAGGATCAAAGGCAGCAGATAGGTCGAGAAGGATGAGGACGGAGTAGTGTCGTTTGCTCTTGGCGATCAGAAGGTCATTAGTGACTTTGGTTAGGGCTGTTTCGGTGGAGTGGTGCGGTCGGAAGCCGGATTGAAGGTGATCAAAGAGAGCATAGGTAGAGAGGTGGGAGGACAGTTCGGAGTGGACGTGCTGTTCAAGAAGTTTTGAGGCAAACGGGAGAAGAGATATGGGGCGATAGTTGGAGACTGTTGTAGGGTCGAGGGATGTTTTTTTTAGGATGGGCGTGATTAGGGCGTGCTTGAAAAGTGAGGGGAATGTGCCGGATTTGAGCGATATGTTGAAGAGGTGTGTCAGGGCAGGGATGAGGACTGTTGTAAGGTTAGGGATGAGGTGGGAGGGGAGAGGGTCAAGGGCGCAGGTGGTGAGGTGCGATCGTGATAGAAGGGAGGAGAGGTGGTCCTCAGTCATGGGGGTGAAACTGCATTTGGGTGGGGGGGGATGGGCAGGAGGTGGGATGGGGCGAGGGGAGTGTGGGTCAAAGCTTTGTCTGAGTTTGTCAATTTTGTCTTTGAAGAAGGTGGCGAAGTCGTCAGCGGAGATTAGAGGTGAGGGAGGAGGCGCAGGGGGGCGAAGTAGGGAGTTGAAGGTTTTGAAGAGTTGTTTGGGGTTGTGAGACAGGGCGGTAATTAGGGAGGAGAAGTAGGCTTGTTTTGCGGAGTCAAGGGCAGTCTTGAAGGTATTGAGGGAACGCTTGTATAGGGCAAAGTGCTCTGCGGAGTGGGACTTCTTCCATTTCCGCTCGGCTGCCCTAGTCATCCGTCGGAGTTTCTTGGTGAGAGTCGTGAGCCATGGTTGTCGTTGTAATCGTGTTGTGTTAAATGTGAGAGGAGCAGCCTGGTCGAGGGCTGTGGTGTGAGAGTGGAGTTGTAGAGGGAGGCGGCAGAGTTAGCGTCGTGAGAAGAGGCCAAGTCAGAGAGGGGGAGGAGGGATTCTGAGAGTGAATGGAAGTCTATAAGCTTAAGGTTTCTGCGGGGGTGGGGGAGTGTGCGGGTGGGGGGGTGCTACTTTGTGATACGTATTGTATTGCTGTATCATTTATGCTCTGATTGTATGTGTCCCTTTTGTCCGCAGTTTCACTGAATCACATAACCACGTTCAATAAAACACAGACTTCAGCAACAGTCTCCTTATTGGACTCAGTATACCGGTTTAGCTGCCAGTTTAGCTTCATATGCCCAGGGCCCGTGTAGCATGAACAGAACATTGGGTATAACTAACTGTAAAGATCCTGCTGCTATAATAACAATTAGTTAGTGTTTAAAACAGATCTGTCACCAGATTTCACATTATAAACACTACCCATTATCCAACAGATCTCTTAAACTTGGTGAGGTTGATGTATTTAACTTTGCAAAGAGAATATTCTGCTATTCTGCTTAATTCTACTTGATTGCCAAACTTTTCCTGCAACAGCTGGACCAATAAAATGGTTTTCTAATGAAAACGTACAAAAAAAGGATTATTTAGGCATTCTGATGTGCTTTTTGTTCTTACACCAAACTCATCAGGGCTAAGAGATGAATTTAACACATGTATGCAGTTTGTTTTGTGACATCCTGAGACAGCTCTTCTTGACTACACTTTCTCCTTTTTTTTGGATTTTTCTCCTTTCTATTCTTTACTTAGATTAACCCTAGGGCAAGTTTAAAGTGAATTTGAACTAAAAAATCACTTATTGTATCAATCAGGTTTCAAATGTTTTAAATGTATCTTTAACAATGTTTGTTCCTCATTCTTTCATATCATTATATAAAAAAACAGATGTATAGCAATTTTCACACTAGTCTTAATAGTAGACTCATACATTCGCTTCTCTGCAGAGACTTTTTAGCAGTCACATGACAGATATGACAGATAACCCCTTTGTATTGAGTGGCTAACAAAGAAGATCCACCATGCACAATAGGCACCGTATTTTTTGAACCATAAGACGCACCCCAAATTTAGAGGAGGAAAATAGGAAAAAAATGTTAATGTTAAAAGGAAGGTCTGTCTTATAGTCCGAATGTAGCTTACCATGGTGGAGGGGTTGCGGTGGTTAAGTGGGGTCACAAGAGGCAAGGTAGCAACTGCAAGAAGCCACTGGCGGCACAAGTGGGATAATGCTGCAGGCCCTGGGCTGGGAGGTGGGGTTTCTTGGCCGCGTGAGTTAGGCGCCATTGTTCATCTGGTGATGGACGCAGAAGACGTCAATAAAATAGTGCCAGATGTGGCACCTGCACAGATTGAGATCTCGGAGAGCTGAATCTCAGTCTACGTATGCTGCTACCTCTGACACGATAGAACTCAGGATAATGGCGCCAGAAGCGACACATGTGCAGATTGAGGTTTCAGCTCGCTGAAAGATCAATGGCGCATACCTTGTACCCCCGGGACACCTCCTCCTCTCAGCCCAGGGCCCACAGCATCACCCCACTTGTGCTGCCGCCGATTTTCTACATCTACAACCTTGCCTCCTGTGATCCTGCTCCCCACTGCCACGCCCCCTGGTAAGCTACATTTGAACTATAAGACGTACCCCAATTTCCCCAAAAAATTTGGGAAGAAAGTGTGTCTTATAAGTTTAAAAAATAAGGTAATCATCACAGCTCCCCTCCTATTCCTTAAATCACAATGTCCTTTGTTCTAATGTCAGCATATCCAATAAGATGGAGGAGTTTAATATTAGGCCTAGTGGCCAGTCTGAAAATTGAAAGTTTTTTGTGATAATGACATGAAAAATAATAATATTAAAAAAATTGACAAAATATATTTTAAAAATATTCTGATGTCACACAACCTTTAACTATTACTTTAAGAATAATTAAACCAAAAGTTAAATTGTACTTTTCCTACTACTCACAAGAGATTTGGACCTATGAGATGGGGAATAAGGTTTTTGTACTAATCAACCTTTATATGAGTTCCCTATAATTACCAACAAGCTGTGAAAGACCAATATTATTAGTAATTTTTAACAAATATATAATGGCGCAATAACAGAAGCTAAAGATTACAATTAACCTCATTCAGATGTCAGTGGTTTTACACCAAAGTAAAAAAAGTACTGTTGGGTCAATGTTTCATTTTTTACCATCAGGGTTTCAGCAATGATTTTCTTGTATGAAAAAAAAGTAAAAAAAAAAAATGACCAAGCGCTTCCTACCCATTACATTGTTGATAACTGACACCACGCTGAAAATAATGGGTGATCATGTTCCTTGATGCTGATTAAAAATAGATGGGTCCATGATTTTTTTGTGTACACAATCGCTGCAAAATTCCTGAATGTGTGAGCGAATACTATAATGGATATGTGTGTTTTCAGTGATAAACACAGGCAAAACACGCTCATGAAAAACAGACATTTGAATGAGGCAATATGGAGAGATCCATAGCAATAAGAACAATGATCACCATGTTGGATAATTAAGCTAATGGACCAACTTCTAAAGTAGCAAAAAGACAAATATTTTTAGAAAGAGTACAAAAAAATGCTACATGTATAGTTAGATTGACATAAGGTGGAAGGGGCGTAATAAAGCAATGTGCACTGCAATGTGAAACCTTGTGATCTTTTAACAAATATTTTTGAAAAATTAAGGAAAAGAAGATTGCTAGAATGTTAGGCTACATTCACACAGCGCATAATCTTCATGCTTTTTTGAGCGCACTTTTGCACCAAATGCACATCTGTGTTTGCCAGCAAAGTGAATGGAAAATCACTTTTGCCGTGCAGACGCTGCGTAAATTTACACCGTGCTTTTATGGGAGAAAGTGCGGGCGTATAAAGAATCAACATATTAATTGTTGGCCATTTTTTGTTCGCGCTTTCTCCCATAGGCCCTATTACAACCGCTGGAATTACGCATCGCTGTTCAGACAATGCGCAATTCCAGCACGTATAATGGTGGCACTGCAGGAAGTGATGTCACACAGAGAAGGAAGAATCATGTGTTCCTCCCCCGTGTGACATGTGGGACAGGCCTTTTGGCTTTCGCAGTGTATTAATATACACTGTGAAACCTAAATAAAAGTAATCAAAAGGTATTAAAAATGAAAAAATGGAATACTATCCATCCGCCGGCTGTTACCGAGACCCGAGACATCCACATCTGATCTGCTACCAGGACCTTGTAGATCTGTGATTGGCCGGTAGATATCATCTGATATGCACGTCACATATCACATGATTGCTACCGGCCAATCACAGAGATGGAAGGTCCTGGTAGCAGATCAGATGTGGATGTCTAGGGTCCCGGTAACTGGGAACAGCTGGCGGATGGGTAAGTATTCTATTTTTTACATTTTTAATACCTTTTGATTATGTTTATTTAGCTTTTGCAGTGCATATTAATACACTGCGAAAGCCAAAAGGCCTGTCCCACATGTCACACGGGGGAGGAACACATGATTCTTACTCCCCCGTATGACATCACATCCCTCCTGCACTTTTGGGGGAGAAATGCGGCTATACAAAAACACGGTGTGTGAATGCACCGCGTTTTTTTATCTGTGCTAAATAGTGTGGCCACAAAACACGGCAAAAAATGCGCGCCCCCAAAAGCGCAGAAAATGCGAAGTGTGTGAACGTTGCCTAAGTCTTAAGGTGAGGGGAGGATAAAGCCATCCTTTAAGCCATCATAACGGTCTAGAAGGGTTATTTATTCCCATGTGAAAACAGGAAAAAGTTGAAAATTGCCTCTAAAAATAGAAAAAAACTTGTATACTTTATTAATTACCACTCATTTCAAAGTATAGTGGTCATTGTTACAGTCTAGCAGTGGTCATCAAATATGTGAGTCACTCTTAAGCTCTTTTCTGTTGAGCTTGTAAGCACTGAAATGAAGCTCATTAATAGCTCCTAATTCTGTCCAGTTTCAGTGCTACTGCAACCCTCCGATGCTACAGAAGTAAGTGGGGTTGGGTGGACTGATTTGTGGGACACGCATTGAATAAAGCCACCTTTGATCTATATATCTGTCTGCTTTCATCCCACAGCAGCAGGGATCTTATATTCACCTTTTACAGAGGTGTACCTAGGGGTGATGGCGCCCGGGGCAAACTTTATTTCGGCGCCCCCCCCCCCAAGGTAGGTGAGGACGGGGGGTTGCCTAGGAGGGACGGACCGGGACCCGGACGTCTCAATCTGAGTCAGAAGTGGGGACTCAGGAGGAGGAGGCAGGCCACAGCGGGCAGCAGCTCCTACCTTCGGCTCCTCTTCTTCTCCTCTCCGTGATTCCGTCTGTGCGGCGCGCCGGGTGACGTCACGTCAGCCACAGCGCGACGTGCCCGAGGGGGGGGGTGTATGTGGGTGTTAACTGCTGCCAAGGGGCGGGGCGGACCAGCAGCAGGGGATGGTTGTGTGCACGGCCGCCCATGACCATGCACAATATGCGGCGAGGAGATTAGTTCCGCCGGCGGCGGCGCTGCGCCCTCCACTGACTGGCGCCCGGGGCAAAAAGTCCGGCTGCACCCCCCTAGATACGCCCCTGACCTTTTACATCCATTTTTCTGTGTTCCATTGCCACGTGGCACATGGATTTCTGCAGCAGCTGTTCTATCTGATTCCAACTGGTTGTGTATCACCCAACCTGACTAAGTGAGCAAACCAATATTTCATTTCCTTCATTTATCACCAAGATAAGATATCACCCTATTGACCATTATTTTTATCCACAGTTTCCTCTTGTTCTAATCATAGGATGTAGAGACCTATGTTGTCACTGATAACAACAGATGACTAGCATTGTGAAATTAAGTTTACGCAGTAGCTCTGGTGTAAATACCCAATGCATCAAGATTTGATACTGATTTTTCTTATGCCCATGCCACATTACATCAAATAGTTTACAAAGTGTTGTCCAGTATTTCCCTGCAGAGACAACCCTTCAGTTTCAACATTTACCATATCTAATGATACAGTCTGGAAATGGGAGCATTACCAGTGTGAATATTTCAAAAATGAGGCACAAAAAAACTAAGGCCCAGTAAAAACCTTTATTTAAAATAAGACACAAACAACCCTCATTTTTCCCTTCCCCGTGACGTACCATACATGAGAGCATATGAGTGTTTTTCTGCCCCAGGAACAGGAAGCTTCCAGCAAAATAAAAAGGGTGACGGCAGCTCTCCTCTTCTTGGTTTCCTGTTCCTGTGGATGAAGTACCTTTGTACCTGCCTGAGGAAATTCCCTCAAATGACTGTCCGGTCTGGGGGAGGCAGAGTTCCGTGGTGGAGTCCTGTCAGCCAGGCGCAGTGGCATGCACTAGTAATTCCTGCAGCATGGGAGGCTTGTCAGGTGTCGCAGAGTGCACCTGTCCACTGGGATCCCCTGTGGCCACTCCTGCCTGGAGGTCAGGGCCGGGGGGGGGCATGTCTCGACGACAGCAATTGCCTGAAAGCTGGGAGCACTTCTGGGTTATCCTGGATGTGATGTCAAACACCAAGGTCACGGTGTGCTGGGCACTTCTGGTCCGGAAACTGTCTCCAGATGCACACTTATCGCACATCAGGGATTGTATGCAAAGGCTCAAACGTATGTCCATGGATTCTGGTGGATGTCCCCTGTCTTCTGTGCTAGGGTCCAATTCTACATCCCCTGGTTCACAGACTCCATCTCACTGCCTGGAACTTGAAAGAATTCTCAGGGGTATTAGGAAAAAGGTGACTTTGGATAAGCATGTGAAAATTTGGAATAAATTACTTGAATTTTCAAGGTGACACTTAACCATGAAAGCCAGCAGGTGCCAATGATAGAAGTTCTGGAATTTCTTTAAAAAGGGTAGGAGAGGGGCTAGTACCCTAAAAATGCACCCTAGGTGCATTGTTTGACTAAAAAACTGCAGACCATCCGTGAATATTTAGGTTTATAAGAGCCTCTCTTGCGTCCAGACCTCTGTAATCACCTAAGGTAGCTCACTGGGATCTAAATTTAGTGTTAAATGCCTTGACTAAGGCACCCTTTGAGCCTCTTACCTTCATTTCCGCAAAGGTCTAAAATCTTAAAAATGGTTTTCCTGGTTGCCCTTATATGGGCACGACATGATTGTGATATTCAGGCTCTTGTCAATCCTTCGTTTACCACCATCTTGGATGATAGAGTAATTTTGAGGCCTGATCCAGCTTTTTTGCCAAAAGTCAATGCCAAGTTTCATAGGGACCATGATATAACTTTACCTTCCTTTTGTGAAAACCCAAAATCCCAGGGAGAACAAATCTTTCACTGTCTAGATGTCAGATTGTGTTTACTTCAGTACCTAGAAGCTTCAAAACCTTGTCGAAAATCATCAGCCCTCTTTGTCTCCTCTCAGGGGACTAATAGGGGTAAAAAGGCCTCAAAGTCTATGATTGCCAGGAGGCTTCGAATAGCTATAACACTTCATATTCTTCAACGGTGCAAGATCCCTCACTGAGTGTTAGGGCTCACTCTACCAGAACCATTGCCATATCCTGGGCTGAAAGGGCTAATGTATCTGTGGAACAGATATGCAGAGTAGCAGTACGGTCTTCACCTTCCACTTTCTTTAGACTTTATTGGTTGGATTTGGGTCTTTCAGGCCTTCCCTGTGGGAGGAATTTGCTCTCTGCTGTTGTCCCATCCTTAATATATTTCATCCCTTCATGTATGTCGCTGTCATGGGGAAGGGAAAAGATGATAAATACTTGATGGTGTGATACTGTATACACTATTTTTTTTTTTATAAAAAGAGAGGTTTCTTATATGATGTTGTGTTATAAACTAATAAATCAGTTATCTTGGATACTCTTAGACACACTGAGTGGGTAGAGGGGCTGTCCCCTTTTTATTTTGCAGTAGGTTTCCTGTTCCATGGGGTGGATACACTCTCTCATGTATAGTGCTGTCATGGCTCTGAAAAATCTAATTGCGTAATTAAGTAAGTAATTATCATCTTTCCCATTTATTAACTCCACACATGATAATCCACAGCGATATCCACTCACCTCTGCTCTGCTCAATGCAAGTAGCAGAGGTGAATGGATATCGCTGTGGATTATCATCAGAAGGTATGTTTAGGGTTACTCAATGGGAAAATGAGGGTTGTCAGTGTGTCTTATTTCAAATAAACATCACAAAGCGATCACTGATCTCAGGGAGACCAGTCAAGGAAAACACTGCTGGCAGCTGGCAAAAGCGCTCAAACACAGTGAAATCCTGCTTGAGCGCTTTTATCAGTTGCCCGCAGTGTTTTCCTTGACTGGTCTCCCTGAGATCAGTGATCGCTTTGTGATGTTGGTCTACCAGTCATTGACCTGTTTCAACCAGAGCTGGGGTGCGTGGGGTACTCGGTCACCGGGGCTTCTGTGTGGGATGTCACGGGTGGTCGGTATCCCCGGTGCCGTGCCCTGGCGAACAACTATACCAGGTGTTGTTGGTAAACGGTGGGGGTAAAAGGGGGTTATTTACAGGGGGACGTGACGCCACCTGTAGAGTCCGGTAAGATGGTACCGGCGCTGCCGGCCGGCCACTGAGGTGATGGAGGGGGCAGCAGTGTGTGGTACAGCTCCCCACAGGTGGAGCTTTACCTCAGGGCAGCTATGATGGTGATGAGACGGTGAGGGAGGACAGTGATGGTAAATGGTGGTGCAGTTCTTACCCTCTGCTGTAGATGTTGATGATGTTACGTCCTTTGAGCTGCGGCAGGAAGAATAACAGAAACCAATTCTTGTTTAACTTTGCTTTACTCGATACCGGCTGATGGCATAACAATACACGGTACAGTTTGGTTTAGGGTGCTGTTACCAACTCAGGATTTCTCTTAAGGAGTCTTTAGATGTTCTTTCTTTGTCTTTCAGGGTTTCTATTCTCTTTCTAGATCTTTCTGTCTTTCCCACCTTTGAAGAGCTCACCCGCCAGTCCTGCAGTCTGTGTCTAGCAGGATTAAATTGACTATTACCGGTCCAAATGGGAACAGCAGGAACGCACAAGTTTCCCACCTGACACCGGGTTTCAGTCTTTCCTCACTAGTGTAGGACCGTCTTTTGGGCATGAGGGGTGAGGTAACTTGTGGTGCTGTCAGCAACCCGGTCTGGTTGGGCCTGCAGCTCGTCGGCTTCGCAGTCAGGGCTGAACTCCTGGCTGCCTCGGTTGTCCGTGTCACCTGTGAACCCTCAACATGACCAGCTGGTTCCTACCAGTCTTGGTCCGTTGCCATCTGTCCTGGGCCCCCTCATAAAGATGGGGTACCCTCTACTCAGCTGAGCTGCCAGGCATGACCACACTGTCTGCCTTCCCGGCACCGACTGAGGTAAAATCTTAACTGTCACTCTAACTCTATCCTAAGCTCCGCCCACCACCTGTGGAACCTACCATAAAGTCAGTTTCCCCTACACTAAGTGGTGTGGTCCTAAGTGAGTGCTAAAAATAGACTCCATAAGTATTAAATCCTAACCTAGCAACTTACAATATATTACATATAGATGTTAAATGCAATACCACTCTGTGGCGCATACCCGCAGGGGCGCCACACACCCCCTTGGTGAAACACACCCGTCCGCGGGTGTCAAACCAAACCTAGAATAAGTACATTTTACATATAACATTAAACATTTTTATTAACTGATAAACCAGGTAACTTTCAAACATGTAATAACAAAATTTTCGTTTGTATTCTTCCTTTGCAGGAGGCTCAGTTCTTATAACGTTGCATTTAACTCGACTATATTCTAGTCCATATTGGCCCAACTGGACCAGGTAACAAGTCTCTGATTATTATCATCAGGTTCGGAGATAAAAGAAAATCTTTGCATACATTAACTTTCCTGTACTGCAAAAATTAAAACAATAAAAATAACAAATGTATTTCAACAATTAAAATAAACTGTACACTTTTAACAGTGCAATACCGGGTTAACTCTTTACTTAAGTTTACTAACCCGGATTGCAAACCAACCCCTGGGACCTGCGTGGCGTTCATAAGTGATCACATCACCACGATACAGGTCCCGTTCTGGATGGCCCTGGGGTAGATGTTCTTCCACATTCCTCCGACCCACATGGACTTCTTGGTAAAGACCCTCCTCCTTGGCAAAACCATACCCGGTATAAAGATTAAAGGTGGTGACTACCCCCCGTTTACGCTGATCTATTGGCAGTGGGGGTTGGTTACGGGCCATGACACGAGCTTGGCGGGTCTCAAGTTCATTTGTATACCATACTTCGCGTCTCCGATGTCGTTCAGCCTCATCATCGGGTTCAGGTTCGGTAAACCAAGGACGGCCTACCGGTTGCCAGGTCTGTCCGCTGCTATTAGTACACAACGCTGCTCCTCTTCCTCGTCCCATCGGTGTTTGCGCTGGTACCGCGACCCTCCATGACTCGCGGGGTCCGGCCTCCTCATCGCCGCCGACAGCTCCTTCCTCTTCATAACCTTCCTCCTCCCTGACACCGACCTGGTCACCGCTATACTCCTCCGGCTCTTCCGGTCTCGGCTCAGGCTCTTCAAAGAACTGAATGAGGTCTCTCACCTCGACGGCTCTCTCCTCTCCGGACTCCACAAAGGGCACACGAACCGGTTCTAAGATGTCAACCAGCAGCTCAGGAGTCACCAGGCGGTCAGTTTGGGTAGCCACCGACACCCGGAGTTCTCGCTCTCTTTGTGCTGCAGCTCGTTGTCTACGATTTAACTGGAGTACCATCTCTGCTCCCCAGCGCCGGACGGTCCACTCGGTCACTTCCGGATTTGAGTTTGTAAGTCATCCAGGGCAGTCCTCCAAAAGGCACCGTCCTCACCGTCCATTTCTCGTAGCAACACACCCGGTTCTGCGCGGTCCATTAAGATGTCCTGTTCAATTTCTCTCACCAGTTGTTTAAAACTGGGGACAGCCATAACCTCACACCTGGTCTCGGGTAACTGGAATGGGTCTGGAGCTTCAACAGGTATCACGCTTCTGCTCCCGACCGCACCCTGTTTAGTTCTTATAGTCCATAACCGGTGTGGGCTGGCGCTCGACCCGCCCCCTTGGTTGATTGAGAGCAATGGGGCGGGAGACTTTTTGGCGCCTTTTGAATGGCCTATGTTTGTTGAGGGGCCGAGGCACGCCCCTAGGCCGGCACATTGTTGTTTATGCACTTTTAAGCCCGCCCACCACGAAGTTCCTGTGGGCAAGTCTTTCGGGCTTTTCCGGAGCCCGCCACTGCCTTCGTCACTCCTCGGCAGAGCGGAGGGGGTGGGGCTTATCTTCCCGCTCTTTCTCCTGCTGTGACGCAGTTTGAATTTCTGAGGCGATGTAATGGCGGCTCGGCACAGTTTTTTTATAATCCACACAGTTAAACAGTAATAAAGTTCTTAAGGCACACTTCACCTGGTAGATACCAGGCTGGCTCATCCTGTTCGTGACGCCAATTTGTTTCAACCAGAGCTGGGGTGCGTGGGGTACTCGGTCACCGGGGGTTCTGTGTGGGATGTCACGGGTGGTCGGTATCCCCGGTGCCGTGCCCTGGCGAACAACTATACCAGGTGTTGTTGGTAAACGGTGGGGGTAAAAGGGGGTTATTTACAGGGGGACGTGACGCCACCTGTAGAGTCCGGTAAGATGGTACCGGCGCTGCCGGCCGGCCACTGAGGTGATGGAGGGGGCAGCAGTGTGTGGTACAGCTCCCCACAGGTGGAGCTTTACCTCAGGGCAGCTATGATGGTGATGAGACGGTGAGGGAGGACAGTGATGGTAAATGGTGGTGCAGTTCTTACCCTCTGCTGTAGATGTTGATGATGTTACGTCCTTTGAGCTGCGGCAGGAAGAATAACAGAAACCAATTCTTGTTTAACTTTGCTTTACTCGATACCGGCTGATGGCATAACAATACACGGTACAGTTTGGTTTAGGGTGCTGTTACCAACTCAGGATTTCTCTTAAGGAGTCTTTAGATGTTCTTTCTTTGTCTTTCAGGGTTTCTATTCTCTTTCTAGATCTTTCTGTCTTTCCCACCTTTGAAGAGCTCACCCGCCAGTCCTGCAGTCTGTGTCTAGCAGGATTAAATTGACTATTACCGGTCCAAATGGGAACAGCAGGAACGCACAAGTTTCCCACCTGACACCGGGTTTCAGTCTTTCCTCACTAGTGTAGGACCGTCTTTTGGGCATGAGGGGTGAGGTAACTTGTGGTGCTGTCAGCAACCCGGTCTGGTTGGGCCTGCAGCTCGTCGGCTTCGCAGTCAGGGCTGAACTCCTGGCTGCCTCGGTTGTCCGTGTCACCTGTGAACCCTCAACATGACCAGCTGGTTCCTACCAGTCTTGGTCCGTTGCCATCTGTCCTGGGCCCCCTCATAAAGATGGGGTACCCTCTACTCAGCTGAGCTGCCAGGCATGACCACACTGTCTGCCTTCCCGGCACCGACTGAGGTAAAATCTTAACTGTCACTCTAACTCTATCCTAAGCTCCGCCCACCACCTGTGGAACCTACCATAAAGTCAGTTTCCCCTACACTAAGTGGTGTGGTCCTAAGTGAGTGCTAAAAATAGACTCCATAAGTATTAAATCCTAACCTAGCAACTTACAATATATTACATATAGATGTTAAATGCAATACCACTCTGTGGCGCATACCCGCAGGGGCGCCACAGACCCACCTAGCCAGAATCCTACTCCACATTGATGAGGGACAAAACCCCGAAACAACTGTCTGTGGATAGATACCTGGCTGTGGTAATTCCTTGTCATATCTTTAAACTTGTAAAAGAGTTGGCTATTAACTGAAAGGGTCACTTAATATGGTGGTTATGGTGGTTTCCGCGAGGAGCCACCCCATGGCTAGGTCCTTCCCTCGAGGGATATCTAGATCCGTGTTAGAGACTTACCCTAGATGGAGATTGTATTCCATGCAAGCACACTCCGGATAGTGCCGGACACCTTGCTTTGGAATTCCTCTTAATTACCTTGACAACTTCACATATCACTATGTAAGTGTATAATTGTAATTACTCTGCACACGGCTTGATATTAGTGACCTACTGTGAATATCCTAATTGATACCTTCCTCTTGTCCCTAATCTTGACCTTTTTGCAAGTTACACATTGACATATATTTTTACAGTTAGGCTTTATAGCAAAATTTTGCTCCATTTTCATTCCATATTCTGTGACTTCTATTGTCTATTGCAGAATGAGTTATCTGATAATTTGTCAGTGAGCTAATTTTGGAGGGCTTGTAAAGATTTTTTCTGTTTTTAGCTTCTCTAACCTGATTTTTGAACACAAGAAAGTTGGGTTAAACTTTGCGATCACAGATCAGAGGCGCTCAGTAATGATGCGTGAGCATGCTCACCACTGCTCGATACTCCATCATCGGGGTGTTCGGTTACACTCATTACTCAATCAAGTATCATGGGTGCTCGGATGTGTCATTTGTGAGCAATCAGACTCAAAGAGCCAGCTCACCCTTAAGGCAATAAAGCGACAAAAGGCCATAGGCAGTCTGTATGGTTGCTTAAACTGGTTTGACATGTATTGTGCACTACAAAAGGAAACAGTCCCTTCACCTGGATCGCGTACATACTGTAGACCAGGTCCTTCTTGGTAATGACCCTGGAACAGTAACAAATAGTCTTTTAGTAGGAAGCGGGAACTTTTACATAAGGACCCTGCAACAAAGTAGGCAGTCCTTGAAAAGGGTACAACGGTGCAAAAAATAAAAAGTGAGCGCTGCTTGCATGCAGTCTCTGAATGGCTCTTTCTGGGGGTAAAAGCCATGTTTCCAGATAATTTATGTAATTAAAAAAAAAACCCTGCCACTCTCCCCCAGAAATACTCTGTATGTGGCTCGCTGTATGTGGGCAGAGAGTTGGACTCTGATAAAAATTACTTTTTTTTATCAGTTGGAGAGTTTCTCCAGAGGACTAGTCAATCATAACTCACCCCCACCACAGATTGGCAGCTTTCTGTATACATCGTATATGGGCCCATAGCTGCCAATCAGAGGTGTGGGTGGGGTTATACAGAGCTCAGCATTCTAGATCTACAGCAGATAAAACTGTGATTTCACCAAAATGACAGCTAGAAGCTAAGTAAGTGACACATGGCTGGAATCATGTTCTTTGTTAGTATATTATCCTGCTCTCAGATGGGGAAGCAAAAACCTGGTCACAGATTTCCATTAAGAAAAAATATGTTGCAAAGGTGTCCATATCTGACTAAAAATAAATATTATAATATTTAATATGCTGAACCAGTTTGACCATGCGGCCTTTTTCTAGCCTACTGTTTTTGGTAGGTCTTATGTTTATTATTCTATATTATGTTTTAATCCTTTGTGTATGGCATCCTGGAAATTTAACAGGGGGATGTGAAGGACCACTCATTTATGAGCAGGAGAGACACTACTGCACCCAGTGGGAGTTGTACAACGCATATGCAATCCCTGCTGGGCTCTTGACAGTCGGCACATCAGCAGCTCCTTCCCGTGTCTGATGCAGCAGTGAGAGACCCTGCAGAATACTTTTAATATCACCAGAACATAAATAATAATTCCCTTGACAGAAAATCAGCTGTTTGCTGGGGTGTAAAATGTCAGACTTGGCTTCAGTATGAAAGTTAGTTGACTTACATTATACATAAATCAATCTTTATTGACTCCAATAATGTAAAAATTGCATATTCATATATACACATAGTATCTTGTTTCTTGGATTCACTAATAGCACACACCAGAGTATAACACTTAGTTCCACTAGACGCTGCAGAAACCAAGACCATAGTACAGTTTGGTCCAGAAATATTTGGGCAGTGACACAAGTTTTGGCATTTTAGCTGCTTACCAAAACATAATGGTGGCACTCTGCAGAATTAGGCATCAGAAATATCTGCAAATATCTGTAAACTCTGGTGATGTGGGACATCAGCTCTTTAGCCAATTTAAATACACACAGATGTGATCAGTGCAAAGGGCTATTGTGAAGTATGGTGGTTAGCAGTCCTATAGAAGAACTACTGAACTCAGGAGGAATAACGGTGCTCTCTTTAGATACAGAGGTGCTAGAGAGAAGTGAGGCCAGCTAGAGCCTTTGCTGTAGTTGCTGTTGCGACACAGCAAGGTCTTAGCAGCCGTATGGGACATATTGTACTGTGTGGTCCCCGTAGTACCCAACTCCCACACAACGACAGCTAGAGATCAGCAGTGAAGAGGTGAGGGTGTGTGTAGTGAGGATGTGGTGGGAGCTGCCTTGATGGGATCCTGAGTTGTCAGTAGTAGGAAGAAAGCTAAAGTACTTTCCTGTAAGCCTGAGGTGCCATGGAAGCCAAGGCCCAGGTGGAGAGAAGAAGTTTAAGGGCATAGTTTACTGTCATAACTAGCAGAAATGAGGAGAGCTACCACACATTACCAGAAAGATTGCTGAGTTCATTACACCATCAGAGGCTGTTCTGTAGAAAGCTGTAATATTGCCACCATCATAATCTGCACAGTAAACATGAGTCTTATTGTGTTGCATCTGAGGTGTGGACATTATTTACAGAGAGCAGCAGATCCTGCATCCCCATTCACAACTTTAACCCCTTATTATTCTGCTTAGGATGGCCTGCCAGTCAAAGAGACCATTTGTAATACTATTGTATATGTTTGAGGAGTCTGATCGCTTAAGGGCAATGAAGAGCAGAGACGGGTTCTTGGGTACAAAGTATTTATATACACACAGCAAAACAATGTGAACGTAGTACACAGCAAAAGCACACAAACATAACACGACCCCAATATATACTGCCGAGCACAGTCCTTATGGAAACAGTCCAAAAAACAAATAGTCCAAAGTATGTAAATCTGGATGCATGTAGTCCATAGCACAAGTCCTTGTACTGGAACGACCGGAAAGATATAGTCCGTGGCAAAAGATCCCCACACCCGGATGACCGGGTAAAAAGTTCAAACATAGTTCTGAGCAGGTGATGAAAACACAAGTTCCAGAAAGCAAACAGTACATAAGGTAATGACCGGGAAGTTGCTTACACACACTTGAAACGTCCGAGCCTGAAGATTGAAGCAGCGGCACCAGGAGCACAATGCAGGAAGCTTTAGGAAGGACCGAGATCTCACAAAGCTCCAGGGAAGTAAGTGGACCAAGGAGAAAAGCTGAGCAGGAGCAGACCAGGAACCAGTATACTCAAGCAATTAATGATCACCTGAGCCAGGTCTTTATGCAAACGAGACAGGAAGAAGGGCAAACAAAACAATGATCTCCATGTTGACTGAGGGCAATATGGTCAAACGGCAGGCTGGAAAACCTGGAATACTGCCACCATTGTGGCAGTTGGCCCTCCATTACACCCTGGCTCAGTGGAGGTGGACACAGACATAATCAACATAAAGTTATAGAATCAATTTGGGCTTAAAGTGCAGACTCTCGGCTTTAATTTGAAGGTATTCACATTATAATTTGAGTAAGGGTTTAGGAATTACTGCTCTTTAATATGTATCTCCCTCATTTTCAAGTAAATCAAAGGTTTTTGATGGGCTACATGGACTCATTAATTCATCATCAATTAAGCAGGTAAATGGTCTGGAGCTGATTTCAGTTGTGGCATTTGCATTGGAAGCAGTTGATGTGAACCCACAACATGAGGTCAAAGGAGCTTTCAATGGAAGAAAACCAGACCATAATTAAGCTAAAAAAGGGAAAAAAAATCCATCGGAGCGATAGCAAAAATGTTAGGAGTACCAACATCAACAGTTTAGTACATTCTGTGAAAAAGAGCACACTGGTGAGCTTTGAAACTGAAAAAGGCCTGGACGTTCATGCAAGACAACAGTGGTCATGATTGCAGAATCCTATCCATGGTGAAGAAAAAATCCTTCATAACATCCACCCAAGTGAAGAACACTCTCAAGGAGGATGTTGTTTCAGTATCTAAGTCTACCATAAAGAGAAGATTTCATGAGAACAAATACAGAGGGTCCACAACAAGACCCAGCACAGTTCTCGAAAAGCATTTTTGGGACATATTAAACTAAGGTTCAACCTACTACAATAATGGGAAGAAGAAAGTTAGGAGGAGGCTTGGAAAGGTTTATAATCCAAAGCACAGCACATCCACTGTAAGAAATGGTGGAGGCAGTGTGTTGGCCAGGCATACATGGTTTCCAATTACACTGGGTCACTAGTGTTTATGTGACTGAAGATAGAAGCAGTCACATTATTCTGAAATGTACAGAACAATGCTGATATTCAACCAAATGAAGCAAGGTGGATTGGGCGGCGCTTCACAGTACAGGTGGACAGTGACCCAAAATATACTAATCCAAAAGTATTTTTAGCCAAAGAAGTAGAATATTCTGCAACGACCGAGTCAATCCCCAGATCTCAACCCCATAGAGCTGCATTTCACATGCTTTAGACAAAACTTAGAGATTTTCCACTTCTAATGTGATCCCCTTTCTTTTATGCTAAGTCTTCTTAACTTAGGGTACCGTCACACTTGGCGACGCACCAGTGATCCTGACAGCGATACGACCTGGTAGAGATCACTGGTGCGTTGCTGTCGGGATCGCTGGTGAAATGTCAAACAGTCAGATCTCATCAGCGACGCAACAATGATCCGGAATGATGCGGAGGTCGTTGGGACCTTGTTTCTCAGACCTATAGTATTGAGGTCGTTGGTCGTTGACCCTGTCAAAGACATCGATGCATGCTGATCAGCGGGACCCCAACAATCAAAAAATGGTACAGGCGACTCTGACATGACCAGCAATCTCACAGCAGGGGCCTGGTCGCTGCCAAGTGTCAAACATAGCGAAGTCGCTGTTGCGTCACCAAATTTGTGACTTAGCGGCGATCTTGCTAGCGATCTCGCTTAGTGTGATGGGGGCCTTACACTTTCTTAATATACTTCTGCTATCTATCCTGCTCAAGTAAGCTTATCTATAAGAGGCTCATAAATTCCTTTAACTGGGCAAGGCACATCATTGGTGGGGGCTGAGAGGAGAGTGAAATCTGATCTGAGAATGTGTGGCCAGACTGCTGTTACTCACAGAGAGGCAGCCCTGCCCCCACCAGTGATTTGCCCTGCACAGTTGGTCTAAATCTGGTCTACAGACTGAAAGATCAAAGCTTCAACAACCATAAAGGTATTTATGAGCTTCTTAAAAATAATCTTACAGAAGCAGGGTAGGAAGCAAAAGGTTATTGGGAATATCTTAGGACAAAAGTAAGGGGATCACATCAACTGCAGTAAAAGCCTCTCAAAGCATCACAAAGGAGGAACCCAGCATTTTTTGATGTCCATAGCTTTCAGACTTAAGCAGTCATTGCCAACAAGAATTTTCTAAAGGTATTAAAAATTAACATTTAATTTATATTGAAGTAAGGCTGCCTTCACATTTGCGGACCCCTCCGCAGCGTTCTGCGGAGGGGATCCGCAATATGACCGCAGCACCGCAAGCCCGTATCTTTATAATGGGAGCGCACGGTGCTGCGCTTGACAGCGCAGGACCGTGCACACCTATTCACTGCCATATGTGATCTGTGCACAGCGGATGCCTGCGCACAAATCACCCAGTCTCGTCCGCACCACGAGCGCGACATGTTGCATTTCTGGTGCGAACGAGACTGGGTGATTTGTGCGCAGGCGTCCGCCTGCGCACAGATCACATATGGCAGTGAATGGGTGTGCACGGTCATGCGCTGTCAAGCGCAGCACCGTGCGCTCCCATTATAAAGATAGGGGCTTGTGGTGCTGCGCTCACATTGCGGATCCCCTCCGCAGAACGTGTCCAATTACTTTAGAGCCCCTTAACTGAGGAGGCTTTGTAGAAAAATGGCTGCAATACCTAAATGTTTCACAAGATATTTTTGTTCAACCCCTTTAATTAAACATGAAAGTCTACACTTTAATAGCATATCCCATCTTTCAAATAAAAAAATGTGTCATGCAAAGCCCAAATTAGAAAGATTTGGTCACTGTCCTAATATTTCTAGGTCACTGTCGATCTTGCACAAGCAAAATCTTTCAGGACATTTCGGTCCACACTTGGAGATGTCTATATCAGTGAGGCTTTTGGGACTACACACAGAGCTCAGAGATCCGGGGTAGGAGTTATTAATCCCCATAAAACTGGTGGATTCCTTATGAAAACATATTAGAACTTTAAATTTAGTAACTCCTGCCAGTCTATCAGTAATTATTTCAATCACATGTTTCCAGCACCATAATTATCCGAATATAAAAATAATTTTCAGGAACATTCTGCTATAGAGCTAGAGCATAAAATGTTCTTTTTTGCAAATAAGAATAACAATGATACTTGAAGGGAGGAACCTACAATAGAAACATGCAATCAAAATCATTGCAGACAATGACAAACATTCTTCGGATTATATTCTATATAAATAATAGGGTAACTGGCATCTCCACCCAACTGGCCCACTCTGACATAACAACTTCTTTATATTATTTTGCTGTAATTATGGCCCCAATTCATCAAGACTGGTAATTTCCACACTATTTTTGATGAGGGGGCAGGATGGAGTGTGCAGCCTGATTTATTAAGAGGCTCATGTCTTATAATGAATCAGGTCAGAGGCGAAATGGTGTTGTTATGCCATGGGATTTGATCTGGCATCTCTGTACTGTGTAATCTGCCTCTTTTTCCCTGAGACACAACAAATTCAGTCTCTGAGTACTTATTATTTTTACCTTTGTTTCATTCTTTTTGGACAATGAATGTTTGTATTTATCAGTTAGTCTGTCCTATCACATTGTGAATGCAGCTATTTATATATTCTCTTTCCTGGTCTTCACTGTTGGCTATGTTCCAGTGTGGATCTTGCTTGGAATTCCAGACAGATGGAGACCAGCTAGGCCTATCATCATTGCGGTCTAGTCTGTCTATCCTACTCCTTTCTCCTGACAAGAGTTAGGAATATTAGTATAGGTTCCATACGACCCGTAACAAATGAGTGGTGAGATGATAAATCACCACTAACCCATAAAAACTCCAAATAACAATTTTTAAATGAAGAGAAAAAGGAGAGGAAAGTGTGCACAAAGGGTTTATTAACTCCCAATAAGCAGCTGGCTTTATATGGTATCAAGAATGAACAGATGGTGCTAGGGCAAGTACATCAAAACAATGGTAGTTCACAAATACGGGTTAAATCACATTACAATGGGATAAAAAAACATCACAATGGAAAATTTTCTGTTACAAAACCATGAGATATGGGCATAAATCTGGTTATAGAGGGCTCTTGCGAAAACAAATCATACTGCAGATTAAAGTGCAAGTGCAATAGTCACAAAATTCATGCATGAGTCATGTGGCAGAAATACCCACAGGATCAAGGTGTGTTTCTAGTGCCAGCAGGCTAACCTAGGTAAATCCCTATGGAAAAAACAGTAAACATGCCACCAATATCTCCCTTTTAGAAGGGGAGATTGTAACCCATTTACCAATGTTAAGACTGCACAGACCCCTGCAGTGGAGAGATCCCCCGGATCTGAGTTATGTAATAGCAGGCTTTCCTTCCTTGCAGTGATATTTTCCTCTTTCCACTTTCTGTTTGTTTCATTTATATGCATTTTCATTTAGGATCTCTTCTGTCTCTATATGCCCTTACTTATTCAGTGTTTTAGTACTCTGCACCTCTTACCAGTTCCTAAGGAGGTGCAAGGAATGCTCAATGGTCTACTAAGCAGACAGGTCTAAGTTGTCATCTCTTTGTTTTGTGGTTAGCGTTATTCCAGCCTGAACAAGTGCAATAAGGGACTATGCAGGTAGAAACTTTAGTCTGTACAGGAACCAGTTGGGTCAGGTGCAGTAGTTTGAAATGGGCCCTATTTTTCCCATGTGAGTTACCACAAGTGCAACAATCCAAATAGGATGGAATATGATTTGTGGCATAGGAAACACCACCACTCATCATGACTTTGAAGAGTGGGGGGTTACCATGAGCCTAACATACCCCAGGTACTCCCACTTAGAGGGGGCGAAAATGGCATGAAAACACCACATTTTGTGAATTTTCTACAACTTTTCAAAACATTTTCTGGCATAAAAGCTTTGATGAATTGAGGTCTAGATTTGTCATCAAAACACCTAGTATTACATTTGTCTTACTTGCGACTGTCCTGTTCTACCTATTGCTTGTGCAATACAGTGAACTCTCCTAAACATGATGCAGCATCGTATTTCTTTTAATCTTCTTTTCATAGTATTAATTTGTAAAATAGTGGCTCATGACACTGTTATATTCCACCACTTCAATGTATATTGATTTCTATTAATTGTACCGCCAATTTGTATAACCAACAACATTTCAGTCGTGACATTGTTCTTCTTCAGGCTTAGTGCATTCAGTGCTGTTTGAGGCACCAGCTGTGTTGTACAGCATTAAAAGTGCAATATTTAACCTAAAGCATGGGTTGAATACAAACTGACAGAAGGGTCACTAAGTGAGAGGTCTAGTAGTGACCATTCTGCAAAGAAATGGCTCAATCTGAACAAGAAGACAATGCCTGTTCTGTTCTGAAATACATTGGTTCCCTTCATTATTGAAAAATGGATGGATAATCATAGGACGCTTAGCTACGACATCCCTTACCAATGTTGTAGAGCGCTCATCCCTCCCATTTTGACTATGGATTGGGAGAATAGTGAAAACCCAAGCTAGACTTTTTCACCATTTGGGTCTCATGGTAGCTTTATGTTCCCATATCAAATCACACTATACACAACTTATATCCCAAATAAAAGGGTAATCAAACTTTCTCTGCTCCCTGTAGAAGTGCAGGTTGTGGCTCAGACTTATTTAGCGACATGAATATAATCAGGAGTTGATATCCCGCTCCATGTCCCAGGGGGAACATATTTTGAAATCACCGGTTCCTTAAGTAGTCTGTGATGGGATCCACTCTACATCTTAACACTGCATAAAATCCTTGAAAAATCATCTGCAGACTATTTTCTCCAAGTTGAAAATCCTTCTTTGTACAAAGCTTGTAAGATTATAATTTTCATATGTCTTAAAGATAACGCACTAAAGATAAAAAAGACCATTTCTGTGATCCGTCCTTTGGATCTACAGCCAAGTATAGTAATATCACAACCTTTCCTGCTTAGAACTCTGTAAATCTGTCTTCTCGGCACAACATTTTATGGTTATATAACTCCTGTATTTTACATAAAATTTTTAATGCCCAAAGTAAATTATGTATTCTACACCTGCATTCCCTGGGGAGATTTACATGCACCGTATAAATGACTTTACACTGCTTAAGCAATACCAATCATAAGTTATGCAGGAAACATTAAAATCCCCTTCTCATAACAATGGTTTACCATGAAAGCAATGTATTTTGTACAGCAGTGTAATTACAACATACATCAATAGTGCTATAACTAGATGCTTGGCTTTTTTTGTGCTTCATACACTTTTAATGACTTTCTCTGCGCAGAATACAGCATTTAAATTAAAAAATTAAAAATTTAGAAGTAGATTGCATCTCTCCGGTACAGATAGGACAGTATTCATTCCCAGGGGGGCCATTTGTAAGTAAATACTGATCTGATACTGGCCAGATAATGTGCCTTTGGTTAATTGCGCTATTACAAATATTTTGAGCCCAGGTCTCCCAGTGTCACTATTCGGTATTAAATATTCATAACGCCTTTTATTTTAACACTTCCTCTCTTTGTTTTACCATGTCGGCTGCTACTTAACAGTTTGCCCAGATGTCAAGCAGGGCCGAGTCTATGCATACATAATACCCAACCTCTGGAAGCGATTGGAGATTTGTGTCCTGAGAGCTGTCTGCAAAACAGCAGGAACGTTACTTTGGCAATAAATATATGCGTGAACTGCTATGTATTATTCAGATTAGTGTTAGTTCAGGGCTCAACCTAAACTTTTATGATACTATGAAAAAGCACAACGTACAACTAAACCTAGTATTACTACACCATGGTTTTTCTCGTCGTGCTTAAAAATTATATATAAAAAATAATCAAATTAATACATAGAGTTGTTGCTTTTTAAAATTGATTATTTAGAGTAGAGGTGGGAAACCTCAGGCCCATGAACCGCAAGCGGCCCTCTATGATCTTTTCTGTCTTCATTGGACAGATTTCTGGGGCCACTATGTTTGGACTAGTAGCCGCATTGACAGCCTTTAAATCCAGTTTCCTAGTGATTGCTATGCCCCAACCTCAGCTTCCCCAGTGATGTATTTATCCCCAGCTTCTCCTATGATGTCTATGGCAAAACTGGAAAAGCAGTTGAGAACCGACATAATCAATGTCACCTAACATCACAGCCACTTCAAAGAGAAGCAGCCCCAGCCACTACAGTAAGTGTGAGTTGATTGTTTAATGAACTATCAGAGGGGAATTTTCAAGTTGATAATTTTGTGTGGCCCCTGAAGGATGGTAGAGATTTCCAAATGACTGTTAGCAGATATATGTTCGCCACCCCTGATTTACAGGGTCAAACTGACCCATCAAAACATCTAGCACTGGGCCTAGGCCGGCAGAAGACAATCATATCTAACACCGGCACTGGGGCAAGCTTCCAATAATTTGGGCTTCAGTTAGGAGGGGGTTACATTGCACTGCTGTCTCCAAATGGACAACATCTATTGAGTTTCTTCAACATGTGGTTTATTCAACACGTTTTGGAGATTTCTCCATCAGGAAATGATCACATTACCTTTCCTAATGAAGGGTAAATCTCCAAAATGTGTCACATAAACCACATATTGAAGAAACTCGATAGATGTTGTCCATTTGGAGACGGCAGTGCGATTGAACCCCCTCCTTACTGAGGTCACTGTATCTATTATATTGGAACTGCAGCAGCTGTTTTTTAACACAGGCAATTTTCAGAGGTTGTGGCTTTACACAACCTAACCAGGTGAGCAGCAATTGTCATCAAATAATGACAGAGTACTTACAGACTAAACCCTATTGGACTTTTATATTCAAATTTTCTTTCAGTAGGGTAATTTCATGCAGCCTTACTCCAGTTTGTGTATTAATTAATGCCAATGACCAACAGTCTTAAAGGGAATTGACATGCCCCCCAGGGCTGTGGGATACTCGGAAGCGGGCTACAGTACTGCTGGGGAGTCACAGAGGTCGAGACCGGCTACGTGAACCTGGCAGTGTGCATAAAAGTTTGGGGGGCTTACGGTTTTGGGGATTAAAGGCGTGATGCCACCTGGATGTTCAGCTATTGATGGCCAACGCTGCAGTGTGGGACCTCTGGTGACAATGGAAACGCAGCTAAGGTGATATCGCTCCCCACGAGTGGAGAGGTTCACCAAGGCAACCGGTATAGTCTATGGCGGTGGTAGGCTGTTGGGGTGCAGAAATGAGGGCGCGGAATAACCGACAGACACACAGTATGTAGTCTCCTGTAGTTTTACTGGTAGTTGCAGGTTCAAACCAAGACACTGTCCACAGAAGATCTTATGAATCCAGGTGGCCTGGAAGCAAGTTGGGGATCTCATCACCTGGTGAGTTCTGAGGCCTCCCTGCTGTGCTCCTCTTTGCATGTCCTGGATACCTGTTGCTAAGGTGAGACCCTATCCTCCTGCTGGTAAGTCTCTCACCCGGTTGGCAGGCAGCTCAATCTCTTCTCTGGCACCACTCCTCTGGCGACTGTCCTGAGTTCTCAGGTGCTGCTGTGCCTCCAAGTGCTTTGGTGTGGCTGGGAGACGTGGAGTCTCCCATCCTCCAGTTTTGGCTGCTGGGTTGGTGGTACCCGCACAACCTCGAACTCCAATGTGTGTTTCTGGCACTCTGCTCTCGGGTGAGCTAGTAACTGGCTCCATTCCCCAGGCCCTCTTGTCTCCTTCCTCAGACCCTCTCTTACGGGTTCATCACACTAGCTGCACTCTCGCACTCTACTTTGCCTGGGATGAGCCTTGCACTGCTCCAGTCCACAGGACATCTTCACAGTCCTCCTAGGAAGTGAACTAACTAACTCTGCCCCCAGGCCGGAATTATAGGTAGAATTATAGGGGAGCTCCCCTGAACCTGGGTTCTGAACTCTCCGTTCTGGTCTGGAGTCAGGAAAGGTGTTGCATACTGTGGCCTTACCTTGTGTGAATACCCCTTCTTGCTTCCAAGCATGACATCACCTCCCGAAGGAGGCAATGCCAGACTCTGGTGTGCCACATTTCCCCCTAGTGAAATTCAATACTCCTGGACTGAGGAAACATTTTTAGAAACAACAATAGTAAAATGTACAAAGTCTCTAAAATTACAATATAATCTGCCAAACACAGTTATAACGTCGCTTAGTCCTTCCACCGTTGTCTGATAGGGAACATTATACAAAATTGTGTTGACCACACCCAGTCCTGTGGTTTATTGGTCCATTTTAAATTACATGTTAAAAAATGCTCAAAGTTTATATAGTAAGTCCTGTAGGCTTGGTACGGTTGGTGGTTGCTTATTTACATGGTTACATGAAAACAAAACATATTTATATTTTAACCTGGTTAAACTGTTCACTTAACTTACTTACAGTCCCTGTAATGTGCTGGGATCTGACGTCTGTTACCACGAGTGGATGTACGCAGTACAGGTATCTCTGGTTGTCTGCTCTGGTCTCTAGTGTCTTCTGCTGGTGTTGTGGGTGTACTAGTCACAATTCTATGTTTGGACCTACGTAGCATAGGTATACCAGAGTGTCGTCTTAGTGTCACGCTGGGAGTGGGGAAGACACCCAGCGTAGGATAACGACGGGGGGGGGGGAATAAGGAGTCCCTAACGCTAAGGGCACAAGAAGGAGACGGTGACCCCTAGACTTCCTAGAGCTGACCCTGTCTGCCCTAACGTCCCTATACAGTCTCCTCAACTGTCGCCGACCACGAACCTCGTCCCTCTCTGATCCTAGCACTATCTTATCTAAGGATCAGATGGAGAGGTTCACTAGACCCCTCCACTATCAACTAAAGACAAACACCAGGGAAGACAGACATTTGGGAAAAGGAAACACTTATCTGACAGCAGAACTCAGCAACCTCCACAACCTCAGCGTCTGCTGGAGCAAGGATAATGAGTGCACAAGGAACTATCACCTGCACCGAGGAAGGGTAATGAACCTCCTTATAAAGGTGGAAGGAATCTGCTGGGTCCTAGTGACCCACCATATTGGTGGATAAAACCAGACCGAGCACAAGACCTCCACAGCCGTCCCCCCATAACAGCGAGATCCCCTCACACCCTCTCTCCATCTACACAGAAGGTAAATGCCCCTGAAAGAGACGGACCATCCTCCCCCATTATGGCTGGTGGGCCACACGCTGGGATCGTCTGTGCGTGGCCTCCACCCTGTCATCCGTGCCACCCGTGACACTTAGACTCACCACGGAATTGACAGATTCACTGCTAGCAGGGGGTTGACTCTCTTGTTCCACTGCAGCTGGTGGTTCTTCAGGTAGTTCTGGAGTCTCAACTGGTTCAGGTATGACAAGCTGAGGAAAAGTCAATACAAGTACTACGATTGCTCCATTCACTTGTGTTCACGACTTGGGAAAGTCTCCAAGAACGGTATGAATAAACTTTTTCTTTGGGTTGAAGTATATCTTGGACTTCCTCTCTATTTCTTAATTGGTCAGGGCATTTCTTTAGATGGTCTCTTGAAACTGCCACTGAGGTCTCTCCTCCATCCCTACTGTTCAGACGTACTATGGCATTGTCAAAATTCAAAAGCAATACAGTGTATGACTCTGCCTCCCAGTAGTCATCCAGTTTATGCATCCTTCTTTTTCTCTTTAAGACTTGTTCTCCAGGTGTTAAGGGAACTTCAGGTGGGTGTTTCTTATAGGCTTTCTTTTGCCTTTCTCTTGCTTTGAACAGGTTTTTCTATACGCACTCTTGCACTCTTGCACTTTACGGTACTATTGTTGCCATTCGGTATCCCAATCTGTATGGTGGGTTTGTCTCAGGTATTAGGACTCCAATGTCTATGTCCATGGGCAGCTTGCCAGGTCTTGCCCTCATCAGGTAGGCAGGAGTACAGTTCGTGGAGTTCACAGGAATATGATTGCCAGATTTAGTGGACTTATACAACTTTTCTGGGCACATACTTCTTTCTTCCAGTGGCAGTGTCTTCAACAGGTTTATCACTACCTGATTCATCTTCCCGCACATGCCATTGGTCTGTGGGTGTTACGGTGTTATTCTAATTTTCTTGCATCCGTACAAGTTGCAAAACTCCTGGAACACCTCTGCCTCGAACGCTGGATCATGATCTGTAAGAACGTGTTCAGAGTAGCCATGGGGTTTGCAGAAATGGATTTGAAAGGCCCTAGCACCTGTCTTTGCTGTTAGGTTTTTCACTAGCAGTACTACCAAGAAATGGGAATAGCCCGACCGGCTGGAGGTCAGTTTCATTTGGTCCAAGGCTATGAGTTCAAGAGGCTGCCTGGTGACAATAGGCTGTAGGGAGCTCTCTGTCTGTCACGATTCTTCCTCTGCAGGTTGCACGGGCCACAGTCACTGCACCATTTCTCGATAGCCTTCCTCATGCCATCCCAGTAGAATCATTCATGCAACAGAACTTCTATCTTCTTCCACCCGAAGTGCCCTGCCCAATCGTGGTATGCCTCTAGGATCATCTGGACATCTCTCTTCGGGACCACTATCTGCCAGACCAGTTCATGGGTTCGTGCGTTGATATGCCGCCTGCACAGTTTACCCCTATAGATAAATAGTTTGCTTTTTTCTCTCCACAACTGTTGTGTCTCTTGCGGAGCATCTGGACCAGGGTGTGAGTTGGCTTGTGTCAACAAATCCTTGACTAAGCGGATGGCTGAGTCGCTATCTTGTGTCTCGGCCCAACTATGGTGGGGTAACAAGTTGAACGTGGCTTCTTGGATGACAGGCCGCTTGTCTCTCACACCATGGGAACACTGGGATGCAGTGTTGCGGTGAAAAGCCAGTAGCTCTATCTCTTCCAGCTCCTCCGGGTCTTCTCCCCCATCTGGCAAGTTGGGCATCCGTGACAGCGCATCAGCTTTGGCGTTCTTATGCCCTGCCTGGTACTTGATGGTAAAGTTGTAATTGTATAACCAGACCATCTATCACTGTTCCAGTGCACCTAGCTTTGTGGTTTTTAAATGGGTCAGTGGATTATTGTCCGTATAGATAGTAAACTTCACCAGGTAATGTTTAAAGCGTTCAGTTACAGCCCAGACTGTGGCAAGAAACTTTAGCTTTAAGGAGCTATAGTTGTCAGGTTTTTTTTCTGTAGGACAGAGCTTCATGCTGGCATAGGCAGTCACTCTCTCCTTGCCTCTCTGCACCTGGGACAACACGGCTCCCAATCCCACGTTGCTCACATCTGCGTAAAGCACAAATGGTTGGCCATAGTCAGGGTAGACCAGGATCTCATCCCTCGTAAGGGCCCACTTCAACTGGGTGAAGGAGTCTTCTCTACTACTTCTCTACTCTGTTGTCCCATACAAACGGAGACTCGGGTTCTTGACCTTCTTGGATTGGCCCACCAGGAGGTCTTGAAATGGCGCTGCTATCTTTGTGAAGCCCTTGATAAACCTCCGGTAGTAGTCTACCAGTCCCAGAAACTGTCGTACTTCTTTGTTGGTAGTGGGCCTCGACCAGTCCCTGATCACGGTGATGTTATCAGGGTCTGGTGCCATACCTTCAGTGCTGACCACGTGTCTTAGGTACTGTACCCTAAGCTTCAGTAAGTGGCACTTTGTCGGCTTCACTTTCATGCCAAAATTAAATAATGCCTCGAACACTTCAGCCAGGTGCTTCAGATGGTTTTCATACGTCTTAGAGTAGACGATTACGTCATCCAGGTACAGTAACACGGTTTCAAAGTTTCTATGCCCCAGGCAACACTCTGGAATACTCCCAGTGCATTGCAGAGTCCAAACGGCATGCAGTAAAACTCACAGAGACCCATCGGTGTTGTGAATGGGGTCTTCTCTCTGTCCGCCTCTGCCATGGGAATTGTTGTGAATTCATTGATGAAGAATTCTGGTTGTGGGCTCCCTCCTGTGGTTATTGCTGGTGATGCAGCTGGCTGTGTTTTGGAGAGTTCCACAGCTGATCCTGATGATTGGCAGTCTGCTTCGGATTGGAGCATATAGGTGGTTTGGAGCTGATCAACCTCTGCCAGTTGTAATAGTTCCTGGAGGTTTCCACACCTCTCCCTGGTTTCTTCCTGCCCTGCTGAATCCTTGCAAGCTAAATGGTTTTTGTTATTTTGTGGCACACATGTTGTGTGCTTAAGGATCTGCTTATTGCTTGTTTTGCTCTGAGTTGTGGGTTTGATATTTAGTCTGCATATTTGTTTACTTGCTCTCAGGAAGTTTTCTTCCTAGGTATGAATTGCTATTCACTGTTGTCATCTACTTCCAGTTCTGCTGGTGTTAGTATCTATTTATTCTAGTTTGATTCACAGACGTTCCTGCAGATATAGAAGGCAGACTCAGGGTAATTTTTGGGCACTATCTGCTGTTGGAGGTTTTTGATAGTATTTTAATACTGACCACAATAGTATTCCATCCTGTCTTTACTATCTAGATAGTGTGGCCTCTCTTGCTAAACTCTATTATCCACCTGTGTGTTTTTCCTCTCTTGTTTCCCAGTCAATATTCGTGGGAGGCTTGCTATTCTTTTGGGGTTCTGCTCTAAGGCAAGATAGACTTTTCTGTTTAGATCTATAGGGGTAGCTAGTTCTCTGGCCGTGTCGAGGTGTCTAGGGTATGGTTAGTTACATCCCACGGCTACTTCTAGTTGCGGTATTTAGTCAGGGATTGTGGTCAGTACAGTTGCCAACTACTTCTGTGAAGTCTTTTTATGTTACTCCAAGGTCATCGGATCATAACAGGGAATCTGCCAATACCCACTGGTGAAATCTAAGGTGGAAAAATAGTTAGCAGTTCTCAGTGAAGCTACTGATTCTTCAATTCTGGGCAATGGGTAAGTATCCTTATGTCCTTATGTGTAATGCAATTAACCTACCTGTAGTCAACACACATTCTCATTGCACCATCTTTTTTATTTACCAGAACTAATGGAGCTGCCCAAGGGAAACAACTATCTTTGATCACCCCAGCCTCCTTCATTTCCTGTAACATCCCTTTGGTACATTGAGTGAGCTGGTGGTACAGGCCGGTACCTCTCTTTAATGGGCGGATGGTCTCCAGTGGGGATATAATGTTGTATCCCTTTTACCTTCCCAAAGTCTAAAGGATGTTTAGTAAAGACCCATTCATATTCTTGAACTACCCGGTAAACTCCGTACTTTTGGTGCGAAGTGGTGGAGTCAGTGCCTACGTGTAGCTTCTAACACCAGTCCTCCAGCTGCCCCTCAAAACTGTTGTCCTCTGCCTGGTCGGACGGAATCAAAGGTTCCATTGCCGTCATTGCATTGTTAGTGACAGTGAACAGCTTAGCAATGGTATCATACCGAGGTAGTTGTCCTTTTCTTTTCCACAGTTCAAGATACGTACAGGTACCCTCTACTTGCAGACATCGACTACCCCCGGCTGTCAGGACAGTGGGCCTACTGTCTGACTACACAGGCTCCACCAGGGCCTGATAGTCTTGACACCTAAGACCTATTGCTGCCCTACACCAGATTAAGGTTTAACTTCTCGGGGGAATTGCAATGGGGAACGGGTCACTTACTCTCACACTGCCGACTTATCCACCAGACAGCTACTCCTGCTGCCTCTGCATCAAGGCCTTTATCTCTTTCTTCAGGACTCTCTGCTGTGGTGCTGGCAGTTTCAGCAACCTGTTGTAACAAAGCAATAATTTCTCCTAGACAATTCTCAATTACATTAGTGCCTAGAGTAATCATTGGGTTACATTCTCGCCGGTCAACATCAACAATTATCATTCCCTGGGCGTTTAGTTCTGCATGCCCCACCTTAATGGTCACATCTTTGAACTCCACTTGCACCAGAGGTTGACCATTGCTGGCGTATATTGTAAAACTATCATCTGGGCAACGAGTGAGGTCAGAGTCGGGCCAGTACTGTTTATAAAGGATATAAGGCATCATCGTCACCTGCTAACAAGTGTCCAGTAAAGCATTCATGGGGATGCCATCCAGCATCACAGGCAGGACTGGTCATCCTCCTACATACCTGTCACGCCAGTTCTGTGGGCCAGGTCATCTCATTCCTGGGGGTAGCCCGCTGACTTAGGGATTGCTCGTTTAAATTCCAAAATCTTGCTATGTGGCCCGCTTTGTTGCAGTGGCGGCAAATGGGTTGTCCTGAAGAATCATAGTGATCGCTAGCTCGTCCTCTGGTTGATGGATTCCTCCTCTTGCGTAGCCACAGGACGTCATCAGTGCTGGAGGCCAACTGTATCTTCTCCGATGGTTGAGCCTCTGCATGGACTGTACAGCCTTTGCTAGTTCAGCCATGTTTGTTGGTTAGCTACAGCACCTGCAATCTTAAATCATCAGGGTGACAGTCTCTAGAGTCTGTGCACTGGCCCCAACTGTGGCCGGCGAAGATGACGCCATCTCCAGGTAGTACGTTAGAACCAGTCGCAGTGAGGGTGATGTGCTACTCGCAGTTGGTTGTCGCAGCATTCAAATGGCCCAGTCTTTAAAGTGTACAAAAGTCCAGGTCAGGGTTTTATAGTGCCAATATGCATAGCTGAGTCCGGTGGGCATAAGACTGGAGCCCTTCAATAAACTGCTCAGTCAACAGCTTGTTTTAATCTCGTGCACTGTCGGGATCTACCTGTTTCATGGCCCTCAGCGCCTCTTGGAGATTAATGCATAGTCCCGTATACTGTCCTGCATCCGGTTGTTTGCACCCATAAAACCTCATTTTAATTTCCACTGCAGTACGGGTGTCTAAGGCTTCCTTCAACCTGGCTAAGATTTGTTCTTTTGTCAGTGTCCAGCCAGGACTTTACCTCTCTTTGGGCTGCACCAGTCAATTGTCCTATTAGAATGATAACTTTCTGACTCTCAGTCAGGGAATACACTTCAAACAAACTTTTCAGTCTCTCCTTTAAATCGGTCAGAGTGTCCAATTCCCCTAAATATTGCAGTAACCATTTTGGAATATACGGCATCGAGAATGGCATGACTGGTTCTGAGGCTATGGCTGCGACCGGGACTTCGGCTGGGGCTGAAACTGGGTCTGCAGCGGCTACTGGGGCTGTGGTGGCATCTGGGGCTACGACCAGGACCACCACAGATTCTTCTCCCCTCTGGACAGGACATCTTTCTCCCCCCTAGTGAACTGCAGCCAGGTTCTCAGTCTCTGTCGGCTTATCAGTCTTCGACTCCACAGGCGGGAGATCGAGTGTACAGGGGATTTCCGGATCAAGGCCTCCTGCGTCCAGCTGGCTGACATCAGGGCGCGGGGCAGGGTTCCTCTTTGTGCCCTTTCTAAGGTTCCGCCCACGACATCACACCCCTTTTGGCTTCCCGTGTTTCGCGTAGTAATGGAGGCTATCACTCAGTTCAATAAAAAGTCTATGGCACACAGTAGCCGATGACAACAGGCACGAAATCCTGTGCATGATGCCAGGAAGATGACACACCCCTCAGGGCTGTGGGATACTTGGAACCGGGCTACAGTACTGCTGGGGAGTCACAGGGGTTGAGACCTGGCTCTGTGACCCTGGCGATGTCCATAAAAGTTCAGGGATATGGTTTTGGGCGTTAAAGTAGTAACACCACCCATGATGTTCGGCTATTGAAGGCCAACGCTGCAGTGTGGGACCTCTGGGGATGATGGAAACGCAGCTAAGGTGATATCGCTCCCATGGATGGAGTGGTTCCCCAGGGCATCCGGTATAGTCTATGGTGATGCTAGGCCATTGAGGTGCAGGACTGAGGGTGCAGAATAACCGACAGACACACAGTATGTAGTCTCCTGTACCTTTATTGGTAGTTGCAGGTTTAAACCAAGACACGGTCCACAGGAGATGTTATGAATCCAGGTGGCCTGGAAGCAAGTTGGGGATCTCCTCACCCATTAAGGTTTGAGGCCTCCCTGCTGTGGTCTTCTTTGCTGGTCCTGGCTACCTGTAGCTAAGCTGTGAACCTCTCCTCCTGCTAGTAAGTCTCTCAACCGGTTGGCAGGCAGCTCAAGCCCTTCTCTGGCACCACTCTTCTGGCAACTTTCCCTGAGCTCTCAGGTGCTGCTGTGCCTCCAGGTGCATTGGTGTGGCTGGGAGAAATGAAGTCTCCTGTCCTCTGGTTTTGGCTGCTGGGTTGGTGGTACCCGCACAACGTCAGACTCCGGTGTCTGTTTCTGGCGCTCTGCTCTGAGCCGGTAACTGCCTCCACTCCCAGGCCCTCTTCTCTCTTTCCTCAGACCCTCTCCTAAGGGTCCGTCACGTTTGCTGCACTCTCACTCTCTACTTTGCGTGGCACGAGCCTGAAACTGCTCCAGTCCACAGGACGTCTTCACAGTCCTCCTAGGAAGTGAACTAACTAACACCGCCCCAGGCCCCAATTTATAGGGGAGCTCCCCTGGGATCTGAGCTCCCCCTACTGGTCTGGAGTCAGGAAAAGTGTTGCATGCTGTGGGTTTACCTGGTGTGGATACCCTTTCTTGCTTCCAAGCATTACATCACCCCCCGAGGGAGGCAATGCCATTGTGGCAACCGGACTCTCAGGTGCCACAGAATCTGTCACCAGATTTTTGCTGTTCCATCTGAGAGCAGGAGAGCAGTATGATCCAGTTGCAGAGACCCTGGTTCCAGTGATGTATCACCTACTAGACTGCAATTTTGATTAAACACTGTTTTTTCTGGAAGAAGTCTAAAGTGCCTAATGAAAGTGTTCACCCCCTTTGGCTTTTTACCTATTTTGTTTCATTACAACCTGTGTTTAAATATTTTTGTAATCCAATTTGTGTGTGATGCACCAGCATTGCATAGTTAGGGAAGTGAATTGAAAAAAAAATATAGGCAAAAATTAAAAATATGGAATAAAAAAATAAAAAATGTATATGTGCATATGTATTCACTCCTTTTGCTATGAAGCTCCTAAAAATTTCTGGTGGAAGCAATTCCCTTCATAAGTCGCATGCATATTGAAAGGAAGTCCCCTTGTGTGCAATCTAAGTGTCATTTGGTCGGTCAGTATACACAACCTTTTCTGAAAACCACAGAGGCTACAACACTATTAATCAAGAGGCACCACTAACCAAACTACACCATGAAGACCAAGGAGATCTCCAAACAAAGACAATATTTTTGAGAAGTACAAGTCAGGGTTGGGTTCTAAAATAATATCCCAATCTCTGATATGATCCCAGAGCACCATCAAAGCCCTCATCATCAAATGGAAGAACATGGTGCCACAACAAACCTGCGCAGAGATGGCCACCCACCAAACTTTAAGTCTGGGCAAGGAGGACATTAATCAGAGAGGCAGCACAGAGAACAAGGGTAATCCTAAAGAAGCTGCAGACTTCCTAAGCAGAACCTGAAGTATCTGTCCATACGACCACAATAAGCTGTACACTCCGCAGAGCTGTCCTTTATAGAAAAGTGGTTAGAAAAAAGTATTTACTTACAGCCAAAAATTGGAAGGCTTATTTTGAGTTTGCAAAAAGACATGTGGTAGACTCCCCAAATGTATGGAGGAAGGTGCTGTAGTCAGATTAGGCCAAAATTTTACTTTTTGGCCACCAAGGTAAGCGCTATGTCTGGTGTCAAACCAAAACAGCGCATCACGCCAATAACGCCATGCCCATTGTGATAGACAAAAATTAGGAGGAAATAAGAAAACATATAGGGTCTTATCTGATATACACATGAAATAAAAACCTTGGAAAGGCTCACCTTAACTGGTTATGATGGTCACAACCACTATCATAGCATCCAATGGCTGCTGCAAACCCATGTACACTAATAAACAAGAAGGAAGAATGTGTGTATAACCAGGATCAACCATGCTCTAACACAATATACCGTATATACTCGTGTATAAGCCGAGTTTTTCAGCCCAAAAATTGGGCTGAAAAGTACCCCCCTCGGCTTATACGCGAGTCAGTGCTGTATACCGATGTATACATCGGTACATACCGATGTATACATCGGTATACAGCAGCCCCCGCATCCCCAGCAATGCAGGGCCCCCCCAGGGTCTCTCCGGTCACCTGTAAAGCAAGCTATACTTATCAGTGTCCCGCTCGCACCCGCCGCTGCCGACATCCACGATCCTCCATCTTCATGCGACTCCTCTTCCTGTTTCTGTGCGCGTCGCCGGCAATGACGTCATTCCCGGCGACGCGCACAGGAAACAGGAAGAGGAGTCGCATGAAGATGGAGGATCGTGGATGTCGGCAGCGGCGGGTGCGAGCGGGACACTGATAAGTATAGCTTGCTTTACAGGTGACCGGAGAGACGCTGGGGGGGGCCTGCATTACTGGGGCTGCCTGTATACTACCGCTGGGGCTGCTATATACCTCTGGGGCACTGTATACTACCACTGGGGCTGCTATATACCTCTGGGGCACTGTATACTACCACTGGGGCTGCTATATACCTCTGGGGCCCTGTATACTACCACTGGGGCTGCTATATACCTCTGGGGCACTGTATACTACCACTGGGGCTGCTATATACCTCTGGGGCCCTGTATACTACCACTGGGGCTGCTATATACCTCTGGGGCCCTGTATACTACCACTGGGGCTGCTATATACCTCTGGGCACTGTATACTACCACTGGGGCTGCTATATACCTCTGGGGCCCTGTATACTACCACTGGGGCTGCTATATACCTCTGGGGCACTGTATACTACCACTGGGGCTGCTATATACCTCTGGGGCCCTGTATACTACCACTGGGGCTGCTATATACCTCTGGGGCACTGTATACTACCACTGGGGCTGCTATATACCTCTGGGGCCCTGTATACTACCACTGGGGCTGCTATATACCTCTGGGGCCCTGTATACTACCACTGGGGCTGTATATACTACCACTGGGGCTGTATATACTACTGGGGCTGCGTGTATACTACCACTGGGGCTGCTGTATCTACCTCTGGGACTGGTGTATACCACACTGCTGGGGGCTGTATACTTGTGCTAGGGTCCACCCTCGGCTTATACACGAGTCAATAGATTTTCCCAGGTTTTGGGGCAAAAGTAGGGGGGTCGGCTTATACACGGGTCGGCTTATACACGAGTATATACGGTAACTGAAAAATTGTTATCTTTATTGAAAAAGGACATACAAGATAAAAACCATTTAAAAAAAAGTGTATACAAACACTTGCACATCTTACAAGACCGCAGCACAGTGAAATACAGATAATGTCTCAGGATATGATATCCTGACTGAGGTTCAATTGAGGCTTCAAAAATGACCGCTGAACAATAGTAAATACATCAATCAATCCAGTTTATCATGACTCAATGATAGGTTTGTGTTATATATAGCTCCCAAGACTGGGAAGATGTCAAAAAACAACCAAGAAAAAGAAATCAAAATTTTTGTCATGCATGAATTAGAAGAAATCAATAGAAAAACAGAAAATGGAGGTAGCATACGACAATGGACATAGGCATAGGAGCCTCAATAAGGTCAAGATGACACCCCAATAAGAACAGTAGGATTCAGAAAGTAATAGTGTGTGAACACATCTCTGTCCTGAACGGAAATTACCAAATAGTCCTGGGTTCAAAGACCGTGGTATATATCATCCTAATGTAAGGAACCACCCATTATTTGCCATCCTGAATGCAATACACAAACAATTGCTCTGAGATAAATATATGATAAACATCTGTTTGCAAAAGGGTTGTATACAGGGAACCCTTTGAGAGATACCTAGAAGGTGTCCATGGAACCTGTAGAGAAAGATATGGACACCTGGTAAGAAAAGCGGTAATAAAGCAGAAGCCAGAGGAATCCCTCTGATATACCTTGGCTGGCTGCGGGCTGGAAGGATCCGAGTTCCAGGTCCTGCAAACCTGATGGAGGTTGCGGTAGTATGAAATACTGTTTCAGCCTGTCAGTGATTTGAGACTGAGACGGAGGTTCCCCTTCCAGCAAGACAATGACACAAAGCATACTGCTAAAGCAACATCAAGTATTGGAAGAGAAAATGTATAAATGTTTTTAAGTGGTATAGTCAAAACCTAAACCTTAATCCAATTGAAAATCCCCCAAAAAATTTCAGTCAGACCTGAAGATTGCTGTTCATCAGAAGAAGCTATGTAATTTGAAACCGCTGGAGCAGGTTTGCTTTGAGGAATGGGCAAAAACTCCCAGTGGTAAGATGTGGAAAGAACTCACCAAAATGACAGCCATGAAAAACATCCATTGCACTTAGCAGGAGGCTGTTAGCTCCACTGAGAGGCAACACAGGTGTCTTAATACCAGTGCACAATCTCCTGCAACCAGCCAAACATTGGGGGTGTTTGTGTCACCTGAGACCAGTCATGTTATGGAGGAGGTGATTGGTGGTATTTATAGACACAAAGTTACCATAGGGCGTCAGTCACACAAGCACGTGTAATGTAGAGTGTCAGTATGCAGCCTGTTGGTCACGCCCACACTATTAGATCAGGCGGGCTGCCCCGCTCCATGTACATGCATCACACAAATGACAGACGCCCCCCAGAGGAGGATGTGAGTTTTTTCTGAATTTTTTGTCCTAAGATGTGGAAAGCTCAAATCCTGCAAAATGCAGATAATGCAGTGTGAGAAAGCATTATAGGCAGGTGCAGATACAGAAAAAAGAGGGAGCCTGTATAGAAAAACCAGTATTTGGGCTCTTTTCAGTCCAATAATGTGTCTGCTATAATAATAATAATAATAATTTTTTTTCGTTTACACACGCTATTCTATATGGTAGAAGTTGATAGAAGTGATAGAAGTTGCTTGCTGCTGTTGAGGTGGATGTGGGCCCCATAATCTTTTGGGCCCTTTTGGTACACAGGTAGCACCAATGTAATTTTTGTAGACTGCACTGAAGTGATTAGGATCTGAACTGCAAGTCTCTAAAACACCAAGTACACCTTGTATGGAGTTGTGCTGTTCACACAATGAACAATTTGCACAGTATGTTACTGTGGAAGCTAAAAACAGCTGATCGTTGATGTATCAAGTGAGAATCTCCACTGATCAGATATCGGTAACCTACCAAGGGATAGGTCATGAATATCTAAGGCCTGTTTCATATTTGCGTTTGTCAACACAGCGTACTGAACGCAGCCAAACGCATGCGCACGGCATTCCCATGTTTAACATGGGAATGCATGGTGCCTGCGATTAGCTGCGTTCAGTTGCGGTTGTGTTCGGATGCACATAATTTGTGTGCCCTCCTCTGCCCTCCGAATGCAGCCTGTTACATTTTTTGTGCGTTCACAGGCGCTTGTTTTATCAGCAAGCGCCCACAAGTGCACACAAATTGCATTGATTTCAATGGATCTGCAGTGTCTTCCGCATGACAGCGCAGGAGAATGCTGTGGATCACATTGAAATCTCTCTTGGTGGCCACCGCTGATCTCCCGGGAGATCAGCGGCGGCCACCGGGACATCAGCCGGAGCAGCCGCTGATGTCCTGGGCACGGCTGCCACTAATCTCCCGACAGTATCGGCACGGGAGATTTGAAGAAACAGCTGATCTGACAGCTGTTTAAACGCCCTGCGCCGGCATCACCTCTTCGGTGTTGGTGCGGGAGATTTAAACAGCTGTCAGATCAGCTGTTTCTTCAAATCTCCCCTGCAGACACTGTTGGGAGATCTCTGCCACTGATTTCCACCTTCCGTCCGCCGCCGAGATCGCTGATTGGCTGGCCGGGCACCATACTGATGTGAACGCATGTGGTGATTCTCCGCTGCGTTCACATCAGTATGGCAGCGTTTTCAATGTGTTTGCGTCTGCATGCCCTCCGCATGCAGACACAAACGCAAATGGGAAAGCAGCCTTAGTCATCTCGCAGTGAATGAGACCTCATAGTGAAGTTGACTAATAAATAGTTATCACTATGATTAAAAAATGAATTCCTCTGGCCAAATTTTGTGTCGTAGAGCTGTTTCTCTTTTATTCCCACATATATTAACAATATTTTTTTGTTTGCTCATTCTTTGTTAAAAAAAAAAAAAAGATAAGACTGTTTGTCACTTTTACTGAAAAACATGCAAAAAATTAAGCAGCAAAAATTGTTCCTGGAGAAATTATGGTATGACTTGTGTGGATGAAACATGTTGTAGCACTAAGGGGCCCTTTTTAGCTCCAAACCCAAGAGCCCCAATCTGCAATAAGCCTGAAGCCGGTTAGTTGTATGAATAGTTGTCACGACTATCTCCTATCATTATTAGACGTGTGACAGCTTTGCGATCTGAGCTTCACATGAACCTGTGAGCCTCTAGACTTTAAATATTATTGCTTTCTTTTGGAGCGATAAGGGCTAATGTCATTTTTCTTTCTGGTAGATCCTCTTTACTTTATCTCAGCCTCTGCCAGTTTGTGACCACTCCTCTTCCCTTTAAATAGTCACATGGTCCATCACATGATGGTGGTAATAGATTCATTCTATACTGACCACCGTGGAGGGAAGAAGTCTCTAGTGGCTGCTGGAGATCTGCAGCTGAGTTCTGTTGTTGGAGCCATGTCATCTGCAGTCCTGGTGTTTGGCTGCAGAATTGAAGTTTGTTTCATGTCTTTTGTCTATATGGCCCCATCTGTCCTCCTTCTGTAGCGACCGATGGTAAGGCCGCGGGTGTGTGTGTATGATCTTTCTCAACAGAATCCCCATACTCAGATTTAACCGGTAGTAACATTTCTTTACTGTAAAACATGTCTATAACACAGTCAACTGATCTAGCTGCACACATGTATATGGTGGGGTCTCTGGATCTTCACTTCTTCCGGGTACGCAGCTAGCAAAGAAAAAAACACAACAATGGAGATAACTTTCCCTAACTTTCCCTAAAATCACGTACCAGTCTATCACAGAAGAAGGTGTCGCTCCCACGTAGCAGGCCTGGGGATCTCACGATGACGGGTCCCGGTGCAGCGCTGAAGGGGGAAACTCCTCAGTCTTCTTCTGTGGTCTCCTTCCGCAGGTAACAGAATCTTTCTTTGTTAGTCTCTCCCAGTCTCAGGGCACACCGAGCAGCAGACGGGAGCCCACAGCAGCACAGAAGTCTTTCTCAGTCTCGGGGCAAACCGATGAGCAGAAGGGAGATCACAGTAGCACAGATGGCTCCCTTATGTCAGTCACAGCCCCTGCACATGTAATCCAGTGGCAATGTCCTGAATTCCGGAGGCAATGTCCTGAATTTGAGTGGGACCCTCGGTAAGGCAAGGTCCTGCAGACCGGGGGTTGCAGCAACGATCTTCACAGGGTATTTCTTCCCAAGAATCTGGCTGCAAAAGAGCCCTATGTCTGTCCTGGCTGCGCTCTCTGGATCTGCACTGTTTTTCTGCTTTCACTTCCTGGGTAAACAACAGAGATGGTGGGGGCTTTCCACCCTCTGTGATTGTACAGTCCACTGATGCCCCCTGGTGGACAAGTGCGGACTGTGCACAGTTCATTTCAGTGTCAATTTCAATAATACAATCTGAAGTGTACACCTCATTACATACCCCCCCACTTAAAGGTTGGCAGTCCCTGTCAACTACCGTCGGTTCCCAGGCGGCGATGACTGTAGTTGTCACAGGGGTCGGTTGAGAAGTGGGCCATACATACTGGTCCCTGTAAGACCGTCCGGGGGGATCCCAGTAGTGGTGCTGTCAGTGCGTCGCAAGGGTCGGTTGTTCCCCTCCTCGTCACTGTCTTTACGCCCCACTCCAGTCAGTACTCCGGGAGAGGGACTGGTCTGTGTAGGTGGGTCACCGGTCTCAGAGTCGACGTGATCTCTATGTTGAGAAATGTCCGTGACGTCAGTCATGTCGGCAGCGTCACCCCCCCGGTTACTGTGGGAGGGGAGTCAGGCCGGGAGCGGCAGGGGCGCAACATATTTCGGTGCACAGTGCGGGTACTGCGGCTGTCTTCACCCTGCACTCGGTATACATGTCCATTGGGGTAAGGGCGTTCGATTACACGGTAGACTTCAGTCTCCCACTTGGCTCGAAGTTTCCCTTGAGGCTTCTTAATACGGAGCAAGACTAGCTGTCCCAACTTTAAGGGTTTCTCTTGCACGGGGAGTGGGTCAGCATGTTTCTGGCCTCGGATTTGTTGACTCACCAGCCGGTGTACAGTCTCCATCTTCTGTCGGTGAGCATTTAGCCAGGAGGGGTAGTTATGGCAGACATCTTCTTCTGGGCGGAATAAGTTCAGGTCATGGACCCCTTTTCCTGGGCGGCCAAAGAGATGAGTGTGTGGGGTGTAGCCAGTCACGGAGTGGACCTGGTTGTTGTAGGCCCATACTAGATCTGGAAGGAATTGGGGCCATCGATCTTTCTTATCTTCGGCCAAGGTGCGGATCAGCTGGAGTAGGGTCCGGTTAAAGCGTTCACATGCACCGTTCCCTTGTGGATGGTAAGGAGTGGTCCTCGACTTCTGGATCCCATACATCCGATGCAGCTCCTCGATGACTCTGCCTTCGAAACAAGCCCCCTGGTCGGAGTGTAACCCCTCCGGACACCCATAGACGTGGATGAACTGTCGACAGATGGCCTGTGCAGCCGATTCGGCCGTCTGGTCCTTGGTAGCAACAACGACGGCGAATTTTGTGAAGTGGTCCACCATGACTAGGCAGTATTGATAGCCACTGCTCGCCGTCCCGATCAGCAGATAGTCCACCATCAACAGCTCAAGAGGCCTGGAGGTTTTAATCGTCTGGACAGGTGCACGCTGTTCGGTGGACTTGTGCAGTTCACAGGTGCGACAGGTTCTGCAGACGTCTTCAACCAGCTTGCGGAGCCCCGGACAATAGATAGATTGTTGAATCCACCGAAACGTCTTATCTACTCCGAAGTGTCCATTCCTTTTGTGGGCTTCGGCCACCATCTCACGGGCTAACTGGGCAGGTACTACAACTTGTGTGTATTCCTCCAGCATGTGAGACAAGAGAACCTTCCGGTATAGTACTTCTTCTCTCAGAACCAGCCGGTCCCACTGGCTGAGCAGGGTCAAGGTTCCGGTAGACAGTCGTGACCGTGCTTCGGAGGAGGGCTTCTGCTTTTGCTTCACCCATTGCTTGAGTAGGGCCCATTCAGGGTTCTGGTCCTGGAGCCTGCACAACTCTTGGGGACACAGTGTGACCCCCACTGGAGTTCCAACTTCGCCCACAACGAACTGGCAGTAATCCATCATCTGTTGGGCAAGCCTTGCAAAGTCGGGCGTCTCGTCTCCTTCTAGTTCTTCATCCCGGTCTCTGGTAAGTAAGGGGTATGACACTCTAGACAGGCTGTCCGCATTTTGATTCTCAGCCCCAGCCCTATATTTGATCTTGTAGTTGAACTTAGAGAGTCGAGCAATCCAACGCTGCTCCATGATTCCGAGCTTTGCATTTTCTAAGTGGGCCAACGGGTTGTTGTCGGTCAGGACCAGTACTTCCGTCCCTGTGAGGTATCCCGCAAATTTCTCCGCCATAGCCCACGTTAGGGCCAACAGCTCCAGCCGGAACGAGCTATAATTGGTGGGGTTCTTCTCGCCCTCGTGTAGGGATCGACTGGCATAGGCTATGACACGTTCCTTGCCTTCTTGTACTTGTGAAAGTACTGCCCCTAGACCCTGTAGACTGGCATCGGTATGTAGTTGGAAAGGGAGATTGTAGTCTGCATATGCAAGGATGGGAGGTGAAGTCAAGGCACCCTTTAGGGCTTGGAAGGATTCTTCCTGGCTGGGTCCCCAGCTGATGGGTCGTCCTCTGGGGCCGTTGGTGGTCCCTCGAAGCAGTTCGTGCAAGGGTGCAGCAAGCCGGGCGAAGTTTCTCACGAACCGGCGGTAGTAACCGGCCAACCCCAGGAAAGCCCGGACCTCTCTGACGTTCGTAGGCTGTGGCCAGTCCCGCACGGTGGCTATTTTCTCCGAAGACGGCTGTACACCTTCGGCCGAGATCCGGTGACCCAGGTAATTGATCTCGGGCTGCAGAAGACGGCACTTGCTGGGTTTCAACTTCAGGCCATGTTCTCTCAACCTACGAAACACACGGCCCAGCTGTTGCAGGTGTTCTTCAAATGTGGCCGAATAGACTACGATGTCGTCCAGGTAAATGAGGGTGAAGTCGAAATTGAAGTCCCCAAGGCAGCGCTCCATCAGTCGCTGGAAGGTCCCCGGCGCGTTGTTCAGGCCAAAGGGCATCCGGTCGAACTCGTACAGGCCCATGGGTAGGATGAAAGCAGTCTTTTCTCTATCTTTCTCGTGCATAGGTACCTGCCAATAGCCGCTGGCCAGGTCCAATGACGAAAAATATTTAGCTTTCTTCAGGGCTGTCAGGGATTCTTCGATCCTTGGTAAAGGGTATGAGTCCCGGATGGTGCAAGCATTCAAACGGCGGTAGTCCACGCAGAACCTCAGGGACCCGTCTTTTTTCTTGACTATCACCACTGGTGCAGCCCAGGGGCTCTGGCTTTCTCGTACCACTCCAGCGTGTAACATGGAATTCAGGAGGTTTTTCACTTCTTGGTATTGTTGGGGAGGTATTTGGCGGTACCTTTCACGGATAGGAGCGGTATCACCTGTGGGGATTTCGTGCTTGATACTGGGGGTGCATCCAAAGTCGGTGTCATGCCGGGCAAAGGACGCCTGGTGCTCTTGAAGTAACTCTTCCACCTGGGACACTTCTTGGTTGGAGTATTGGGATATGTCCAACTGGCACTTTTCTCGTAGTTCTCGCCCCGCGTTGACGTCACCCGCGACAGCGGCCATGGCAGAGACCGTCACTGTCCAATCTCCCTCTGTAGACGGTGCAAACTGGAGGGGGTTCATAGGGTTCACCTCTTCGGTTAGGGCGTAAACTCGGGCGAGTTGTGTCCCAGCCTCTAGGTCGACGCTCACGTTAGCCGTGTTACCCAGCCTGACAGGAATCCTCCCCTTTCTCACAACGGCTAGCGTTCGAGCAACTAGGGGGTTCAGCTTCCCTTCCTTCGGGGTGCGCGGCTCAATCAGCACCTCCACGCCTTCGAGCTGTCTTGTGGTGCTAAGGGGTAGCGCGATAACGGTCTCCTTCTCAGCAGGTAAAGTTATCCTAGTATGGCGGGGTACGGTGATCGTGGCTAGCGGCAGTTGTTTTTCTGTCATTCGCTGGAGATTGCAGGTCCGGACCACTTGTTGGAAGGCTCGGCGGGTGGCCCTATGTGTGGTCACTTCTTGCCAGTACTTGGGCCCCCTCTTGGTAACCAACACAAGATTCAGGTCTTTCAAGATGTTCATCCCAATAATCATGGGCGTTTCTGATCCACAGCCTTCCCTGACCACGATTATCCCTCTCTTCCCGAGATCTTGCCCACACACTTCGGTGTTCATCCAGGCAACTCCCATCACCGGAATGGGTAGATTATTGGCTGCTTTGATCTTGATAGTAGTATCAGGGTCATAGGCAACCCGCGGCTTCAGATACTCTTCGTAAAACTGCTCGGAGATGGTGGATACCTGGGACCCAGTATCCATTAATCCTTGCACGGCGGTCCCTTCCAATAATACTTCCAGGGTAGGGCTGTTTGATGCAAGTTTGTTCCGTGGCTGGCTCTGTTTTCCTACACCCCTCTCTTTGGCCTCCCCTGCCGAGTGAGCCTCTTTGGCAGGGGCGTCTAGTTTAAAGGTGGCCGCTGTTGTGGGGCATGACTTGCTGGTTCCGGTATATCGGCCCGTGGATGAACTTGAACGTTCTGGGGGCAACGGTTTGCTCTATGGCGGGGATCACTGCATGTCCAGCATCTTCCCATCGGCCGGCTGGGTTGTTGTCTCGCTTGCCTGTCCGCCTGTTGGTCCAGGGTGAGCTGCAACACCTGTTTCTGCAACTCTGCCACCATCTGCTTCAGTTCTTCCGTGTCACTGTTCGGGGTTCTGATACCAGTTATGGACCTGCAAGCCGCGGTATAAGTCTGGGCCTCCATGACAGGTCCTCTCGAACGTTCTATCGCTTCTTGCTTAACCTCAGCGAACGTAAGGGCCGGATTTATCCGGAGTAGATCTTGCAGTGAGCGGTTAAGGTACGGGTCTCTTAATCCAGTCACGAATTGATCTCTCAACACCAGGTCACGGGCGCCCGTACTAGCTATCTGTTCTTTTTTCCTGCAGGCTTGTTCAAGCAGTACTTGGAGGGCGTTGGCATATTCAGGGATGTCCTCCGACTCGAGTTGCGTAAACCGGAAGAACATATACCGTAATGTTCCCGCATATGTGGTTGGCCCATAGGTGTTCTCCAGCACCCGCACCAAGTCATCCAACGTACGCTGGCCCCTAACCGTCTCCAGCCTGACTGTCGTCCACGCTTCCCCCTCTAATGTTAGCATGGCCATTTCTGCTAAGGTCTTAGGATCAATGTTATACATCTCCCCCACTATCTTAAGTTGTTCGGTCCATTCAGTTACAGGATAGTTCCGTCCGTTAAACTTCCTCACCTGATTGACAATAGATGCCGGGGGAGCTGTCCGGTTATAAGTTACCACCGGGAGGAGATTCTGTTGATCACACATCCTGCCGACTACGCCAGATGTAGCGACCGATGGTAAGGCCGCGGGTGTGTGTGTATGATCTTTCTCAACAGAATCCCCATACTCAGATTTAACCGGTAGTAACATTTCTTTACTGTAAAACATGTCTATAACACAGTCAACTGATCTAGCTGCACACATGTATATGGTGGGGTCTCTGGATCTTCACTTCTTCCGGGTACGCAGCTAGCAAAGAAAAAAACACAACAATGGAGATATCTTTCCCTAACTTTCCCTAAAATCACGTACCAGTCTATCACAGAAGAAGGTGTCGCTCCCACGTAGCAGGCCTGGGGATCTCACGATGACGGGTCCCGGTGCAGCGCTGAAGGGGGAAACTCCTCAGTCTTCTTCTGTGGTCTCCTTCCGCAGGTAACAGAATCTTTCTTTGTTAGTCTCTCCCAGTCTCAGGGCACACCGAGCAGCAGACGGGAGCCCACAGCAGCACAGAAGTCTTTCTCAGTCTCGGGGCAAACCGATGAGCAGAAGGGAGATCACAGTAGCACAGATGGCTCCCTTATGTCAGTCACAGCCCCTGCACATGTAATCCAGTGGCAATGTCCTGAATTCCGGAGGCAATGTCCTGAATTTGAGTGGGACCCTCGGTAAGGCAAGGTCCTGCAGACCGGGGGTTGCAGCAACGATCTTCACAGGGTATTTCTTCCCAAGAATCTGGCTGCAAAAGAGCCCTATGTCTGTCCTGGCTGCGCTCTCTGGATCTGCACTGTTTTTCTGCTTTCACTTCCTGGGTAAACAACAGAGATGGTGGGGGCTTTCCACCCTCTGTGATTGTACAGTCCACTGATGCCCCCTGGTGGACAAGTGCGGACTGTGCACAGTTCATTTCAGTGTCAATTTCAATAATACAATCTGAATTGTACACCTCATTACACTTCCCCTGTGTTATGTTTCAGTAGCAATGACGTCTAGTGTTCTTACTGGTCTTGGCAATAGACAGGATGAGTGGAGGGACAGTTAGGGACTAGGCACGTGACGGCAGCGCGAGGAAGAACCCGCTTAAGGAGATTATGGGAACTCAGGGGCCAAGCACAAGTTAATGTCAGGAGGTGTCCCTGACACCTTTCTCTGTCATCTGGGTCTTCCTCTCCCTTTCCATGCTGTTTTAACCTGTTTGTTGTGTCAGACATCCCCTACTCCATGTGTGATAATAGCAGAGAGCAATGTGTCAAAATTGAATTAATCTGAATATTTTTCTGACTGAAGGTACTAACCCAGCTCTGGAAGATCATAGTATATTCCAATCCTAACCACAATCTGCTCTCTCCTTTACCCAATTCACATTGGCAAATCAAAAAAACGTTTTTGAGTAACAATTATATATTTTTTTCCTAAATTGTCAACATTCTTAGTATAAATCAGTTAAACTATTTCTGCTAATAAACAAAATTTCTTCCTAAGGGGTCTGAACTTTGTTTCTCTAATACAGAACTCCAGATTTCCTACTTTGTTAATTCAAAACCTTAATCAATTCTGTCAACCTGCAGCCACCACTAGGGGGAGCTCATCGAAGATGGATTTTGGATGTTGCTTCTTTCATCTCCACGACCTATGAGTGTGCAGTAACTGCTGAATTCTTACAGAGAATGTGTGATCCTTTTGTTTGTACTAATAACTAATACTGAGGTTCTAGGGTTAGTGATGAAGGTTTATACTCCCCATGGGAGAAATGTATTTTACCTTCCCACCAGCCCATAGTGACATGAGGGGCTGCCGATGTATTATCACTGCTGCTTATTTCTGCAAACTAAAGTCAGAACAGTAAAAGTTCTTGTCAAAAATTTCAATACTTGAGAAATGACACACGAGTTTTAGCTGTCTCCATCCTTGATTGCCCAAGAGGATCAGCATTCATCACAAGGAACATTTATGATCTAAAATGTGACCTCTCAATATCTTAAGCCTATCAATCCCAGACAATGACGACTCCCTATAACTTCTACAGATGACATTTAATATGTAAGGTATTAATGACATATCAAGATGTTTATTAGCCACCTGGGGGAACAGAGGAGAGTCTGGATCTGCCTAGCGAACGTGTAGCCCATAGACAGTTGAAATATTATGGGCCGTGTGGAGAAATAATCAAGAAGGGACTTGAATTTTACTATGCATACATTTTGTGTGCAAAGACTTAAAGAGGTTCACCCACAAAGTTCATTTTAATCAATAGATTTTGAATAATAATATTTTCCACAATTGGATGTGTTAAAAACTGTTCCTGCTGAGATAATCTTATATATGTGTCCCTGCTCTGTTCTGTGTAATGGATGTGTCTGACCACACAGAGCATGGTCTGATCATACTATATCTCCGGGCTGAGATAATCTTATATATGTGCCCCTGCTATGTACTGTGTAATGGCTGTGTCTGACCATACATGGACATGGTCTATCATACCACATCTCCTGTGCTGAGATAATCATATATGTGTCCCTGTTATGTACTGTGTAATGGATGTGTGTGGCCATACGGGACATGGTCTGATCATACCACATCTCTTGTGCTGAGATAATCTTATATATGTGCCCTGCTATGTAATGTGTAATGGAGGTGTCTAACAGTACTGGGACATGGTCTGATCATACCACATCTCCTGGGCTGAGATAATCTTATATATGTGCCCCTGCTATGTACTGTGTAATGGATGTGTCTGATCATTACAGGGCATAGTCTGATCATACCACATCTCCTGGGCTGAGATAATATTATATATGTGCCCCTGCTATGTACTGTGTAATGGATGTGTCTGATCATTACAGGGGCATAGTCTGATCATACCACATCTCTTGTACTGAGATAATCTTATATATGTGCCCTGCTATGTACTGTGTAATGGATGTGTCTAACCGTACAGGGACATGGTCTGATCATGCTAGATCTCCTGAGCTGAGATAATCTTTTATATGTGTCCCTGCTCTGTACTGTGTAATGGATGTGTCTGACCGTACAGGGACATGGTCTGATCATACCACATCTCCTGGGCAGGGGAGGACACAGACAGACATTGCACTGTGTACAGACATTATAGCATGGGATCACAAATAATTATTTCTTTGAGGTAAAACATTTTTAAAACAGGCATTGAAATGATTTACATCACAAAAATAATCATCCATGATCCCATTCTGTAATGTCTGTATTCTTTTTTTGTGTCCTCCCCTGTCTTGGAGATGTAGTATGATCAGACCATGTCCCTGTACGGTCAGACACATCTATTACACAGTACATAGCAGGGATACATATATAAGATTATCTCAGCACAGGAGATGTGGTATGATCAGACCATGTCCCTGTACAGTCAGAGACATCCATTACACAGTACATAGCAGGGACACATATATAAGACTAGAAATATAGAAATAGGGATTGCATGGGGAAGGCGATGAGGGCTGAATAGGGAGGGACTTTGAGGACAGAGCGGCAGAGTAGGACAGCGTGGCAGTAGGAGGAAGATGAAGTGGCACAGGTAGGGGGAGGATGGAGTGGCGGGGGTGGAGGGAGGATGGAGCGGCAGGGGGGAGGAGAATGGAGGACAGAAGAGGTAGTGGCGGGGTGGGGGAGGATGGAGCGGCACCGGCAGGGAGAGGACGGAGCACAGAGTGGCGGGGGGGAGGAGGACGGAGGACGAAGCGGCGGAGTGGGGGAGGATGGAGCAGCACAGGCAGGGGGAGGATGGAGGATAGAGTGGTGGAGGTGATGAGCAAGCGGTGGGGTGGAGGAGGATGGAGCAGTACAAACAGGGGGAGGATGGAGCGGCAGGGGGAGGACGGAGCACAGAGCGGCGGGGGAGAGGAGGATGGAGGATGAAGAGGCGGGGTGGGAGAAGCCGGTGGGTGCAGCACAGGCAGGGGGAGGATGGAGTGGCAGAGGGGGAGGAGGACAAAGGAAGGAGGAGGAAGCGGTGGGGTGGGGGAGGATGGAGCGGCACAGGCAGGGGGAGGACGGAGCACAGAGCGGCAGGGGGGAGGAGGACAGAGGACAAAGCGGCAGGTGGGGGAGGATGGAGCAGCACAGGCAGGGGAGGATGGAGGATGGAGTGGCGGAGGGGAGGAGGACAAAAGAAGGAGGAGGAAGCGGTGAGGTGGGGGAAGGACAGAGCGGCACAGGCAGGGGGAGTACGGAGTACAGAGCGTCGGGGGGGAAGAGGACAGAGGACGAAGCGGCGGGGTGGGGGAGGACAGAGCAGCACAGGCAGGGGGAGGACGGAGGATGGAGGGGAGGAGGACAAAGGAAGGAGGAGGAAACGTGGGGTGGGGGAGGATGGAGCACAGAGCGGCAGGGGGAGGAGGACAGAGGACAAAGCGGCAGGTGGGGGAGGATGGAGCAGCACAGGCAGGGGGAGGATGGAGGATTGAGTGGCGGAGGGGAGGAGGACAAAAGAAGGAGGAGGAAGCGGTGAGGTGGGGGAAGGACAGAGCTGCACAGGCAGGGGGAGGACGGAGCACAGAGCAGCCGGGGGGAGGAGGATGAAGGACGAAGCGGCAGGGGGGAGGAGGATGGAGCAGCACAGACAGGGGGAGGACAGAGGACAGAGCAACACAGGCAGGGGAAGGACGGAGGATGAATAGGCACAGGCAGGGGAGGACGGAGTGGCACAGGCAGGGGGAGGACGGAGTGGCACAGGCAGGGGGAGGACAGAGCATAGAGCGGCGGGGAGAGGAGGACGGAGGATGAAGCGGCGCTGGGGGGGGAGGACAACGTAGGACGAAGCGGCGGGGGAGAGGGGGGAGGACAAAGCGGCTGGGGGGGAGTAAGGAGCAGACTCACACCCACACACAGACTCACACTCACACACAGAGTCACACCTAGACACAGACTCACACCCACACACACACACACACACATACATACACATAAACATACACACACAGACTCACACACACCCCCAGACAAACACACACACACACACACACACACACAGGCTCTCACCTCTGCGTCCCCTGGCTGTCCCAGTGCTGGCCCTCATGCTGGCGTTGTCCTGCAGAGTAGGTGTGGATGAGGCGGGCGCAGAGGTGGCAGTGTGCAGGCTGATCCCGGGTGTCATGTGCTGCTGCCACCCAGCTGCACTGACAGGAGGCGGACACCCGGGATCATCCTATGGCCGCACAGTCTGTGACAGACTCTGCGGCCATAGGAAGCAGGAGAGTGTGGAGGAGCCACACGATGCGCGCTCCCTGCACCCTGGGAGCACCGACCCTGGCAGCCCCCGATCCCCGGTGTCAGGGTGTGGGCGGGGGTGGGCTTGTGGCGGAAGTTAGTAACGTGAGGCTGCAGCGGGAGTCCACTGCACCGCACTAGCGGCCGCCATCTTTTGTTCTCTTTCTGTCTGTGTACAGAAATCGCGCGCTAGCGCTGATTGGTCCGCCCGGCCGGGCTCAACCAATCAGCGCTAGCACGCGATTTACGTGACAGACAGAGAACATTAGACGATTATATAGTTGATTATCTCAGCACAGGAGATGTGGTATGATCAGACCATGTCCCTGTATGGTCAGACACGTCCATTACACAGTACATAGCAGGGACACATATATAAGATTATCTCAGCACAGGAGATGTGGTATGATCAGACCATGTCCCTGTACAGTCAGAGACATCCATTACACAGTATATAGCAGGGACACATATATAAGATTATCTCAGCACAGGAGATGTAGTAAGATCAGACCATGTCCCTGTATGGTCAGACACATCCATTACACAGTACATAGCAGGGACACATATATAAGATTATCTCAGCACAGGAGATGTGGTATGATCAGACCATGTCCCTGTACAGTCAGAGACATCCATTACACAGTATATAGCAGGGACACATATATAATATTATCTCAGCACAGGAACATTTCTTTTGAACATCCAACTGTGGAAATTATTATTATTCCAAGATTGATTAAAATTAACTTTTGGGGAAAAACCCTTTCAAGCACCAGTCCAGCACTGGAAAAAAACCACTGGAATGGTGATCTGATCATTTAAAGGGAATCTATCAGCAGGGTATGCTATGTAATCTGAAGACAGCATGCTGTAATGGTTAAGGGCAGAGACACACTATGCAAGATGCATACGAGACACTCATATGAGTCTCACATGACTCACCCGGCATTGCCACTTTCACTCTGAACCGGAGAATGGAGCTTCATAGAAACACAAGCAGCTGATACTCTCCCATTCAGAGAGGCAGGGGCCGTTCTGACCTTTTATGCATCTCGCATAGCGTGTCTCTGCTCTTACACAGATTCCAGCACTGTGTCTCTTTTCACACTGTGTGCTGTTGTTTTCCTGCAATGATTGTTTTAGCTTCAGGAGATTATCATTGTCAGACAAGATCAGTTAGAGGTCAGATAGTCTAGCACACCCCCTGCTGTGATTATAAACTCACTGAGTATAGACTTTGTATATAGAGAGCATGGTGGGGGCAAGTCAGCTTTATGAGCACTTCTGCATTGCTAAATCTATAAACTCTGATTGTTTCAGTGTGGTATGGGCTTGCTCCGGCGCATGCGCAGTGCACATATTGAAGCCAGCCTGTACCACGTGATCAGCCCCACAATGCAGTGGGCTGGATATGACGTTCCGGCTCGGCGCATCATCATCATCAGATGAGGCAGGAATTTCAAATAGAGGACGGAGAGGAGAAGGAATAATGACGCCCAGCGGGGCCGTGCGGAGAGCAAGCTAGGAGGGGACAATGGAGCCCCGAGGCCCCCCACTGCAGACTACGGATGCAGTCTACACGTAACGATGTAAGTCTTTTTCTAAGTCTTTATAGGGCACACTTAGGTGAGACAGGGATGGTTAGGGATCAACTATGAAGGTGCAGGGACAGGTAGTGGTAGGATACGGAGGGTAAATCAAAGTGACAGGTTCCCTTTAAACAATTTAAAAAAAAAGTAAGGGTGGACACATTGGTTACTTGGTTCAATTGACAATAGAAATTGAACTTTTGCTAAAAATTGAATCCTAAAATAACATGTGGTACAACTAAAGGTTTTGTTTCTGAGCTCCTCCAGGCTTTGTCAATCCTTTGTGGTTTGTTCTTTTTCATTTTCCAAACTTTTTACTGCGTCTCAAGTTCTGTGAGCAGCCATTGATGCATTTCTTCTCTGAACTTTGATGCATTCCTTGAAATTACAAACTCTGTGTACACAGTGGAGCTATAAAGATATACATACACCCATAAATATATTATTGCTGAAGTTGTAATAGTAAAGTTTTATATCATAGGGACAGTTTAATCTCTTATTAGGTAATTTTTCAATATTCATTGACGCTAGTGCCGAGTGATTTATTCTTTTGATGAAGGATCATTTAAAGATGGTCTGTTCTGTAAAATATTCAGGTTATTAGAAATGAACAGTAATATGGATATTGGGTGTAGAGATGTTGAGGACTATTTACAACCTTTTGTTACCACAGGGCGGAAAATGTTTCGATAATTTAACAGAAAACATCTCTCAAACCTGTATGGATGTGTAGGATCTCTAACAGAAGGGGAGATTAGGAAATGCAAATTTTAAGGTGAAGTCTATGTTTCAAATGCATAAACATTAAATGAGAGCTTTCTGACTGATGGCCTCTTACACGTCCCAACATCGGTCCAATATTGGATACAACGGCGCGGGAGCGCGTTTTCTGGGCATAATTCCAAGATCACATAGGAGATGTTACACAGCGCGATATCGGCAGGCAACGCCACTGCGATGTGTACTCCCCCTTGTACGGCTGACCCAGGAACGACCATTTAACATGGGAGAAAATAGGGCAAGTTGTACTCCACATCGTTGTTGGGCTGTCACACAGCACGATCCGGCCACATCGTCCATCCAATATCGGGCAGTTGGAGAGCAGGCTCATGTCTTCCCCGATATCGTTTTGGCATCGTTCATGCATCGTATTGTACATTCATACAACGCACGAACGATATCGGGGCCAACGCACGAACCACGTGACTTTTTATCGGAGTTATCGAGTTGGACGCCGATATCGGGATGTGTAAAGTGGCCATTATTCTGTCTGCTAAACTTTATTCTAGTAATAAAATGCTCTTATAGAACAAATACTTGTGGTGGTGAGCTTGATGCAGTCAGCACAATTCCAGCTATCCTTCTTACTCTATTGGCATAAAACTCACAGGGATAACTTAAACCCTAAACCCCAGTGCAATCTCTACTGATGAGCAAAAGGGTAACAATGTTTTGAAGTTTTGACTCTCAGGCTCCATATCTCATCATCCACTACAACCTTCAGCGTGAGACTACCTTCATTTTATAGACAATCATCTTGGCTATCTCATACATAAATTTGATTTACAACTAGTTAGTATATGATTAGATATACAGATTCTTATCATGTCACTACATTGTTACTGCTTACTCTTGGAGTTTGGAAAATGTTTTTCTTCCTACATACTAATAATTACAACCTTTTCTCACATTCCCTAATAGCTCAGTGGGTTATTACCTTGATTTGAATCCCAACTAAAAGGTCTCTTGTTCGCATTGAGGAGCTCCTATGAAGATTTACCATGAAATGAGAAACCGCATCATCAATAGCCAAGAAAATTGACAGTTTAAGAATTTGAAATAAAGTCTGTCTGACCATTCAAAAGCCAATAGATGGATGCCCTGGTAAAATATCAGAGTCAACAAGTCAGCTCAGGTCTATCCGTTCTGGTGTGACAAATACAGCAGTGGAGGTGGCTTGTATGCTTTATAATAGTGAGAACACAGATGTCCACACAAGCACTGTGCAAAGCATGTTACACCAATCTTAAATGGTGAGGAAGCCTTGACTTCAACATCATCATTAGAAGCGTTGTCTTGAGCTTGCAAAAAGTACAAAAAGTGGACAGTGGAAGTTTGGAAATGGATGATTGCAGTGATGAGAAAGTCAATAGACTAGACTTTAATGTGTGGAAATAAGTATGGAAGAAACAAGAGAAAAATGAGCTGATGAACTGAAGGAACTGTCAAGTTTGGTGGAGAAAGCCTGATGGTATGGGAGTTGTTTAACAGCAAAAGGCATTGGATACTTGACCAGGACTGATGATGATCTTAATGCTGAGCTACATGTGAGTATCCTACAAGAGAATTTACTCTATACACTCGAGTACTATGGGAATAAAAAGGATCACATACTATTGTAGGAGGGTCAGAGGTGTTGTCACCCTGTCACCCAAAAGATATGTTTGTGTTTTCCACTTGTACTGAAAAACTGTATCTTCCATGATGTGCATGTGGCCCTCAGTTGGTTAAAGGTGAAGGCTGCTTCCTGAACCCCCTTAGCCAAATAGGGATATTGATAGTGTGCGTTCCTTTTGGGTGGGACATAATCAAAAGGAGTGCTTGTATCATGGAAGACAGCGGGAGAGTCCCCCAATAGGAGACAGTATCAGAAACCAAAGCCTCCACTAAACAGTTCGGACCCTGAAGGCCACTCCAGGAGTTGGCCCAGCATTTGGACTGTGGAGTAGAACCTCAGCCAAGCATGTTACCCTGATGTTTGTGCTTGATTTCTGCCCCTGGCAAATACATGGACAGCGGACAGCGACTGTCCTCTCTGGTGTTGGTTTGGTGGCCCATGAGCAGAGGTTCGAAGACAACCAGATCTGCATTGTGTGTGCAAGGAAGGAATACTGTCTGGCAGTTCTCTGGTGGTCCTGTAGACACATCTCCATAAGTGGGGTAGGGATAGAATTGACCAAATGACTCTTTGAATTCACAGTGTTTATGGATAATGCTTAAGAGCACAAGTTGGAAGGAATCGAGGCGAGGGGAGCAGGCTGCAGCCAAACTCGTCAATGTAAATAGCCCACTTCTAACTCACATGTTTAACCATTATAGTAAAGCAGCATTAAAATCTTTTATTGACTCTTTGAATAGTCTGTCCCTCAATGAGGGTACCAAACCACTGAACTGTTATACTGAGGAGATGACTGGGGCAGGATCAGCCGTGCCTGGGCTGCGCTGTGGGCTCAGCCCTGCCTCGCCATTGACTAAACCGGGCCCTTGGTGCTGGCACCTCTACATCCTCATAATTGTATTTTACAAACATGCCAAAATATTGTTTTGCTGAGTAAGGAAGTCTAAATACAGTTTTCTTACACCATACCTGAAGCATTGATAGGGTATTTCAACAGGAGCCCATTACTTATCTAGAGTTTGAAGGTCTAAGCAGAAGACAAATGCTTCCTTCCTATGATTATATATATGAAAAGCAGAGAAAACACTATTCCTCCATCACCAATGCTTGTCATATGTCAACAAAATCCTAAGAAAAGGGAGGAAAAGCTGCTCGGAGATGTCACCTTGACGCTCTTCATGGCTTACAGTTTCTTCCTATTTATTTTGCTTATTGCCAAATACCCTTTTAGGAAATGTGTCTGGATAATTGACTTTTTAGTTCAGTTTTTGTTCACATGCATATCATTGAGACTTAAAGTACTGTAAATGAAATTGTGTCTCTCTTCTTGGATCCATTTCTGCTAAGCTTTTATCTCATAAACTACATTGAGAAAGAGATAATATCATCTATGGGATTGCCAGAGGAAAGCAGTCAAATTACTGCCACAAATGTTATGTCCATAATGGTAATGTCAGTCAAATATTTCCGGAGAACACAGCAGGGTATAAAGTCTACTCAATTATAGCACAACTCTAAAGCTCATTATACATTTGATGAACACATCCCTCAGCATCCTATTTTCAAAGTTAAATTTAAACAGCAATTATTTTTCCTAATCAAGGCGTTTGATAGGAACACAGCCCCAGGAGACTTAAAGGTATACAGTCAAGGCCAAAAGTGTTGGCATCCGCAAAATTATTCTACATGTTTTGTTATACACATTTCTTTCCTTTGTGTGTATTGGAACAATATATATAAAAAAAAGAAAATTGGACATAATTTAGCGCAAAGCTCCAAAAATGGGTCAGACGAATTTGTTGTCACCTTTCCAAAATTGTGGATAAACTGCTTTGTTTCAAGCGTGTGGTGCTCGTTCACAGTCACATGTGGCACGTAACAGGTGTGGGCAATATGAAAATCACACCTGAAACCGGATAAAAAGGGGATACGTTGACTTAATCTGTGTGCTTGGGTATTAACTGTGTTTGTGAATGCCGCACTAAGCATGGAGAACAGAAAGAAGAGAACTGTCCGAGAACCAAAATTGTTGAAAAATATCAACAATCTCAAGGGTACAAGTCCATCTCCAGAGATCTTGATGTTTCTTTGACCACAGTGCACAACATAACCAAGAAGATTACAACCCATGGCACTGTAGCTAATCTCCCTGGGCATTGATGGCAGGGAAGAACTGCTGAAAGGTTGCAACACAGGGTAGTCCGGATGGTACATTGCCTGGCTCCTGAGCTGTGTTTATAAAAGTAACATTAAAAAAGTGGTATACTTTAATGAGAATTTGTCGCCAGGTTTTTGCTATCTCAGCATGAAATAGAAGCAGAAACCCTAATTAAAGCAATGTATCACTTACTTGCTGATGTTTGATCTGCTGCAGATCTAACAGTTCTCTAAATGCTGAGCTGTGAATAAAATCACCAACACCACTGATTAATAGCTTTCTGTGTACATTGTGCATATGAGAATCAATGGTGGGGTGGAGTTATCCAAGTTATGAATATGGAGGGTTACATGGCAGCAGGTTTACTTGTCCTTTAGTAAAAACATTTTGTTGACAAAACTTCTCAAACCTACAGAAGAAATCATATAAGTGACACATTGCAGGGTCTCTGTCTCTGCATTAATCATCTAGAAAGTGCTGCCTGTTTTTTTTCCTCTAGTATATATGGAGTTCACTGACTCCAACTCTGGACTTTGCACTCCTCCCTTCCCATCAGTCCACAGGGTGCCATCTGATGTGTGCATATCCTACTGCAGCCCAGGTAACAAGAGACATTATGGGGTCCAAAAGAGGGTATAATGTAGTTAGGGTCCCATCAGATTTAAGGTTGATGGGCAGGCATCTATTGGCCAATATATACATAGGATGCAGTGCTGGATGGGGCAGGTATCACCCCTTTCTACACTAATGGGAGTGATCTGATGGCAGTGACCCCCAGAGACTACAACAAGGGGACAGTTCATTCCTTGCTGCAGTCTCTGGATGTAGAAGAGGTGATCGAGCACTGTGGGACTATCGTTTTCGACTATGTCGGAGGTTAATAAAGATGCAGTCTGAATTTAGTTTGTATTTTTCTTTCTATACAAAGATTTTTCTCTGTGTGGTGTACTTTTTTTTGCTATTTGCAAGAGTTTCCTAATGGCCGGGTCTAACATTGGCCCGACATTATGAATCTCAGACTTAATGCCAGCTGCCAATGAAAAAGCTGGCGTTAACCCCTTTATCCCCAGTTTGTTACCGACACCAGGGCAACTGGAAGAGTCTAGGTACAGTGCCAGAAAATGAATGCGCCATTTTATTGGACAACTGTGGGCTACAATTCTCAGCATGGATGCCCAGAACACTTGGGATGCTGATGATGGTGCCTAGTTGTACCTGGCCAGACCAAAAATACAGCGAAGCTCCATGTTGTTTTTTTTCCCAAATAATTTCTATAAATGAAAAAAAAAACGATGTCGGCTTCGCTGTATTTTTGGTTACCAGCCAGGTACAACTTGGCAGCTGGTGGCTACAATCCTCAGCGTAGACGGGCCCAAACATTCTGGGCCCCACACTGCAAATTGCAGCCCACAGCCATTCTGGAAAATGGCACATTCATTAGAGGCACCATTTTCTGGTGCTGTTATCAGACTCTTCCAGTCGCTCTAGTGCCAGTGGCAAACTGGGTAATGAAGGGGTTAATTCCAGATTTTTTATTGACAGCTGGCACTAAGCCCAAGATTCATAATGTTGGGCTAATGTTAGACCCCGCATTAGTAATCTCTAGTAAATAGTAAATAATACACAACACTCAGAGAAAAATAATTTTATTAGAACAAAAAACAAATATATTTCAACTCCCACATAACCCATTTATTTCTCCCATATAACCCTCCATGATCCTTCATTCACAGTCTGCAGGGAGAGAACAAGCGTCTTCTCCCTGCAGAGTCTACAGTCACACTGACTGCAGGGACTCAGTGAGTGGCGTCACCCGTGACAGTCAGAGACTGCCACAGGGGAGTGGTGACATCACTCGCTAAGTCACCAGGGCTCCCCGTGGCAGTGATCTCAAAATGATGTCACTTGTCGGGGGTCTCCACCTGCCGAGCACACAGGGGCTCTCCAAACAGGACATGACACCCACAGACCATGCTATCAAAATCTGTGCTCCAAAATGTCACTTCCTTCCTTCAGAGCCCTGCCATGTGCCCAAACAGTGGTTTTTCACCACATATGAGGTATCTGTGTACCCAGGAGAAATTGCCCAACAAATTTTAGGTCTCACGCTTATGGGGGAGAGGGAATCAGGAGCTGGATGGTGAAGTGGGCAAAGAAATTCAGGAGAAGCTTATCTGACCCTGATATTGGGTTCCCTAGCTCACCCTGTTCTCAGAGCTACCTCTGAAGGTGAAAAGGTCTGAGTCACCACCCTTTCTCCTAACCTCCTGAGAAAGTTCTAGGCATAAAGCCCCTACCTTCACCCACGGACCAGGGAAACCCAGCAACTTCAAATGAAGGAAATTTCAGCAGCTACAGTGAAATGTCTGCATACAACAGGTCTCAGATCAGGCGGAGGTTGCTGAATGTTTGATGGAAGTGACTAATAGCTCAGGTGAACTGAGGGGATGTGTCTGAGCCTTCTGCTCTCCACCCCTCGGCCATAAATACTTCAGCTTCCTTCCACCAGATATCGTTGATTCAGTTAATTCCTGATCTGAATGAACTGAATCAATGACATCTGGTGGAAGGAAGCTGAAGTATTTATGGCCGAGGGGTGGAGAGCAGAAGGCTCAGACACAACCCCTCAGCTCACCTGCTCTATTAGTCACTTCCATCAAACATTCAGAAACCTCTACTTGCAGAGTCACTGAGGGAAAAAAAGGCTTAGTTTAAACAACAGCAGCAGCACCTATAGGCTGAAGGTAGTCAATACGTGACAGTACCCCAATAAAGAAGCAGATAGAATAAGGCAGTGTTCAGACAACTCACCGATTGCAGCCACATGAAATCAAACAATGCCCTTGGCAGGATGTGGTCAGACCCCATTATACACTGCAGACACAGGTGCACAGAACCACCCTCAACCTGCCACATATGGGGGAGGTGGTTTTGCTATGCACGAGATGATCTGCACATGGGATGCCATTCACACTGACCACATCCTGCCATGTGCATTGTTTGATTTCATTTGGCTGCAATCGGTGACGTGACAGTACACCCCCACTTTATGAGAGGCCTCTGGACTCTAAGCCAGACATGTCCGGCAATGGTCTTAACTTCCTGAGCAATGATCTATGGAAGATATTCTGGGTACAGAGCACTGGGAGGATTGTTAGATGGAACAACACTGGGTTGCAAATGGCCGAAATTCTAAATGGACAAATAACTCCAGTAGTAGGAGCTCGAGCCACTTCCACCTTACGTGTTTTGACAGCACCCACACATAGTCATTCACACTCAGGTCTGGACCTGAACGTTTATTACCATTCACGCGGTCACAGACAGATGATGCATTCTCAGGGGGCCAAACAGCAGAGACGTCTCCCTGTCTCTTTTCTGGAGACTTTCTCAACAATGGCTTAGGGGGAGTCACCCCCCTCCCCCTCCAAACTTCTCAGAATGAAACCTGAGCCCAGCATGCACCTGAGGTGTAGGCTGGGTATTACCCCTATTCTTTGGTAGGTGATTACCCACCTTTGCTGGAGACAAAGGGGCAGGCCTGACCAATACGGCAGACACAGTAGCACTCAGGCTTTCATCCCCAAGTGATCTCAGCGGCTGAGACATGGGTTTAGCGTGGAATAGACAGACCTTAATAAAGTGATCAACCTGTCCAACCAGGTAGCAAGCCTCCAGCGACTCCAGAGCAGCGTACTGAGTCATGGTGTCTTGTAGCCGATCTGACAACCCCAGACAGAACTGACTCCTCCGAGCAGGGTCATTCCACTGAGTGTCAGTGGCCTATCTCCTGAACTCAGAGGAATACTCCTCGGCTGGCTGCACTCCCTGTCTGAGCTTACGTAGTTTCAACTCAGCTAAAGAGATGGCATCAGGGTCACCATGCACCAGGGCAAGCACTGCAAAAAACTCATTAACCGACCGCATAGATGGAGAATCGGTCAGCAGAGAGAAGGCCCAGGCCTGGAAACCCCATTAACAAGGGAGAGTACAATCTCCACATGCGGTTCTTCGCTCCCCGAAGAACGAGGATGAAACATAAAGTTCAACTTGCATGTCTCTCTAAAAACAAAAATTGTACCCATCCCTCCTGAAAATCAGTCAGGGAGAGAAATATTAGGTTCTGGTATAGCCATGGCGTGGGCTGCAGCCAGATACTGAACCACCTCTCGAAGCTGATGTATCACCTGGTTTTGCAAGGTTGAAAGCTCCCGAGAGAAGTTTTCCTTTCAGGTGTGCAAAAGCTTGTGTTGTAGCCATAGCGGTTTCGGGGAAAATAGCGGATTGATGATTATGTCACGCTTATGGGGGAGAGGGAATCAGGAGCTGGATGGTGAGGTGGGTGAAGAAATTCAGGGTAAGCTAATCTGACAATGATACTGTGGGCCATAGCTCACCCTGTCCTCAGAGGTACCTCTGAAGATGAGGAGGTCCGAGTCACCACCCTTTCTCCTAAGCTCCCGAGAAAGCCCTATAATAATAATATAGGCATGAAGCCCCTACCTCAACCCACGGACCAGGGAAACCCAGCAGCTTCAAATGAAGGGGATTTCAGCAGCTCCAGTGTAACGTCTGCACACAACAGGTCTCAGATCAGAGATGAACTGAATCAGCGACTTCTGGTGGAAAGAAGCTGAAGTATTTATGGCCAAGAGGCGGAGAGCAGAAGGCTCAGACACAACCCCTCAGCTCACCTGAGCTATTAGTCACTTCCATCAAACATTCAGCAACCTCCGCCTGCAGAGCCCCGTGACTGAGGGAAAAAAGGTTTGGTTTAAACTACAGCAGCACCTATAGGCTGAAGGTAGCCAATACGTGACATTAGGATCCATTTTATCCTGTTGCCCATGTAAAAATGAAAAAATTGAAGCTAATAGAAAAAGTACTTTTTAATTTTCACGGCTTAATGTATGAAGCACCTGGGGGTTCAAAGTGCTCACCATATATGTAGATAAGTTCCTCAGGGGTCTAATTTACAAAATGAGGTCACTTGTGAGGGGTTTCCACTGTTTAGGGACATCAGAGACTTTCCAAACATGACATGGTGTCCGTTAATGTTTGCAGCTAATTTTCCATTAAAAGTCAAATTGCGCTCCTTTCCTTCCGAGCCCTGCCGTGCTCCCAAACAGTGGTTTTTGACAACATATGAGGTATCGGCGTATTCAGCAGAAATTGCACAACAAATTTTAGGGTCCTTTTTGTGCTTCCACCTTTGTGAAAATGCAATAATTGAGGCTAAAATAATATTTTTGTTGGCAAAATTAAAATGTTCATTTTTGCTTCCACATTGCTTTTGTTCCTGTTAAGCAGTTGAAGGGTTAATAATCTTCTTGAATGCTGAGAGCTGAGGGAAGTTTTTAGATGGTGTCATTTGTGTGTTTTTTTGTCATATAGGCATGTAGCCCCTCAAAGTCACTTCAAATGTGATGTGTTCGCTAAAAAAATGGTTTTGTAAATTTTGCAGGAAAAATGAGAAATTGCTGATGAACTTTGAACCCTTCTAATTTCCTAACAAAAAAATATTTTTTTTTCCAAAATTGTGCTGATGTAAAGTAGACATGTGGGAAATGTTATTTATTCACTATTTTGTGTCACATAACTCTCTGGTTTACCAGAATAAAAAAAAAATTTTGAAAATTGCGAAATTTTCACCAAATTTTAGTTTCTTTTTACAAATAAATGCAAAAATTATCGACCTAAATGTACCACTAACATGAAGCTCAATATGTCACGAAAAAACAATCTCAGATTTGCTAGGATCCGTACAAGTGTTCCAGAGTTATTAACTCATAAAGTGACACTGGTCAGAATTGCAAAAAATGAGCAGGTCAGTAAGGTCAAATCAAGCTGGGTGGTGAAGGGGTGAATAAACTAATGGTAATTTGCAGCATCCCTTACGGCTATGTTCGCACAGAGGATTTTTGCTGCATTTTGTGAGGATCCATTTTTGGTGCAAAATTGCACTAGAACGGATCGTCACAAAGCGCAGTGTTCTGTGTGTGAACACCACTGCACCTTTCGCCTGTGCTTTACTCACCTCGCCGCACTCCCCTTGTGACCGCCGGTGATCTCTCATCCCTGAGGCCGCAGCGTTACTGCCTCTAGAAACCTGCATCACCATGTGACCGGGTGACTAGCTTGGTCACATGGTGCTGTCCAAGGTCCTCCACAGGTCCTATGGCCTTGGTATGAAGGGAAATCAGCGAGGGAGCGCGGCGAGGTGAGTAGAAGCACAGGAAAAGACCGCCAAGAAATTGACATGTTCATTCTTTTAACGGACCCGCTTTTGAGCCCAAAAGTCGGTCTGTAAAAGGCGCAATGTCTGAATGCCAAATTGTTAAATCCATTGACTTGGCAGAGACAGCTAACGTCAATGCGTTTCATTGAATTCCAGTGCAAATAGAGGATCCGTACAAAGCGGACTCTGACGGTGCAATAGTGCACCGTGTGAACGTAGTCTAAGGATTAGATATCACCCTTGATGTAGCGCACATCACTCCCAATGAGCCTATCTTGGAATATAGTTCATACGTCAAATCAAAGACAGCGCTCCACATAGCCAGTGTATCCAAGAATCTTTATTCCACCATCTTTACTGCAATACTTCAATCTTGACAGTTGAAACCTTTGTCAAGCATGTACCATATCAAACTAAACCTTCTTTTATGGTACAAACTAGAAATAAGCTAGATGCTATCACATCAGGAGTGCAGTGAAATGAACATCTGTTGCGCGCGACCAATCAGCTGAGCAGCGGCGGCCAGCTTTGAATCTCCCGCCTATACCGCCCTGCTCAGCTGAGTTGTCGCACGCTGGGCAGTGTGCGACCAATCAGCTGAGCGGCGTGGTATTGGCGGGAGGTTTAAAGCTGGCCACCGCTTATCTCCTCCTGCCGGAGGGTAGCGGCAATACCGCTGGGAGATCAGTGGCGTCACCGCTAACCTCCTGGCTGCGAGGGATGAGCGGCTGCCACCGCCGGGAGATCAGTGGCGAGCGCTGCAGATCTCCCGGTGGAATAGCAGTGATGTGTATGTCACTTGCGGAGGCCAGTTCGTGGCCGAAGGCCACGAACTGCGCCTGCACAACTGACAGTGCCAGTGCCGCGATGCATTAAGGGATGGGGTTACATCGCCCACTGGCAATTATGTATGTAGATGTGGTCAAAACACCTCCCCCTATTAAAATCATTAATTTTGGTATACGCTTGGCAAAGATCTCATCTGTAAAGATCAAAACGTTGCACTGAAGATGGTGGAATAAAGATTCTTAGATGGATACACTGGCTATCCGGAGCGCTGTCTTTGACTAGACGTATATTCCCTTTAAATGACATCTTCCATACACACCTTATACAGATCTAGTTTCCAAATCTCAGGCAACTGCTCTAATAAAAATGCATTATGGTATATGCAATGCTTTCAATATCTTTAGCAGTTCTCATAATTGTTGGTTTCAGTAGTTGAGATCCTTCTACGAGCTATTTCCCAAGGGAGGTAAACAGCAATGTGAATAGTCTAATTCTACATAAATAACAGGACATGTGCAAGTAAAATCACAATGGTGTAAATCTTGGATGAAGACGACGTGATAAGATGTTAATTCATATTTCATACAATGCATTAACATTATGAAATTATTAAATATATTCTAAAGAAGTGTCAAATGATCTTTTATCTACTGTCTTTCACGTTTACATTTTATATAAAATCTGTATGCATAGTATTTCATTAATGGAAAAGCAATTCTAGTAATTAAATTGTGTTTGTCAAAATCTAGATCTTTCATTTCGCTGGCTGCAGATAATAGCTGTCGTTAATACAAGACATATGATCTGTGACAATTCTGACAGACAAGTTTCTGTAAGATGTGGAGAACATACATATAGGACCAGGCCGAACTGGGACCAAAAATCAGCCCTGACTCATAAACCACTGTGGTACTGTGCAGTGTGTATATGCAGAATAATACAGATACTGAGTATTACACCCAGTATACAGTACTGGAGAAGGCATACCGTGCAGTATATATGCCGTATATACTTGACTATAAGCCGAGTTTTTCAGCACAAAAATTGTGCTGAAAAGTGCCCCCCTCGGCTTATACTCGAGTCAGTGACGGCTCAGTGTGGGGGGGGCGGTGTCCGGGGGCTGGAGCAGGCGGGGGAGGCTGTAATAGGAGCGGCCGGTCACGTGGGGCCGCTCATTAGTGCAATGCAATATGCACTGCATCCCCATGTTCATCAGCTGGCAGGGGGAGCGGTGCAGATTACGTTGCACTGTCAGCGCTCCCCCCATTAGTGGTATACAGGCCGCCCTTGCTGCCGCACACCTCTAAAAGAATAGCTCATTCATACTTATCCTCCTCGCTCTTTCACCGCGCGTCCTCCGGTCTTCTTCCTGCTTGTACCTGGCGGGCACAGCAGCAATGACGTCATTGCTTCTGCGCCGATCACATGACGCCGGGTAAAAGCAGGAAGAAGACTGGAGGACGCGATTATCAGTCCAATGGATTTACACAAAGATAATAAGCAGCACGACGATTAAATGTGAAAAGGGCACTCTTCACTAGCCCATGTGGTACCATTTTGAATCCATTAAGGAGAAATAATAATATAATATTTATTTATTTATATAGCACTATTAATTTCATAGCACTTTACATACATCAGTAATGCTGTCCACGTTGAGGCTCACAATCTGAATATCCTATCAGTATGTCTTTGCAATGTGGGAGGAAACCAGAGAACCTGGAGGAAACCTACGCAAACACGGGGAGAAATATAAACTCCTTGCAGATGTTGTCCTTGGTGGGAATTGAAACCAGGACCTCAGGACCGCAGCGCTGCAAGGCTGAGACACCGTGCTGCCCAATCCAGTGGTGCCTTCTATCTTCCTATCGATAGCCTTCTCTGCTTGGAGTCTGTGATCACTGAGGACTTCTTCTAGGACCTTCCTTCGGGGACACCCACCGCATCATGCTGAGATTTTTAGGGCGAGTATGCGTGAAATGTACTGTTATGGAATCGAAACATGGGCTAATAAAGATTCTCCATTTTTTCACAATAAATCAGAGTGCTGGTTGTTTTTCTTTATTTCATTATATCCAGTACAGACCAAAAGATTGGACACACCTTCTCATTCAAAGAGTTTTCTTTATTTTCATGACTAAGAAAATTGTAGATTCACACTGAAGGCATCAAAACTATGAATTAACACATGTGGAATTATTTACTTAACAAAAAAGTGTGAAACAACTGAAACTATATCTTATATTCTAGGTTCTTCAAAGTAGCCACCTTTTGCTTTGATTACTGCTTTGCACACCCTTGGCATTCTCTTGATGAACTTCCAACAGTCTTGAAGGAGTTCCCAGAGATGCTTAGCACTTGTTGGCCCTTTTGCCTTCACTCTGCGGTCCAGCTTACCCACAAACCATCTCGATTGGGTTCAGGTCTGGTGACTGTGGAGGCCAGGTCATCTGGTGTATTACCCTATCACTCTCCGGCTTGGTCAAATAGCCCTTACACAGCCTGGAGGTGTGTTTGGGGTCATTGTCCTGTTGAAAAATAAATGATGGTCCAACTAAACGCAATCCGAATGGAATAGCATACCGTTGCAATATGCTGTGGTAGCCATGCTGGTTCAGTATGCCTTCAATTTTGAATAAATCCCCAACAGTGTCCCCATCAAAGTACCCCCACACCATCACAGCTCCTCCTCCATGCTTCACGGTGGGAACCAGGCATGTAGAGTCCATCCGTTCACCTTTTCTGCGTAGCACAAAGACATGGTGGTTGGAACTAAAGATCTCACATTTGGACTCATCAGACCAAAGCACAGATTTCCACTGGTCTAATGTCCATTCCTTGCGTTCTTTAGCCCAAACAAGTCTCTTCTGCTTGTTGCCTGTCCTTAGCAGTAGTTTCCTAGCAACTATTTTTCCATGAAGGCCTGCTGCACAAAGTCTCCTCTTAACAGTTGTTGTAGAGATGTGTCTGCTGCTAGAATTCTGTGTGGCATTGACCTGGTCTCTTATCTGAGTTGCTGTTAACCTGCAATTTCTGAAGCTGGTGATTCGGATGAACTTATCCTCCGCAGCAGAGGTGACTCTTGGTCTTCCTTTCCTGGGGCGGTCCTCATGTGAGCCAGTTTCTTTGTAGCGCTTGATGGTTTTTGCAACTGCACTTGGGGACACCTTCAAAGTTTTCCCAATTTTTCGGATTGACTGACCTTGATTTTTTAAAGTAATGATGGCCACTCGTTTTTCTTTAATTAGCTGCTTTTTTCTTGCATAATACAAATTCTAACAGTCTATTCAGTAGGACTATCAGCTGTGTATCCACCAGACGTCTGCACAACACAACTGATGGTCTCAACCCCATTTATAAGCAAGAAATCCCACTTATTAAACCTGACAGGGCACACCTGTGAAGTGAAAACCATTTCCGGTGACTACCTCTTGAATCTCATCAAGAGAATGCCAAGAGTGTGCAAAGCAGTAATCAAAGCAAAAGGTGGCTACTTTGAAGAACCTAGAATATAAGACATATTTTCAGTTGATTGACACATTTTTGTTAAGTATATAATTCCACATGTGTTAATTCATAGTTGTGATGCATTCAGTTTGAATCTACAATTTTCCTAGTCATGAAATTATAGAAAACTCTTTGAATGAGAAGGTGTGTCCAAACATTTGGTCTGTACTGTATATTATATGACGTTTACACACACACAATTAGAGCAGATATTGAGAATTACACTATTTATACAGGATAGGAGATGTATTATGCAGCATATCCAGCTCCACAATATATGCCACAATCAATTATATACATCATTTCACACTATATACTGTGTTCAGTAATATGTGTATATACTATATAGTGTAAAGATGTGCCAGTGTATATAGTGTGGATTCCATGGATATTGCTATTCCCTGAGGAAGGAGCATAGCAGGCTCCGAAGAGCATTTGAGAAGGAATAAAGAGCATCATTGCATCAATCCTTGGTTCAGCATTCTCATTTCAGCAGCGCGGATCTTGTACACTTTGTCCCCGGATTTCAGTTGGATACCCGTTTACACGTGGAGCGTGGATCATGCAGCAGCTGTATACACGCATAACACCAGGTTGTGGGGCACACAACCTTACCAGGTGAGCACCCAATACTATAGCAATAGCCCAGCTATCATTGCGCTTTGTTGTCTCCTATTATTTAGATTATTCTGACCTGGAAGTGGCTATCAGTCCATTGCAGAGAGGCTAAGTGTTTTAGGTACCCTCTCCTTAAAGGAGGTGCCTGAGGAATGTTTCCTGTCCTTAGTATGTTACTTGCTCTCAGGTCCTTTGCCTCATACCTTGTCCCTTGCTATTGCTAATACTTTGTCTTGCGTTAGTGCATGCCTCAAGCTACGTCAGTCAGTCTGCACCTGCCTCAAGCAAACTTGCCAAGTCCGCCTGTCGGCATCTGCCTCAGTCGAACCTGTTATGCCAACCAGCCTGCCTCCGTCATCTGTGAACCTTTACCATGCCTATAACCATCTGTGTTGAATTCTACTCTTGCTGGTCCCTGTCGTTGTTAGAAGCTGTACCATCCACAGGATAGCCTGCAAGCTCCACTTAAGAGACATTGTTATTGCCTGACCTTGGTCGCTCCTGCAGGAGTATTGTAAGTTAAGGTAGAGATGGTTGACTGAAAAAACACCCACACAGGTACACACACTGACCCTGCTCCTAGGACTCTATGTTAGGCAAGGGGTAGCAGGGGTTAAAAGTAGTGTGGGTGGAGCGTAGAGCAGCACTGATCAAGTGGGTGGCGCCATAGATAAAAACACGGGAGCCCCAGTTGGAGGGAGAACAGAAAAAGAACAGTAGTAGAGAGAGGCAGATCCCCAGGAGGACGGGTGCTCTGGAGGATGCAGAATCCTGGAGGCTACAGTTTGATAGAGGAAGAGTGGGACAAGGGCCCGGCAGCCACACATACATTAGCAGCCCAAAGGAACCCTGAAGCTGAGAGACAGTGAGGAAAAGGAAGCCTGGTGATCCCACAGCCATACCTGGGACACTGGAGGCTAGGCTGCTAAAGCCAGAGAGCTGGCTCTGTAGAGGTGACTGGGGTACTCGAAGACCCTAATCACGAGACACACCGGCGTGGGGCAGGTACTCCATGACCTGCAGCCTACCTAACCCCACGGTCTAGGAACACAGCCATCAGACTAAGGCTAGTGACCCTGACAGAGAGGGAATCATCACACAAGAGCCCGTGAAGGCCAGACCAAATCCGTGATTGAGGAAACAGAGAGAGACAAAAGGGCCTAAAAGGACTTGAGGGAAGCAATGCAGAGGAGCTGCCTGAGCTGCATAACCCAGTTACCCGGAGCAGTGCTAAAGTGTGAGGACTCTAACTTGAAAGAGGTGAAAGAGTTGTAACTTGTAAACAGTTGTGAACTGCTGCTAAAGAACCTTAAGTAATGTACCAGGTAAGCTCACCATTGCCTGAGACTGTTTCTGTGGCACCCCACAACGAGTGCGTCACAGGAGGGTACTGCAGTCCAACCCGGAGTACCGGCTCCGAGGTAGCACAGACGTCCACCGCTGCACTACATAACCAGAGTGATTGACGGCTGCATAGGAGCACAATACACGCACCACCATCACCGCAGCTGTACCGGGAGGGGTACCCATCGGGAGCCGCCAGGCCAACAGCTCGGGTGCCCACTAGAAGTTCCTCTGTATCTTGACCTGGTACGTGGAAGGCAGCGAAGAGTGACAAGGGACAGTCAGTTTGAGAGAGACACTGTGGAGCCTTGGAGGGACACTGTTCATCACAGGGACCACCCGGTCCGTTACCTGAAAGTGAAACCGTTATCCCGTGTACCGTGTGTAACCTAAGTAAAGACCCGTGCAGAGGAGCATCGTGTCCGAGCCTTCTTTCAGAACTGTTATTAACCAATTCATCTACAGAATCAACTGAGCTGCCGTATTCCATCACTTCAGCTCCTGACCCCGGGGACTCCCACTCGTCCTGTAGGGAGTGGATCCATCTTGCTGCAGCCCATCCCCCGGAGGTCCAAGCAGCGCCGGTGCCATCACTGGACCCCTACAGGTTGCGTCACGAAATAACAAACTTTATTCCTATTAATCTTATTTTACCCTTCATTGACTACCGGGCCTCCACAGCCTCAGGCACAGAACCGTGACCACAGACAGCGCCTGAGACCTGAGAACCCGGCTCACGGTGAGTCATATCCTTCCAGCGTTACAACAGAGTCCCACCTGAAGAGCCTGAGACTGCTTTCCACACATGCTGGCTGGAGAAGCTGTAGCAGCAAAGTAAGTGTCTTACACAGAGCACAATCCCTCACCAGGCCCCTCCATCAACACTACACCTGCCCTGGGAACCCTCAGCCCTACCCGAGGAGGGCTTACCATCCACGCTGCCCCAAGTCACCGTCCCAGCAGGAATACGACAGCGGTGGTTCTACTAACCACATATCCTGGGTGGCATCACAATAAATCCCCTGTAAATACTCCCTTTACTTGCAACATCTGGGACAACGGGACTGGGCCTGACACCTTGACATGTCCCAGAGACAGTACAATACGGTCTCGAGTATCCTGGTCCCTAGTGTGCGACAGTATACCAAATAAAGACTGTTCTTATATTCAAGTCCCTCTCCTGCCTATTCCTATCCACAGGGTCAGCTTCCACAGACCATCTTTGGTCCATTGGGTCCACTACCCAGGTTCCTGCATTGGTTGGTGTAACAACTATGCTATATTACACTGTATCCCAGCCGCCTTGCTTGCCCCCTTAACACTAACAAGGAAGTATGCTTGTGGAGACAGTACAAAATCACAGTACAAAATCTGTGCTTGTGTCAATCACTTCTGGATGACATTGTCCTTTTGGACAGTGTGATAGATTGTGAATACCGGTAAGTATTTGTCAGAAATTCCGATACCTGTCACCTAAGAGGGACTAATGATACAACTGACTCAAAATATCGTTTATGATGACAGGGACACCGATTCACATGACTATGATCTAGATGCTTCCGAACCTGAGTAAGTGTATGGTTTGTTGTGGAGATGCCCTTTACTTTTCCATGAATCAACAGAACTGATCATCAATGTTATTAAATCTATGGTGTGGTCTGACAGGGACACCTTTTGCCCCTTATGAACCCGACAAAAAAAGGGGGAAAGCATCTGGCTTTGATGTGTGTGTTTTTTTTGCCTCCTCAAAGGACATTTTTAGAGGACAGAGGATGACCAACTAAGCTCAAACTATAACCCTATAAGCCAAAAGGACAACTATATCCCTAGATGTATGGTAACTAGGAAATTAGATACCAACATCCTCGAGAAACTATGACTATAGGCAAGACATCAAAGAATGTAGATATTACTGAATTAAAGGGATCCGATATGAGATATCAATTGTGAAACTAATGCAATATGTATGAGTGACTTTGGACTGTTTAGGAATCTAACATCCATATATTTTGCAGACCCCTCCCATTCTAGCTGTTGGTGCACAGAGCAGGTACAAGGAGGATAAGTCTTCTCTGAGCAGGGGCGCCATCTCAAGTTCAAGTAAAACAGGGAGTAGGGATAGGAGAGCTCACCCTTCGCCTCCAGGCAGATCTGGTCAGGTGAACGGCAGTGACTGGCATCCACTGGTTTCCATGGAATATATACAAGAGAGAACCAGCACCCAATCGTTATAAAGGAATTCTTCTTTATTTAGGGATTCAGATACACATAATTAAAATGCATCTATACGGCAGCACCATCTCAAGTTGACATAGGGCACCGACCCCAGCTGCCAGGTAGGGGACTGTTTTGACATAGGGTACGTTGGCCCACCCCTTCCTTCCTCTTATCTTGATGCATGTAACTGTCTAGACATATATATGTTTACCTGTGGATAATTTGATTTATTATTATTTTTATTAAAGTAAATAATACTTTTTATAGGGCTTGTGCTTTGGTTGTTTAGAGAGGTAACCAGTAACTGAGGCAATAAGCAAACCATGATAATATTACCAATCCATCTGTTCTTGAGAAAAAATGTTTTTAATAAGAGGTAAGTTTCACATTTGCTTTTTCTACAATCACTTTGCAATTTTATCCCTTTACGAGCATGAGACAACCCCGTTAATCCTCAGATCTATATTAGTCTACAGGTAGTTGCCCTTCACTAGACATACAGCCACCAGGATAACTCTGTGCCTCTAAAGTTGCTTGTCTTGATTATTTTTTGTTTCATTTGTTTCATTCAAAAATTCAGACTAGAAATTTTTTAACAGAAAAAAAACTAAAATTAATATTACCTGGAGAATTAGTACTTTCTGTTAAAAGCCAGACATACTGTTTATGGCAATCCTGACAGAGGCAGCTTCATTAGAAATCTTCCCAGAAATGTATCACCCTGTTATGTCTCTGACCTGATGGACAAGTCAGAGAGGACTACCATTCAGGACTATGGCCAGGGTCAGACTACCGTCTTTAGCAGATGTCACGGACATCCGCTAAAAACTAAGGCTACCTTCACATTTGCGTTCCCCTCCGCAGCGTTCTGCGGAGGGGATCCGCAATGTGACCGCAGCACCGCAAGCCCCTATCTTTATAATGGGAGCGCACGGTGCTGCGCATGACTGTGCGCACCCATTCACTGCCATATGTGATCTGTGCACAGGCAGAAATGCAAAATGTCGTGTTCATGGTGCGGACGAGACTAGGTGATTTGTGCGCAGGCATCCGCCTGTGCATAGATTACATATGGCAGTGAATGGGTGCGCACCGTCATGCGCAGTCAAGCGCAGCACTGTGCGCTCCCATTATAAAGATAGGGGCTTGCGGTGCTGCGGTCACATTGCGGATCCCCTCCACAGAATGCTGCGGAGGGGAACGCAAATGTGCAGGTAGCCTTAGTAATTTTTTCAGCAGCGCATATGTGCTTTCCAGGGCCGCTGCTGCATAATGCTGCCCCTAGTTACCCGATGTTGATCGTGGTAACCGGCCACACTTCCAGCTGAATAGCGTCCGCTTAAGCAAAGCGGACAGGGAAACGCTGCATCCGCTCTGCTAAAGCAGACGCTATTCAGCTGGAAGTGTGGCCGGTTACCACGATCAACATCGGGTAACCAGGGACAGCGTTGAGAAGCAGCTGCGCTGGAAATCGCATATGCGCTGCTGAAAAAATGACTAAGTTTTTAGCGGATGTCCGTCCCATCTACTAAAAACGGTAGTCTGACCCTGGCCTATGTCCATGAGGAATAATGGTTTCTGCATACATTTTTGCTAATATGGGCAGCACGGTGGCTTCGCAGTATTGAGGTCCTGGGTTCCAATCCCACCAAGGACAACATCTGCAAGGACTTTGTATGTTCTCCCCGTGTTTACCTGAGTTTCTTCCAGGTTCTTCAGTTTCCTCCCATACTCCAAAGACATACTGATAGGGAATTTAGATTGTGAGCTCCAATGAGGACAGTGATGATAATTTCTGTGGAATATGGTGGCACTATATAAGCAATGCATAATAAATAATCTTTATTGATTGATCACGGCACGCCTGCCTATTATGTAGTGTATCATGTCTACATGGTATTCTTTCCGATTAAAATTGTACAAATCAAGTCAAATTCTTCATTGATTTCTCGTAGAGCACATTATTTTATTTTATGGTTATTTAATTCCTTGTCGGTTGAACTTTAATTATTCATTTCGGCTTAGCATCTCTGAAGATTCCTCAATTGATTGATTTCATTGTACGTGTAAACACATTTGGTCTGCTCTGTATTTCCTTCCAGTCTTTATGTTAAGTTTATTTTCTTCATTAACTTTTTAACTTGGGTGCCTGAGATATATGGGTCCATCTGGTAACACGCACAAGTTTGAATTGTAAATGCTTTTTGCTGCTCTCCCAATCAGCACTATCTACAGCTGTCTGGGGACCTGTAAAAAATGTCAATTAGCAATAAAAGATCCCAGAAAGACATTATATCTTGAAGAGGTCCCTTGAAACTGCAAACATTGTACAGTAATGTTCCCAGGTGGAACAGTTGCTTTGGGCTGTTGATAAATTTTCCGTGTCGTCTTGATATTCCGCATTGCTCTAAACATTTCATTCCACCTGCCCTGCTCTTGCTTAAAATCACAGCTCTCATCTACTAATGCTTTTTGCCATGTACAGAGCTGTTATGGGTAGTAGAAAGTGCTAGTAGAAAGTAAAAGTGTTCAATGACAACTAATAAGACTATGTTGATTTTTATAGTTAATTTTTATATTTTTAAGAATACAATTTATGGGAAATAGGAGACCTTATGAGAACATTTATGATGAGCGTGATCCATGATCGCTAACCTATAGAGTGGAGCTATATTTCTATGATTGTGTACTTATTCATCAAATTTTGCATTTCATATTAGATTTGGTGAGTACATTCTTCTTTTGTAGCCAAATGCATTTTTATTCAGAAATAGGCAACCTTAATAATGAAAATATGACCTAAAGGTCATTATTTCAGAAAATTATAATAGGGAGGGTGAAAGGTTGAAAACTGCGCTGCACAAGACATCAAAGGGTGAATATAACATTTCTTTTTTAGTCAACACGTTTATCCTGCTCTTTGGTATCTCACTGCACCAACACCTCTGGTCTAGGCTGTCCACCCAAAGCAACATCTTCGTAAATCCACCTTCATAAATGCGAGTGTATGAAGCAGTCCACGCAGTCGTTCACATCTTGGATCCCATCTCAAATTGGCAGATATGGCCGAAAATGATGTCCAACACAGCACACAGTGATTTTGTCTGCCTCGTTACAGTCACAATTTTCATTTTCCAGGCCTTCAGAGCCCCCTGCAAAACAGGATTCGGACATATGCGCCGACGGGGCCTTTGACTTTAATAATGTAGATGGAGTCACTATGTGCTCTGTTGTGCACCATTTTCGGGAGAATATGTCTAATGCAGGTGGAAACCCAGATGTAGTAGACTGTGTCAGGCTGTCTGCCTGCAATATAACGTATACTTTGGAAAATGGTGCACGATACAGCACATACTGACTCCGTCTGTATTTTTATATTCAATGGCCCCATCGGCGCATACAACTGAATCCCATTTTGCAGGGGGTTCAGAAATAAGCCCCGACCAGGCCACTGAACATGTGCTAGCACGTAATGTGAAAGTACCCTTAGTTGAAGCTACTAATGCGAGAGTAACACTTAGGCTGAAGGCACACTGTGGTGCATCAAACATGGAGCGTTTTTGATGCATGATAGTGATGAGAGTGTGATGCGTGTTTTTGGTGTGTGTGGTGCGTGTGGGTGAGTGTGCCTTGCTGTATGCATGTGAGTGTGCTGCGAGTGTGATGAGAGTGGGCTGCGTGAGTGTGTGTGCTGCGTGTGAGTGTGATGCTGTTCACGGTATTGAAGCAAACTTCAGGAACGTGGACAGCATTTACTGGCGTATTCAACTTCTGTGACTGTCAAAGCCGCAGAGTATGAATGTGCTGGTTTCCCGGTACAGTTATCAATCGTCTTGCACCGCTGTGTCAGTGGTGCAAGATGATTATTAAACACCCAACTGCTGGGCACCTCTTTCTAATTTTCAGAGTTAAGCTGCATATGCAGCATCTGTGCGGCATATCAGCAAAGATGCTGCATATGCGGCTTTTAACCCCGTGAATCAAGGGTTAATGTGTTCTTTATATGTTGGCAACATGTCTCCAGGGAGTGCCCACACTCCCTAGAGACATGCTGCCTTAATTCATTGGCAGTTCAGGGTTTAATCCCTATATTTCTGGTTGGCTGGTATTTGTTGCCATTTGCAAATCATTCATAAAAGCCGCCGGCTCCTGTCAGTGAGCTGCGAGCGGTATGGTACACAATTTGCGTAAGTACATTGCTGGGCAGCATCCTAAATAAGGAGCTGTCCCAGGTACTTACACTAATTGCGTACTGTACCCACCGCTCTCCATGGTGCTGAAGACTTGATCATCCGCACAATGGCCAGCGCACATTGAAACTCTGATGCGCACATCAGTTGGATGTTTAATAATCATCTTGCACCACTTACACAGCGGTGCAAGATGATTGATTACTGTACCGGGAAACCGGTTTGATGAGATCTTAACAGCACACTCGTGTGAGTATCGCACCGTGTGGTGTATGGGTGCGAGTTTGACTCGCACCCATATACTTTTAATGGCCACTCGCGCGTGGAAATCGCGTGCAATCGTAGCATTGCACTCGCATTTCCATCGCATTGGGAGTGTAATGCGAGAAAATTACATTGATGTGACCTGTATCATTTACAGATACAGGTCCGAGTGCAATATCAATTTTTCCTCGCATTACACTCGCGTGAGTCTTGCACCAGTGTACCTTCAGCCTTAACGTGAACATAGCCTGAGCCGTAGAGCCACCCAGTATATTTACACCCTATATCGCAAAGCATTCACTGATCTCAGGGAGACCAGTCCAAGAAAGCACTGCGGGCAGCTGGCAAAAAAGCGCTCAAACACAGTGAATTCCTAGGCACATTGCCCCTTGGAAATTATGAAGATGCAAATAGAGTCTGTGGAGCCTCGGTTAGGAGTCTCAAACACAGGACTAGCCATATATCCCTCCAGGGAAGGACCCAGCCAAGGGGTGGCTCCTTGCGGAGAACACCATAACCACCATGTTAAGTGTCCCTTTTAGTCAATATCCAACTCTTTTACAAGTTTAGAGATATGACAAGGGAATACCAAGGCCAGGTATCCATCCACAGACAGCTGTTTCGGGGTGTGGAGTAGGATTTTGGCTAGGTGGGAGCAAGGCCTAGTAGACCACCATCGCAAAGCATTCACTGATCTCAGGGAGACCAGTCCAAGAAAACACTGCGGGCAGCTGGCTGAAGCGCTCAAACACAGTGAATTCCTAGGCGCATTGACCCCTGGGAATTATGAATATGGAAATAGAGTCTGTGGAGAGTTTCGCATTACACTCGCGCGAGTCTTGCACCAGTGTACCTTCAGCCTTAACGTGAACATAGCCTGAGCCGTAGAGCCACCCAGTATATTTACACCCTATGGCAGGATGAGATTAAAGACTTTGTTAGGGCATTAATTTCCTATAACTATTCTTAAAAATAAAAAAGTGGCAAAATGTTGACAAAGATCAGAATTTGCATTATATTCATGATATATATATACAGTCATAGCCAAAAGTATTGACACCCCTGCAAATCTGTCAGATAATACTCAGTTTCTTCCTGAAAATGATTGCAATCACAAATTCTTTGGTATTATTATCTTCATTTAATTTGTCTTCAATGAAAAAACACAAAAAGATTTGTCCTAAAGCCAAATTGGATATAATTCCACACCAAACATAAAAAAGGGGGTGTTCAAAAGTATTGGCACCCTTAGAAAAATCATGTGATGCTTCTCTAATTTGTGTAATTAACAGCACCTGTAACTTACCTGTGGCACCTAACAGGTGTTGGAAATAACTAAATCACACTTGCAGCCAGTTGACATGGATTAAAGTTGACTCAACCTCTGTCCTGTGTCCTTGTGTGTACCACATTGAGCATGGAGAAAAGAAAGAAGACCAAAGAACTGTCTGAGGACTTGAGAAACCAAATTGTGAGGAAGCATGAGCAATCGCAAGGCTACAAGTCCATCTTCAAAGACCTGAATGTTCCTGTGTCTACCGTGCGCAGTGTCATCAAGAAGTTTAAAGCCCATGACACTGTGGCTAACCTCCCTAGATGTGGAAGGAAAAGAAAAATTGACAAGAGATTTCAACGCAAGATTGTGCGGATGGTGGATAAAGAACCTCGACTAACATCCAAACAAGTTCAAGCTGCCCTGCAGTCCGAGGGTACAACAGTGTCAACCCGTACTATCTGTCGGTGTCTGAATGAAAAGGGACTGTATAGTAGGAGACCCAGGAAGACCCCACTTCTTACCCCGAGACATAAAAAAGCCAGTCTGGAGTTTGCCAAAACTTACTTGAGAAAGCCTAAAACGTTTTGGAAGAATGTTCTCTCTTTTTGAACAAAGGCATCAACATAGAGATTACAGGAGGAAAAAAGAGGCATTCAAAGAAAAGAGCACAGTCCCTACAGTCAAACATGGTGGAGGTTCCCTGATGTTTTGGGGTTGCTTTTCTGCCTCTGGCACTGGACTGCTTGACCGTGTGCATGGCATTATGAAGTCTGAAGACTGCAAACAAATTTTGCAGCATAATGTAGGCCCAGTGTGAAAAAGCTGGGTCTCCCTCAGAGGTCATGGGTCTTCCAGCAGGACAATGACCCAAAACACACTTCAAAAAGCACTAGAAAATGGTTTGAGAGAAAGCACTGGAGACTTCTAAGGTGGCCAGCAATGAGTCCAGACCTGAATCCCATGGAACACCTGTGGAGAGATCTAAAAATGGCAGTTTGGAGAAGGCACCCTTCAAATATCAGGCACCTGGAGCAGTTTGCCAAAGAAGAATGGTCTAAAATTCCAGCAGAGCATTGTAAGAAACTCATTGATGGTTACCGGAAGCGGTTGATCGCAGTTATTTTGGCTAAAGGTTGTGCAACCAAGTATTAGGCTGAGGGTGCCAATACTTTTGTCTGGCCCATTTTTGGAGTTTTGTGTGAAATGATCAATGTTTTGCTTTTTGCTTCATTCTCTTTTGTGTTTTTTCATTGAAGACAAATTAAATGAAGATAATAATACCAAAGAATTTGTCATTGCAATCATTTTCAGGAAGAAACTGAGTATTATCTGACAGAATTGAAGGGGTGTCAATACTTTTGGCCAAAACTGTATTATATATCAGAATAGAGTGTCATCTTCAGTGGTTGATAAACAAGTGTTCAGTAAATGGAAGATTTTATATTATTGTGCTTCTGGTGCTAAATGTAATGATCTGAAAGATAATGTTATATTAAGAAATTGCTATTTATACTTGTGCTGTAACACCAGCTGTGTTAATTCTTCTCTTGCAGTATACAGGAGGAATATGATTGATGTCAAATATTATTCCGTAGTTATTTTTTCAGTCTCATCTCAAGAACATGAACTTTATGCCATATCCTTATTTGTGGAAGTCGAACACATTGAACCTATGAAATGTACAATAATCACACAGCATATTTTTATTTTATTTTATTTCATACTTGCAGACTAACTATAATAAAGTCTCCAAACCTTCAATAATAAATATATACAGTGTGTGGGTACAGTGAGTGATTTTGCTTGCTGGAGATCATATTTTAGGAGCATATAAAGCTGTGTTGGTTAAACTCCTTATTTTAGCTCACAGCTTCTGTTCTCCACCTGAGTGGTTAAAATGTAACTTTTTTTTCCATCTTTCTTTTCACTTACCGGTATTTGGTGAGAAAGCTTTGTCATTTTGTCATAAAGAAAGGGGAGCTTACAGTATTAACGTCGCTGTTGAGCTTTATTTTTATTTGCTTTGTATCTGTAGTCTTACCGCAAATCTCCGAGTGACCAATTATGTTAGGTACAGTACATAAGCCTCTAAAAAGCTCTTTTATATAGTCATTAAAGAGTAACTTTTCTTTTTTTTCTTTGCAAAAATGACTTCCATTTGTCTAACGCCAACTAATATTTCCAAGATTTCTGATCAAGTTTTTACCTTTTAAAAGTTCCACTCAGTTGTGACTCTTCCAACTGGATCCCTGTATACTTATACAGGAAACCAGGACGAGTGAGCTAGATGAGTCACAAGTGTTGGGCCCACAAGGGTCTGGGGATTCAGATCTCGGGCAAGGATGTCAAGGGTGGTCGGTGCCTGAGCCTGTGTCCTTGGGGTGACAATAAAAAGGGGGTTATTTACAGGGATAAAAGTTTATAGAGTCGTGAATGTCGTGAATGTCGTGCCGCCACCTGTAGATCCGGTGATGGCACCGGCGCTGCTGCAGACCTCCGTGGGGATGGATGGCAGCAAGGTGTTGTAGACCCCACAAGTAGAGCAGGGTCCCCCGGGGCAGTAAGGGTAGAATGGTGGAATAGGGTAGCGCTGTCGTTGCTGTATGGGGCAGGCTGGAAGGATGGACACACACACAAGACAGTCTTTTTATGTACCTTTACTGGTGGTTTGCAGATACACTTCCAGGGTTGAAGGATGCACTTCGGGATTTCCACACCGAGTGGGCTATAGGTCTCCTTGTCCTGCTCCCTTGTCCTGAAGTCTGGCGTGTGTGGAACCAGGCCTGACCTCTCTTGTCTCTCTCACACCGTGTTGCTGCACTGAGGGCTCTCACTTGGCTGCCGCTACCTCTTCTGCGGATCCTGGTTCTCAAATGGGGACTGCTTCGGGTGTCCGGGAAGCTAAGCCTCCACGGTGTACTGGGATTCTCTGCTGGGCTTATCTCTCCCTTGCAGACTCGGACTCCAGTGTCCGGTGTTCTCTTGGGGTGATCCAGTATGGCTCCTCTGCCCCCGCTGTACTGTTCCTCACATCTGCTATTGGTCCTCACTCTCTGGACCCTCACACTGGCTCTGGTAGTGCACTGGTTTCGGGCCTAGCATGGCTCCGGTAGCCAGTTTTGCTCACTAGCCTTTGAGCTGATCTTCACAATTCTCCTAGCGACTGCACACTCTGGCTAACTCCTCCCACACTACCTGTATTTATAGGGGATCTGGCTTAACAGCAACCAGTGGTGCTCCCCCTACAGGCCTGGAGCGGAAGATGTGTTTATGTGGGTACCAGATGTGGAAATCCCTTGGTGTACTAGTTGGTCCTTTGGCTACGTGGTATTCCCGGACTGAGTAAAGATTTTTGTAACATCATAACAGTAACAATAACAGGTAAACAGGAAAAAGCAGTCCTTACGGCGCTAGTCCATCCGTAACAGGCTGTAAAAGAAAAGAAAGAATAGTTTTGCCACCACCAGTCCTGTGGTTGTGGTCCATGGTTAGACAGGGAAATCCAGGGAAAAAGGGTAAAGTTCTCAAAGTAAAGTCTCTGTAGGCTTGAAATATTTAACGGGTTAACTTTACACACAATTTCCCTACGGGTGTCTCTGCTTAGGAGTCCTGGTCTTACCTTCTCTCCACCCCAGGCACTTTCTGTTCCTAACTTAATGTGCATGGTATTGTGCCCAGTTCCTCCACCCTTCTATTCACTACTATTCACATCTTTATACATAAGTCACTATTTACCCTGCTGCTTCACACTTTTGCATTTTATACCCATTCTCCGTACCTGGATGGGGCCTGGTCTTGGGTACTGCGACATGACGTACGTGGAATAGGTGTCTCATGTGGTATACTCAATTCTGTGTGAGGTGGTAAAGCGGGTAGTTGTCTGCCTTAGTCTCACTGTAGGAATGGCAGGTTCACTGATTGTAGGAATCTTTGGTTTCGGTACAACAGGCTGTATGTCTTGTACTTGAACGAGTTCTTCAACTGGTTGATAAAAGGAGAATATTGATACTATGATGGCTCCATCACATTGAGGCCAATCTTCTGGAAGACTCCTAGTACAGTGTGGATTACTCTCTCTCTCTTTTCTTCAACTGGAGTGGAGTAGGAATCTTCTTCTTGCGGTTTCAGCTGTTATGGACATTTCTTGAGGTGATCTCTTGAAACTGTCAAGGTTGTCTTTCCTTCATCACGGCTAATTACACAAGTTTTACTGTTGTCAAAGTTAGATTGAAGGAACATGTAGGGTTCAGCTTCCCACTGGTCATCTAGTTTATGAGTTCTTCATTTTCTTTTTAGAACAATTTCACCAGGTATCAAGGGTTCAGCTGACGCATGTTTGTTGTAGTCTCTTTCTTGTTTGTCCCTGATGTGTTCTAAGTTCTTTTCTACACATTCTTGTACCTTCTTGTTTTGCTGCTGACGGGTAGTCCCAATCTTCATCAGAAGCATCTGTGTTTGGTACTACAATTCCCATCTCTAGGTCAACTGGGAGTTTTCCAGGTCTTGCTCGCATCAGGTATGCTGGTGTGTAGTTGGTGGAACTTACAGTTATGTGGTTGTACATATTCACTAGGTCAGGTAGTTTCTCTGACCACTGATTTCTTTCTTCAAGGGGTAATGTCTTCAACATATTGATGAAAATGTTGTTCATTTTCTCACACAGTTCATTTGTTTGTGGATGGTAAGGTGTGGTTCTGATCTTTTTGCAGCCGTATAGGCCCAAGAATTCTTGAAACAGTTCAGAATCAAATGCAGAACCTTGATCTGTCAATACTTGCTCTGGATACCTGTGTGGTCTACAGAGGTTGGTTTGAAAGGATTTGGTTGCTGTTTCTGCTGTTAGGTCTTTGACTGGTGCTACCACTAAGAATCTGGAGTAGTGGTCTACCATGGTAAGGGCGTAGGTGTAACCTGATCTGCTGGGTGTCAGCTTCACATGATCCAAGGCTACTATTTCAAGGGGTTGCTTAGTGACAATTGGCTGTCAATGGTGCTTTTTTGCTTCCCTGGTCCTTTCTTCTTAGGTGACATGGTTCACAATTTCTACAGCATCTCTCAATGGAACCTCTCATGCCAACCCAGTAGAAAAAGTGTTTCAGCAACATCTCTAGCTTTTTCCAACCAAAGTGTCCTGCATCTTTGTGATATGCTTCCAACACAATCTGGACATCTCTTTTGGGTACCACTATCTGCCAGACCATCTCATGGGTTCTGGGATTGATGTGACGTCTGCACAGTTTCCCTTGGTAGACAAACAGTTTTCCTTTCTCATTCCATTGGTGTTTTGTTTCTTGTGGAGCATCTGGACTCAGACAGGAATGTTCTTTAGTTATCAGCTCCTTGACTAAGCTGACAGCTGGGTCACTATCCTGTATCTCCTTCCATCCATGGTAAGGTAACGGGTTCACTGTTGTCTCCTGACGTCTCTGACTTGTTTGATGACACTGGGATGCACTTGGGCGGTGGAATGCTGGTAACTCTACTTCTTCCATCTCATCCACATCTTCTCCCACGTCTGGTAAGTTAGGCATCCTGGATAAGGCATCAGCATCAGCATATCCCTGAGGAAGGCGCCGGGTGTGGCGCTGAAACGCGTAGGAGGAATAAAGAGGATGGAAAGTTGATTGGCTCTTTGGTGAGTTTTTCTGAACCCTGAGCAGCGCGGACAGTGGCACACCATCACTCCATCATTTTTCAAGGCATCAGCATTGGCGTTCTTATGGCCCACCCAGTACTTGATGGTGAAATCATTGTTTGATAATCTGGCCATCCAGCGTTGCTCCATTGCTGCTAGCATTGCAGTCTCCAGATGTGTCAGGAGGTTGTTATCTGTGAAAACTGTGAACCTTGAATCTGCCAGGTAGTGCTTGAACCGTTCTGTAATCGCCCAGACCAAGGCTAGGAACTCCAGTTTGAATGAGCTGTAGTTCTCTGGATTCCTTTCTGTAGAACGGAACTTCCTGCTGGCATAGGCTATCACTCTTTCTCTGCTTTTCTGTCTCTGTGATAAGACAGCTCCTAATCCCATGTTGCTGGCATCGGTGTATAACAGGAACGGTAGACTGTAGTCAAGGTAGGCTAGGATCTTTTCTCCGGTCAAGGCTCTTTCAGCTGCTTAAAAGACTGTTCTTGTTTCCATCCCCACCGGAACGGAGGACCTCTGATCTTGCCCTTCTTAGACTGTCCTAGCAGGAGATCTTGCATAAGCGCTGCTATCTTCGTGTAGCCCTTGATGAACCTCCTGTAGTACCTGACCAGTCCTAAGAATTAGCATACCTCTTTAAAGTTTCTGGTCAGTCCTTGACGGTGACCTTGTCAGGGTCTGGTGCTACTCCTTCTGCACTGACTACATGCCCAAGGTATTGAACTTTTGGTTTCAGCAAGTGGCATTTTGACAGCTTTAGCTTCATCCCGTACTTAGACAATGCTTCAAACACTTCACTTAGATGCTGCAGATGGTCTTCATAGGTTTTAGAATACACTATGACATCGTCCAGGTAGAGAAGCATGGTTTCAAGGTTTCTTGGCTATGGTAACACTATATCAGTCTCTGGAATGTTCCTGGTGCATTACACAGCCCGAATGGCATGCTTTGAACTCACATAGTCCCATCGGTGTCGTGAAGGCTGTCTTTTCATGGTCTTCTTCAGCAACGGAGACCTGCCAGTTCCCACTAGTAAGATCTAGGTTGAAAGTAATTAGCAGACTTCAATGCAGTAAGTGACTCTTCTATATGGGGTAATAGGTAAATATCTTTGTGTGTTACGCGATTAATTTGCCTATAGTTTACACACATTCTCATACTACTATTTTTCTTTTTAACCAGGAACAGTGGAGCTGCACAGGGACAACAACTATCTCTGATGACCCCTGCGTCCTTCATGTCCTGCAACATCTCTTTGGCTCGCTGGTAGTGTGCTGGTGGTATATGCCTGTATCGCTCTTTAATGGGTGGATGGTTTCCTGTGGGTATGTAATGATGTACTCCTTTTATCCTCCCAAAATGAAGTGGATGCTTGCTAAACACCTGTTCATACTGTTGAACTACCCGATAAACTCTGTGTTTCTGGTGAGAAGGTGTGTGATCAGTACCTACATGGAGTTCCTGACACCAATTCTCTAACTGCTTCTTGGAGTTTTGATCCTCATCTGAACCTGGTTGAGTCAGTGATTCTACTGCATGTATTGAGTTGTTGTCTACATGGTACTATTTAGCAACAGTTGAATACCTTGGTAACTTAACTTCATCATCACCATAGTTCAGAATGCGTACGAGTACTCTTCCTTTGCGTACATCAACCACCCCCCCTAGCTGTCAGGTGTTTAGGACTACTTTCAGACATCACTGGCTCCACTACCGCCTGGTAGTCCTGCCCTCTGAGGTCTATTGCTGCCCGACACCATCATATTACTTCTTGGTGGCACCACAATAGGAATTGGGTCTGTTACCCGTACTCTACCAATTTCACCACTTTTTAGGTTTACCTGTTGCTGGTACATGAGGGTTCTGATTTCCTTCTGAAGAGCTCTCCTCTGCTCGGGATGAGCAGTGTCTGCAATCTGTTGGAGTAAGAACAGCACTTCTCGTAAACAATTACCAATGACATTTGTATCAAGTATAATATGTGGGTTCCTCTCATTAGGATTAGTCTCAACCACAATAAGTCCTTGGTTCTTTAATTCCACCCTTCCCACCTTTACTGTTACCTCCCGCCACCCCTGTATGTTGACAGGTAACCCATTGGTAGCAATAATATTCAAGTTAGGATCTGGAGGTTCAAGTTCAGTTTCAGATCAGAACCATTTATAAAGGATACTCGGAATGGTGGTCACCTGGGATCCAGTGTCTAGCAAGGCAGGTGTAGGGATACCTTCTAGGGTGATGGACAGTTATGGACGCTCTCCCAAGTACCTATCCAGCCAATTGGACGGGCCCAGACAGTCTACTCCTGGGGTTTGGCCCCCGGCCCGAGGGGTTGCTCGTTTAACCTCCCTGGCGGTATGATTATGTCAGAATTTTGTGCTAAAAGCGGTACCATTTTTTGGCATGGAAATTTGGTGTTATGTACAGTAGGCCTGCAATTCTTAGTAATTACCTGATCAAAGAAGACTCTAGCCTTCCTAGCGGTATTCCCGAGCCTGACTCGGGGTTCACATTCACTGCCAGAAGCGGTAACCCCGAGTCAAGCTCGGGCTTACCCACGATCGCGGCAGATGCGGTGAAAAAAACCGCATCTGCCGCACTTGCCGCACTTGCCGCCGCACTTGCGGCGCGGTTTGCGGTAATTGCCATAGTAAGTTAGGGGGACTTGCGGCAGGTGCGGCAAGTGCGGTTTTGCACTTGCGGCAGGTGCGGCAGGTTGCGGCAAGTGCAGTTGTTTTCGCGGCCGCACCTGCCGCAAGTGCAAAACCGCACTTGCCGCACCTGTCGCAAGTCCCCCTATACTTACTATGGCGATTACCGTAACCGCGCCGCAAGTGCGGCGGCTATGCGGCAAGTGCGGCAGATGCGTTTTTTTCACCGCATCTGCCGCGACCGCGGGTAAGCCCGAGCTTGACTCGGGGTTACCGCTTCTGGCAGTGAATGTTAACCCCGAGTCAGGCTCGGGAATACCGCTAGGAAGGTTAATGGGCAGAACCAGTAGATGTGTCCCTCCTTGTTGCACTTGCGACAGATGGGCTGCCCATTGGAACTGTAGCGGTCTATGGGTTTCCCTCGAAGCGGTGGTGTCATATTCCTCATCCACGATACGTCCTCCGGGCTGACAGTGAGCGGTATCTTTCCTTGTGGCTGTGTCTCTGTCTTGGGATGCCTGGCACCCAGGAGCTTGGCCACATCTTTGCTTAGCTGGCTAACCTCGCAGCACAGACTGTCAAACCAATCAGGGTTACAGTCTGCATGATGGCCTCTACAACAGGTGATAAGGGAGGTGCCTCTTATGAGGAAGGGGTATTAACCCATCGCGGCTGCAGGGCTAAGTCTGGTATTGCTGGGACTTGCTGTCCCTTAATGGCCAGTTCTTTTATGGTGGCAAACTGTTGTGAATTCATTGGAGCTCCCTCCGGTGGTTGTTGCTGGTGATGCAACTGACTGTGTGGGCTTCACAGCTGATGGGGATTGGCAATCTGGTTCTTGGAGCATATAATGGTTGGAAGTGGATCATTCCTTGCCAGTTGTCTTTTGTTCCTGGAGGAGTTCACATCTCTCTGGTTTCTTCTGCTCTGTGGAGATCTTTGCAAGATAAGTGAATGGTTTTTTTGATATTTTGCGGCACACTTTTGTGTGCTTAAGGTGCTGCTTATGTTTTGTCGTATTCTGAGCTGTGGGTTGCTATTTAGTTTGTATATTTGTTTATCTGCTCTCAGATAGGAAGTTTTCTTCCTTGGAATTTTACCATTCACTATTATCTGTTATTTCCATTTCTGCTGGCATTTGATTCATAGAAGTCTGCTGATATAGTGTTCGCCGAGTTTTAGTGACTCAGGGTAATTTTTGTAGTATCTGCTGTTGGTGGTTTTTGATAGTGTTTTATACTAACCGCAATAGTATTCTATCCTGTCTTTCCTATATAGCTAGTGTGGCCTCTTTTGCTAAACCTTATACTCTGCCTGTGTTTGTTTTTACATCTCTTGTTTCCCAGTTATTATCTGTGGGGGGCTTGCGATTCTTTTGGGGTTCTGCTCTGAGGCAAGATAGCTTTTCCAACATCCATCTTTAGGAGCAGTTAGTTCTCCGGCTGTGCAGAGGTGTCTAGGTCTTCTAAGTTACATCCCATGGCTACTTTTAGTTGCGGTGTGTAGTCAGGGATTGTGGTCAGTACAGTTACCAACGACTTCTACGGAATCTGATTGTACTCCAGAGTCATCGGTTCATAACAGCAAACTCTGCATCAGGGCTTTGGAGAGCCCACCAGTGTGCTTGTCTGCTTTCATCTGGTAACCTGAGCCCCCTTAGGAACTGCTCAGTTAGCATTCTGTTTTCATCACGCATACTGATCGGGTCTACTTGCTTGAGGGTTCTCAGCGCCTCCTGCAGGCGCAAGGCGTAGTCTAGAACACTTTCCTGTGCCCCCTGCTTGCAGTGGTAAAACAGCATCTTAAGTTCAGTCTCAGTGTGATGTTCAAAGACCTTTTTCAGTTTTTCAAAGATTTTAACAATAGACTCCTGATCTTCCTCTGACTAGTTTTGAGTTTCCAGCTTCGCTGCACCTGTTAACTGCCCATCACTACAGATGCCCTCTTTCTACCAATCATTGCATACATGTCCAACACATTAAAGATCTTTCTCCCGAATGCGGCCAAGGTGTCTGGCTGGCTGTCATACTTGGGCAACCAGGCTGTGTTAGGGACATATGGCAGTGAGATCGGCAGTATCAGGGCTACTGGTGCAGGTGCAGGTATTGCGCCGCCGGGAGGATTGGCGAATGCAGGCCCGGCGGGTTGTCCATTTTGGGCTCCACTTGCATTGGCGGCCTGGTTTACATTAGGGACCACTGCGCTGTTTGTGTCTGGTCACTCATTCTCGCTCCCCCCTAGTGAATTATTGCCAGCCTCTGAAAAATGGAGCACCTCGGGTATTTCTGGATCAGGCTGCTGCACTTGGCGGTTCTCGGCACAGCATGGGGCAGGGCCTATCTTCGCGCCCTTGCAGCCATAACGCCCCTTTCCTTCCCACTCTGTGGCGCAGAATGGCGGCCCAGATTAACAGTTCACAAAATAGAGTCTATCCATGGCACACAGTTCCCGGTTATACCGGGCACGGGATCCCATTCATGACGCTGGAGTGGCCGGGCTCACAAGGGTCTGGGAACTCAGATCTCGGGTGGTTGTGTCATTACAAGGATGTCACGAGTGGTCGGTGCCCGCACCTGTGCCCTTGGGGTGACAATAAAAAGGGGGTTATTTACAGGGATAAAAGTTTATAGATGAATGTTGTGACGCCACCTTTAGATCCGGTGATGGCACCGGCACTGCTGCAGACCTCCGGGGGGATGGATGGCAGTAAGGTGTTGTAGCTCCCTACAGGTAGAGCAGGGTCCCCGAGGCAGTAAGAGTAGAATGGTGGAATAGGGTAGCGCAGTCACTGCTGTGTGGGGCAGGCTGGAAGGATGGACACACACAAGACAGTCTTTTTCTGTACCTTTACTGGTGGTTTGCAGGTACACTTCCAGGATTGAAGGATGCATTTCGGGTTTTCCACTCCAAGTGGGCTATAGGCTCTTCTGCGGCTCCTGGCTCTCAAATGGGGAGTGCTGCGGGTGTGTGGTAAGCTAAGCCTCTGCGGTGTATTGGGATTCTCTGCTGGGCAAATCTCTCCCTTGCAAACTCGGACTACAGTGTCTGGTGTTCTCTTGGGGTGAGCCGGTATGGCTCCTCTGCCCCCGCTGTACTGTTCCTCGCCTCTGCGTTTGGTCCTGACTATCTGGACCCTCACACTGACTCTGGCGGTGCACTGGTTTCGTGCCTAGCACAGCTCTGGTAAGCAGTTTTGCTCACTAGGCTCTGAGCTGATCTTTATAGTTCTCCTAGCAACTGTACACTCTGGCTAACTCTGCCCCCAGCACCTGCATTTATAGGGGATCTGGCTTAACAGCACCCAGTGGTGCTCCCCCTATAGGCCTGGAGTGGAAGATGTTGTGTGTATGTGGGTACCAGATGTGTAAATCCCTTGGTGTACTAATTTTTCCTGTGGCTACCACAAAAGGTATACAGAGAACCAGAATCACTGAGTTGGAAGAATCACAAGTTATACAGGGAGCCAGAATGACTGAGCTGGAAGAGTCACAAAGTATACATGGAACTAGGATGGCTGAGCTGGATGAGACACTGGGTATACAGGAAACCAGGATGGCTGAGCTGGAAGAATCACTAGGTATACAGGCAACCAGAACGACTGAGCTGGAAGGGTCACAAGGTATACATGGAACCAGAATGACTGAGCTGGAAGAGTCACTAGGTATACAGGAATCCAGGATGGCTGAGCTGGAAGAATCACTAGGCATACAGGAAACCAGAATGACTGAGCTGGAAGAGTTACAAGGTATACAGGAAACCAGGGCAACTGATCTGGATGAGTCACAAGGTATATAGGGAACCAGAATGACTGAGCTGGAAGAATCACAAGGTACACAGGCAACAAGAACGACTGAGCTGGAAGAGTCACTAGGTATACAGAGAGCCAGGATGGCTGAGCTGGAAGAGTGACCAGATATACAGGAAACCAGAATGGCTGACCTGGAAAAGTCACTAGGTGTACAGAGAACCAGGATGGCTGACCTGGAAAAGTCACTAGGTATACAGAGAACCAGGATGGCTGAGCTGGAAGAGTCACAAGGTATACAGGGAACCAGGATGGCTAAGCTGGAAGAGTCACTAGATATACAGAGAACCAGGATGGCTGAGTTGAAAGAGTCACTAGGTATACAGGAAACCAGGAAGACTGAGCTGGAAGAATCATTGGGTATACAGGGAACCAAGATGACTGAGCTGGAAGACTCACAAGGTATCCAGGGAACCAGGATGGCTGAGCTGGAAGAGTCACTAGTTATATAGGGAACCAGGACAGTTGAGCTGGAAGAATCACTACGTATACAGGAAACCAGGAAGGCTGAGCTGGAAGAGTCACCAGGTATACAACGAACTAGGATGGCTGACCTGGAAGAGTCACAAGGTATACAGGAAACAGGACGGCTGACCTGGAAGAGTGTAGAAAGCTGCTAAAAGTTCCTCCAGCCAATGCTCACCTGGATTCCTTTGGCTGCTGGATCAATGGTAGGTGTTTATTCAGTCAATATAATTAGTAAGGAAGATCCGGTATCACCAAAAACGGGTTCAATTCTTTATTCCAATATTAAAATCATCACAGATGACTCCCCGAGGGGGAGAAACACTCGCGTTTCAGAGCAAATTCCTTAATCGGTAGCAAATCCGTATACACTCGACATGCATTATATACAATTAAAAACAAAAAATCGTCACCTGTGATCAATATAAATTAGTGCTTTAGAATATGTTAACTATTTGTTTGTCTGGCAGGACACATATAGAAGGATTTGGATGACCAAGAAAACATGCAGTGTAAACCTTTATCAATTCATATACAGTTAGGGCCAGAAATATTTGGACAGTGACGCAAGTTTTGTTATTTTAGCTGTTTACAAAAACATGTTCAGAAATACAATTATATATATAATGTGGGCTGAAAGTGCACACTCCCAGCTGCAATATGAGAGTTTCCACATCCAAATCGGAGAAAGGGTTTAGGAATCATAGCTCTGTAATGCATAGCCTCCTCTTTTTCAAGGGACCAAAAGTAATTGGACAATGGACTCTAAGGGCTGCAATTAACTCTGAAGGCGTCTCCCTCGTTAACCTGTAATCAATGAAGTAGTTAAAAGGTCAGGGGTGGATTCCAGGTGTGTGGTTTTGCATTTGGAAGCTGTTGCTGTGACCAGACAACATGCGGTCAAAGGAACTCTCAATTGAGGTGAAGCAGAACATCCTGAGGCTGAAAAAAAGAAAAAATCCATCAGAGAGATAGCAGACATGCTTGGAGTAGCAAAATCAACAGTTGGGTACATTCTGAGAAAAAAGGAATTGACTGGTGAGCTTGGGAACTCTAAAAGGCCTGGGCATCCACGGATGACAACAGTGGTGGATGATCGCCGCATACTTTATTTGGTGAAGAAGAACCCGTTCACAACATCAACTGAAGTCCAGAACACTCTCAGTGAAGTAGGTGTATCTTTCTCTAAGTCAACAGTAAAGAGAAGACTCCATGACAGTAAATACAAAGGGTTCACATCTAGATGCAAACCATTCATCAATTCCAAAAATAGACAGGCCAGAGTTAAATTTGCTGAAAAACACCTCAGGAAGCCAGCTCAGTTCTGGAAAAGTATTCTATGGACAGATGAGACAAAGATCAACCTGTACCAGAATGATGGGAAGAAAAAAGTTTGGAGAAGAAAGGGAACGGCACATGATCCAAGGCACACCACATCCTCTGTAAAACATGGTGGAGGCAACGTGATGGCATGGGCATGCATGGCTTTCAATGGCACTGGGTCACTTGTGTTTATTGATGACATAACAGCAGACAAGAGTAGCCGGATGAATTCTGAAGTGTACCGGGATATACTTTCAGCCCAGATTCAGCCAAATGCTGCAAAGTTGATTGGACGGCGCTTCATAGTACAGATGGACAATGACCCCAAGCATACAGCCAAAGCTACCCAGGAGTTCATGAGTGCAAAAAAGTGGAACATTCTGCAATGGCCAAGTCAATCACCAGATCTTAACCCAATTGAGCATGCATTTCATTTGCTCAAATCCAGACTTAAGACGGAAAGACCCACAAACAAGCAAGACCTGAAGGCTGCGGCTGTAAAGGCCTGGCAAAGCATTAAGAAGGAGGAAACCCAGCGTTTGGTGATGTCCATGGGTTCCAGACTTAAGGCAGTGATTGCCTCCAAAGGATTCGCAACAAAATATTGAAAATAAAAATATTTTCTTTGGGTTATGTTTATTTGTCCAATTACTTTTGACCTCCTAAAATGTGGAGTGTTTGTAAAGAAATGTGTACAATTCCTACATTTTCTATCAGATATTTTTGTTCAACCATTCAAATTAAACGTTACAATCTGCACTTGAATTCTGTTGTAGAGGTTTCATTTCAAATCCAATGTGGTGGCATGCAGAGCCCAACTCGTGAAAATTGTGTCACTGTCCAAATATTTCTGGCCCTAACTGTACATTCACATAGTATTCCATACATTTACATTGTTTTCATCGCGAACAAAACATGACACTTTATTTTGTACATAAAGAACAATGCAGATAGACACAAATTGCGCTATACACCCCTACATAAGTTCATGCACTTTCACATTTTAGTCTATGCATATGCATTATTTCCATGGGGACAGCAAAACATATGTTCATATGTATAGCTAGAGTTACCCATTGTGTGGCCATCTCCCATGTTGCAATTTATATCTAGATTGTTCTCTAGGAAACCCACATCAGATTTACCTGCAAATTTTCATTTAATGAATTTTTCAATAGAAAAAGAAAAAGGTCGTTCCTGTTGTTTAGACCATTAGGGATACGTGCATTTAACCGTAGGATCCATATGTTTTCTCCATCATGCAACTTATGTTCCCAATTTCCGCCGCGATATGGTTGAAACACTCTCTCTATACCTTTTATTTGCAAGGTGTTTTATTCACCCGCATGCACGTCCCTGAAATGTCAGGACAAGCGCAACATTCCAGTTCTGATTGTTTTTGAATGCGGATTAGCAGCGGTAAGGTGCTCCGATATCCTGATCTTAAGGGTTCGTGTTGTTGAACCTACGAGTGTTTCTCCCCCTCGGGGGGGTCAGCTGTGATGATTTTAATATTGGAATAAAGAATTGAACCCGATTTTGGCGATACCAGATCTTTCTTACTAATTATATTGACCTGGAAGAGTCATAAGGTATACAGGGAACCAGGGAAGCTGAGCTGGAAGAGTCACTAGGTATACAGAGAACCAGGAAAGCTGAGCTGGAAGAGCCACATGGTATCCCGGGAACCAGGATGGCTGCACTGGAAGAGTTACAACGTATATAGGAAACCAGGAAGGCTGAGCCAGAAGAGTTATAGGGTATACAGGGGAACCAGGATGGCTGAGCTGGTAGAGTCATAAGGTACACAGGGAACCAGGACGGCTGAGCTGGAAGAGTCATAAGGTACACAGGGAACCAAAACGGCTGAGCAGGAAGAGTCACAAGGCATACAAGAAACTAGTATGACTGAGCTGGAAGAGTCACAAGGTACACCGGGAACCAGGACGGCTGAGCTGACAAAGCCATAAGGTATACAGGGAACTAGGAAGGCTGAGCTGGAAGAGTCACAAGGTACACCGGGAACCAGGATCGCTGCACTGGAAGAGTCACAATATATGTAGAAAACCAGGAAGGCTGAGCCAGAAGAGTTATAGGGTATACAGGGAACCAGGATGGCTGAGCTGGTAGAGTCATAAGGTACACAGGGAACCAGGACGGCTGAGCTGGAAGAGTCATAAGGTACACAGGGAACCAAAACGGCTGAGCAGGAAGAGTCACAAGGCATACAAGAAACTAGTATGACTGAGCTGGAAGAGTCACAAGGTACACTGGGAACCAGGACGGCTGAGCTGGAAGAGCCATAAGGCATACAAGAAACTAGTATGACTGAGCTGGAAGAGTCACAAGGTACACTGGGAACCAGGACGGCTGAGCTGGAACAGCCATAAGGTATACATGGAACTAGGAAGGCTGAGCTGGAAGAGTCACAACTGAGTGAAACTTTTTAAAGGGAAAAACTCTGTAAAAAAATTCTGCAAATATTAGTTGCAGTTAAACAAATATAAGTTGTAATTGCAAAAAAAGGGGGGTTGTGGTTAATCTAGATTTTTGTCTTGAACAGAAAACCATCTGAAATGAATGTGTTGTAATGTTTTAATTTTTTCTGGCACAGCAATTTCACTACCTTTCCAGCCAGCAAAAATATTTTGCTTAGACAGCCAAATCTGGGGCTGTGTATAAATGATAGCCTTATCAGATGTCTCAGGAAGCTGTTCATTTAATCCATCAGTACCTTTTCATTTTCTTTCATCCCGGTTTCGGTCTCGCTGAGTAGAAATTCAGCTCCATTTATCTTACAAGAAAAACAGTTATTGGAAAATAATTTTGTGAACAATATTTTTGTGTACAGCCCAAGTATTTTTTAACTATTTCACAACAGCACGATGACCAATCTGCAATGTTTTTTTGCCCTTAGATTTTTTTTAACCCTTTCAACTTGAGTGTTTAGGGTGTATTTTACATTTTTGAATCATACAACTTAAAAGCTTGTTCACCTGACTGTATATCCGGTCTGAGTGCTGCCAAACATAAAAATGGACGGTACCTGGACAGCACTAGGACCTGTGTTATTCAATCGGGCAGTGCAGTAGGGAATTTTTTATTCACGGACCAAAAAATATCACTGCATGTCTTAACTTCTTGCATAAATCGGATAATACTTCCCCAGTCAAGTCTACGGGTGCGCAAAAAAAGCTGATGCCATATGGAGATTTAGTTTGTCATTATTTTATATGGATATATTGCAAATCATTTAAAGGAAACCTGTCAGGTCCCCTGTGCACAAAGAACCATGAGTAGTTCTGTGAACATACCTACAATCCCTGCACAACAGTCCCTCTATGTAGAAGCATACAGAAACAAATCGTTAGAAAAAGTATTTCAAAAGATCGATTATGAGATGCTAATTACGGCTTTAAGTAGTCCAGGGATGCTTCTTCCCCTGACTAGTCAGCCCACTTTGCACGTTATCATGTCCCTGTGGGCATGATAACATATTTTACCATCGCAGCGCTATACAAAGCATGTGTGTGGCATTGAGCTTCTCTGACACCAGGTATATACCCTCTGGCTTCAGAGAGCCTCACTGCGCGTGATCGGAATTCATGCACAATTTTGATTATGCACTACTCCGAAGCTTGGTATATGTGTCACGACTTCAGAGAGACGTAGTGCACATGACCGGAAGTGCGAACGACTTCTGATCATGTGCAGTGAGCCTTTCTGAAGCCAGAGGGTATACACCTGGTGTCAGAGAAATTCAATGCCACACACATAGCTTTGTATAGCACTGCGATGGTAAAGCATGTTATCATGTCCACAGGGATGTGATAAAATGCTAAGTGGGTTGACTAGTCTAATGCTTCCTCCACTAGTTAAAACACAGCTGACCTGAAATGAACCAAAACTGACTGCATGCAGTGAGCGGGTTGACTCCCAGTTTGCTACATTTGAGGTCAGAGCTCAGCTGCATCACTCTAACTGACCTTAGATGAACCAGAGTGTGACATCACCCCGCTCACAGCAGCCAGTTTGTTTCTGTTCCTGCTGTGAATGGATGTCGCAGAGGATCATGGAGGGTTTGTATGGGGATAATAAAGATTGCAAATTTATGTTTTGTTTTTTTTTACAAATAAATTATTTTTCACGGTGTGGTGTATTATTTACTATTTACTTAGCAGTTCATAATAGCTGGGTCTAACATTGGCCCAGCATTATGAATCTCAGGCTCAGTGTCAGTTGGCAATATTCAGCTGGCATTAACCCCTTATTACCCAGTGTACCACTGTCACAAGGTAACTGGAAGAGTCAGGTACAACGCCACAAATGGCACTTCTATGAATGCGTCATTATCTGGGGCAGCTGTGGGGTGCAATACACAGTAGGGGGACAATTGGATTACCCCATTATGAGGATTCCAGTCCCCAGCTGCCTAGTTAATAGTCATTTATATTATATTATATAGATTATATGTAGGACATTAGCACACTCAGGAGAAATTGCATAACAAATGGGTCAATTTTTCCTCATGGCAATTATGAAAATTAAAAAGAGAAGCATGAAATATGGAACCCACTCCAGCATTGGCAGACCCCCACATGTAAACACCACTAAAATGTGAGCTTTACATTTTAAAAACACCAGTCACATCCCCTCCGTTGAGTCATGACAGGGTTGGTCTTTGGATGTTCAGTTTCCAAAGAATTATAAAAAACACAATCTCCAAAATTTCTTGGCTCCTGTGAGTCACAGGTAAGAGATATTACCATCCTCTTTCCTATCATGAATTTACCAATTCATAGATAGGAAACGTGAAGTAGGCTGTTTAATCTAGTTGACAGACATTAATTTGGGGATGATGCTTTAAACTCACAAATGTGAGAAAATATTCATGTTCTGTCTCTGGTAATTGTCATGTCAAAGATGTACCTAAGAAAACTACAGGACCCAAGCACACCCCAATATTTATAATTGTCCACTGGTGCCAAATCGCCTGACAAGATTCTGTAATCACAGCACACTGTTGAAGTAGGAATGGCAGATTTCCGTCATTTTGTACACAAAATTCAGTCTGGCTGTCTCCCTTACCAGCTGGAACCATTTGTCAACACCAGGCGGTCTTAGGCTTCAATGAACTTTTTTTTGCTTAATACATTTTTCTCACCTCTCTATTCACAACTGATACCAGGTCTTTCAGTGTGTAAGGGTGAATGGATATATGCCCCTTCAGAGAGACATCACATGGATTTATGTTTTTTTACCTTGACAAAAGAATATGTATCAATATGCGGTATTGAATATTTAAAACACTTCTCACCTTTTTATTGTTCTTGCTGTTTGCTGTGTAGGATAAAACAGGCACATATACAAAACAAGGTATAAGGTAAAAAGTAAGAAAACAATGTCTGGTCGTAAGTTTAATAAACTTTTTATTTTGTATGAGTTTTTGTTTTCTGTATTGAACAAAATTCAATGTGGAGAAAAAAAAACTGGACAAAAACCGCTAATAAAATGTATTAAATATATCCAAGAGTTTTAATTATTCTCCCATGTAAATGTTACGTACTTTGCTTATCTGTCACATTTTGTACAGTGGGTAATTATTTTTTTAAGTATATGCAAATTGGTTGTTTACATTTTAATACAGACATCGCTGTTGTAGTCATTCTGTTATTAATTGCTTTGTCTGACTTTTTCACATTGATTATCTTTAGGGAGATTAATTATATCTGTTCAGTGAGGTTCCAGCAAAACATAAGCATTACATTCATCTACAATTATCTATTTTATGGATTTATTTTACTCTGTTTTCCATATGGCCCAGATATATTCTGCAGCGCTGTCCAGAGACGTCTCTATTCACACATCACTGGGATCACCATGGCGTCATCTTGTTTTAGCCACGGACAATAGGGTCAGTTTCACACAGAGATAATCAGTAGATTTTTTTGGAATGTGGAAATGAAGTTACACAAACACAGAAAGATCATAAAAAGTCAAGGTAATAGACGAATTCACAGTAGAACTAATATTAAAAATTGTGTAATATAGGCTATGTGTAATTAGTAGATTGAGTTGCCCTGCATCTTTCCAACATCCAGTCCGGTCCCTGTGGCAATGATACCAGAGATGTCTGCACTTCTGCAGTCATCATCCTGTAATGAGGTGTACAATTCAGATTGTATTATCGAAATTGATACTGAAATGAGCTGTGCACAGTCCGCCACTGCCCCCTTGTGGACAATTGCTGAAATGACTGCAGAGAGAAAAAACCAGCATTGATTGCTGCTCCCCTCCCCAACAGCCATGTGCTGAGGAGGAGAGAGGGCGTGAGATGAGTACAGACACAGAGTTGAACAAGAGAACATCTGCCTGTGGATGTGTGTTGAAAGAGGGCTACTTTGCAACACCTTGCCGGAAAAATCACCCGCAGAAGCCCTGTGACTGATCCTGGGCCACTGGACTTTGGTGCTGTGACTCTGGCCGCTCTGCAAAACCTTGCCCGCCGTGCACCCAGAGTGCTTGTGCAGGGGCCGTGACCGACATAAGGGAGCCATTTGTGCTGCTGTGATCTCCCTTCTCCTGATCTGTGTGCCTGAGACTGGGAGAGACAGACTGTTACCTGCAGAAGGAGACCAAAGAAGAGTGAGGAGATCCCCAGGCCTGCTACGTGGGAGCGACATCTTCTTCTGTGATAAGACTGGTACGTGATTTTAGGGAAAGTTAGGGAAAGATACCTTCATTGTTGTGTTTTCTTTTCTTGCTGCGTACCGGAAGAAGTGAAGATCCAGAGACTCTAATATATACAAGTGTGCATATAGTTCGGTTGACTGTGAGATAAATATGTTTTACAGTAAAGAAATGTTATTATCGGTTAAACCTGAGTATGGGGATTCTGTTGAGAAAGATCATACACACACACCCGCGGCCTTACCACCGGTCGCTACATCTGGCGTAGTCGGCAGGACGTGTGATCAACAGAATCTCCTCCCGGTAGTAACTTATAACCAGACTTATACTACGGCCTGCAGGTCCATATCGGTGCTAGCACTCCGAACAGTGACACGGAGGAATTGAAGCAGATAGTAGCAGAGTTGCAGAAACAGATACTGCAGCTACAGCTCAGGCTAGACCAACAGGCGGACAGGCAAGCGAGACAGCAACCCAGTCGGCCTATGGGAAGGTGCTGGACATGCGGCGACCCCGCCATAGGGCAAACGTTGTCCGAATCCTCCACCCGTGGTCCGATATACTAGAACCAGCAAGTCGTGCCCCACAACAGCCGCCACCTTTAAACTAGACGCCCCAGCCAAAGCGGCTCGCTCGGCAGGGGAGATCAGGGAAAAGGGTGTGAAGAGACAGAGCCAGACCGATAAGCAAGTGCTGGCCACTCGGGTCCAGGGGACGGTGAGTGGTTTAATGTCCGCGATGGGTATGGCTTCATCAACAGGAATGACACAAAGGATGACGTGTTTGTACATCAGACTGCCATAAAGTGTAACAATCCTCGTAAGTGCCTCCGCAGCGTTGGTGATGGGGAGGTGGTACAGTTTGATGTTGTGAAGGGAGAGAGGGTACAGAGGCCGCCGACGTCACCGGTCCCGGGGGTGTTCCCGTTAAAGGAAGCAGATTTGCCCCCAAACCGGCGCCGCTACCGCCGGCGATCTACTCTCCCCGGGTAGAAAATGTGACTGAGTTTATTGGAGATATTGTGAGCCTGAACAAGGGAGCGAAGGTGAACGGGGGGATGACGGTTTCCCCGACAGAGGTCCCTACTCCGCCGGAGAGCAATCCCTATGATATCAACGGCCATCACTGCCTTGGAGCCGATGGTTGTTGACAGGGACTGTCAACCTTTAAGTGGGGGGGTATGTAATGAGGTGTACAATTCAGATTGTATTATCGAAATTGATACTGAAATGAGCTGTGCACAGTCCGCCACTGCCCCCTTGTGGACAATTGCTGAAATGACTGCAGAGAGAAAAAACCAGCATTGATTGCTGCTCCCCTCCCCAACAGCCATGTGCTGAGGAGGAGAGAGGGCGGGAGATGAGTACAGACACAGAGTTGAACAAGAGAACATCTGCCTGTGGATGTGTGTTGAAAGAGGGCTACTTTGCAACACCTTGCCGGAAAAATCACCCCGCAGAAGCCCCTGTGACTGATCCTGGGCCACTGGACTTTGGTGCTGTGACTCTGGCCGCTCTGCAAAACCTTGCCCGCCGTGCACCAGAGTGCTTGTGCAGGGGCCGTGACGACATAAGGAGCCATTTGTGCTGCTGTGATCTCCCTTCTCCTGATCTGTGTGCCCTGAGACTGGGAGAGAGACAGACTGTTACCTGCAGAAGGAGACCAAAGAAGAGTGAGGAGATCCCCAGGCCTGCTACGTGGGAGCGACATCTTCTTCTGTGATAAGACTGGTACGTGATTTTAGGGAAAGTTAGGGAAAGATACCTTCATTGTTGTGTTTTCTTTTCTTGCTGCGTACCGGAAGAAGTGAAGATCCAGAGACTCTAATATATACAAGTGTGCATATAGTTCGGTTGACTGTGAGATAAATATGTTTTACAGTAAAGAAATGTTATTATCGGTTAAACCTGAGTATGGGGATTCTGTTGAGAAAGATCATACACACACACCCGCGGCCTTACCACCGGTCGCTACAATCCTCTGATTGCCTCTTGCACTTACTAGATCCCACAATGTCAGGATGTCTCAGCGCCTAAGCACAAAAGGCACCCAGGATATTGGGATGAGGTTGTCGACTGCCAAAGTGAACACTGGCCTTGTCAAGCTCCCTCAAAGACTGGACTCCAAATCAGGATGGACTAAGTATTTTTTGCTCAACACTAGCTTTTGCTGGTATATTCTTGTGTGTAGGTTAGTATGTAGTTGAGTTTTGGGAAAGGGTTTGGTACGAACCTGTATGCGTTATTAAAAGCTACGTAGAACAACTACTCTTTCACAGCAGCGCATTCTTCCAGAATGTCTATCTCTTACTTCTTCTTAACCTATATGGAGAACAATATACTCTTTATCTGTAGACAAGATGGTAGTAGCTGAAAAATATATGGCCATTTTTTATCAGGTGAGCCACCCCCTTACTCTACCATTTACATTATTGAAATACATAACCTTTGTGCGCTTGTGTCCCTATTTCTTTTCTGTGTGTAGGCCTGGGTCATTTTTCAGCCATACACAAACCTTTATGCCACAGGTGGGGGAACTCCAGGCCTCGAGGGCCGCCAACAGTCTATGTATTCAGGATTTTCTTACCATTGCACAGGGTGTTGAAATCATCACCAATGCAGGTGATTATACAGTCCTGACAAAAGTTATGTCGCTTATCCATGTTATGTAAATAAAAGCTTATAACCTGACGTTAAATTCATCCATATGTTTTATAAATTACTCTTTTGAAAGCTGAAACCCTCCCAAATGTGGTTTAGGTTAAGAAAATAAATCGGCATCAGTGCTGAAATATTGACCATTTAATGGCCAGATTTTGGCAAGACAAAAGTTTTGTCGCCCACAGAAAGTAATGTGACATTCAAACAAATAATTAACTTAAAATACAAATATAAGTCGCATAACATTGGTGAATGAAGTTGTGGTGCTATTATAGTCATATTTAATATTTTGTGAGACTTCCATGCAGACATGCATCCATGCGGTTCAACAATGATTCATGCAATGTATTAATGAAGTCATCAGGAATTGCAGAGAATGCAGTCTTACATGTCTCCCAGAGGTCATCTACATTCTTTGGTTTTGTCTTCCAAGCTTCCTCTTTCATCCTACCCCAAACATGCTCAATGATGTTCATGTCTGGTGACTGGGCTGGCCAGTCCTTGAGCACCTTGATCTTTTTTGCCTGGAGGAACTTTGTTGTAGAGATTGATGTATTAGATGGAGCACCATCCTGCTGCAGAATTTGACCCCTTTTATGATTTGGATTGTAAGAGGTAGCTAATACTTCTTCATATTTTAGGCTATTGACATTGCCTTCCACCTTGCAAATGTTTCGCACACTCCAATACTGAATATAACGCAAGACCATGATCTTTCCACCACCTAGTTTGTATCCATAAGGGCTCCAGTAGGTCTTCTGCAGTATTTGCGGCGGCTGTGGTGTAATTCTGAAGAGTCATCAGAGAAATCCACCTTCTGCCACTTTTCCAGCGTCCATCTGTTTAGCAGGCTGTGGGACTTTGCAAATGTTTTTTATTTGCCTTTTGTTTAGTGCTGGCTTCTGAGCACTGATTTGACCATGGAGGCCATTTCGAGACAGAATCCTACAAACTGTTCTAGTTGAGACAGGGACTTGAAGTGACCAGGCTTGTTGGAGCTCTGCTGCAGTGGAAGAGGGGCTTGCTTTCTATTTTCTAACCAACAAATGTTCCTCCTGAGCAGTTGTTTTGCGAGGTCTTCCGGACCTGAGCTTGTCAAACACATCTCCAGTCTCTTCAATCTTTTTTTAATTCTTTGTACTTGACGCTAAGACACATTAAAGGTGCCAGCCACCTCTGCAGTGGATCTGGTCTTCAGCCTCTTGATAATCAAGTCTTTGGTCGCAATGTGGATTTTTGGCATGTTGTCAGAGCTCAAGTTGCAGTTCAAGTGAAGGTCTGGGGTACTGGGTTTCTTTTTATACACACCCACTAATTAACCGATCATTTACGGAGCACAGGTGAGGATGTAAACTAGGATTGGGTGCATTACATGACCTGGTGACAAAACTTTTGTCTTGCCAAAATCTGACCATTCTGTGTTCATTAAATGGTCAATATTTCAGCATTGATGCCAATTTATTTTCTTAACCTAAACCACATTTGGGAGGTTTTCAGCTTTCAAAAGAGTAATTTATAAAACCAATGGATGAATTTGACGTCAGGTTATAAGCTTTTATTTACATAACATGGATAAGTGACATAACTTTTGTCAGGGACTGTATTATCACCTGTGCAATACTGGGGAAATCTGAAAACCTGCACTGTTGGCGGCTCTCGAGGCCTGGAGTTCCCGACCCCTGCTTTAGGCTGTCTGCCCAGAACTCTTGCCCTAAAATAACGGCAGATATTGAGGCATATGACCAGATATGACACTTAGCCTTTTCCACTGAAGGATACTGCGCCTGTGCTAGATGATGACAGCAGTAGTTCAATCAAATAAGCTCCATTACCTTAGGGACAACAGTGCTGTGATGGTGGCACTTAAAGCTTAGCAATGGCATGGTTTAAATTTGGGCAGATCTACATACAGGACTACTATTGCACTGTTCGGGTCCGCTTTGTATGAATCCACTATTGCAGTGAAAATGCAGTGAAATACATTGATGTTGGCTGTCCCAGCCAGGTCAATGCATTTCACTATTTGCCATTCAGACACTGCACTTTTTACAGATCTGCTTTTGGGCTGAAAAGTGGGCCCATAAAAAGAAGGCACATGTCTATTATGTGGTGTTTTTTTGCTGTGCTTTTACTCACCTCGCCGCATTCCCTCGTTGATCTCTCCTCATGCCGAGGCAGTAGGACCTGTGGTAAATCTTAGACAGCACCATGTGACTGAGCAACATCACCCAGTCACATGGCAGGCTGCAGGGTGCTAGAGGCAGGGATGCTGCACCCTCCCCTATGAGGAGAGATCACTGACGGTGTCCGGGGGAGTGCGGCGAGGTGAGTAACCGCAGGCAAAAAGTGCAGTGGCGTTCACACACAAAACGCTGCATTCTCTGAGGATCCGCACTTGGTGCAGTTATTGCACCAAAAATGGATCCTCACAAAACGCAGCAATATGCTGTGTGTGAACGTAGCCTTACCATATTACACAATTTTTAATATTGGCCCTTAAATCATTGAGCATTTATTGAGCATTTAATGTAGATCCAAGCCCAGGATCCCAGTGATACATGGCAACAGTACTAAATAATGAGCTGTTTGTCTGATATCTGTCTATCTATCCATACAAACACACTAGCCATAATACTAATGTAAAATGCCATGTCTAAAGGTCTAAGCATCAGACATTCTCTTGGTTCCTTGGATTAATGTGTTTGACATTTACACTAAGTAGAACTGACTCACCTGAATCTTTGAAGTCAGGTTTGGTCGGCCAAATTATCAGTCAAACATGAGATCACTAAGTATTTGAAGAAAAAGCTTTCCCAAATCAGCATGAATCCAGGCTAATGATGATTCACTTATTCTGTGCCCTGGTGGTATTCTCCTAATTTGTGATTTTATGTACACACTGTTAAACCCCCGGGAAGAGACCATTTATAAATATAATGTATAGGCTTGTGATTATGAACACTTTATTTTACCATGATGGTTCTAAACTATGCAGAATTTGCTAGAGCTGCTGGTTATACAACTATAAATGACTTCCCAGATAAATATTAGATTTTTCTTCCATTACATTTATATGTCTACATCTTTCCAAATTGAAAAATCCAATTATTATTTTCTATTTGGGCACCAGTACTATGTGGTGGACACTGTCATAGTCTACAATGATATATAAGAATTATCTGCTGCACACTACACATTATAAGGTATAGGTATATTAGGTATAGCATAATTGCTAAACAATGAATAAAGCTCATACAAATTTGGGTGAGGAAAATGCAGAAACAACTAGGAATGTACATTGAAAAGGAGAATTTTAGTTTATGTAATGCATTACACGTGAGCCCGATAATCAGCGACAAGGTATTCTCATGTATATCGAGTCCTACCGTATGCCTGTCTGCGGTGTGAAAAAGCATGTGAGGATATAAGTGCCTCTGGGTGCATTTTAAAACATGCGTGTATGGGTGTGGTTGGAAACCTCTCAAAACAAGGAAACAAACTAGATGGTAAACTGGACTGGCTATCGGGTGGTGGAGGGTGCTCAGTCAGAAAAGTGTACTATAGACTATAGTCTACAAAGAAACCACAATGATCTGTCACACGGTGACCCTTCCAGTGTCATCAAATGAACCCTCATTGGTGAGCAAGACATAGCAATTGTCGAGCCCCAGGCCCTGGGGTACTCGGGTATCAGGCTCGGAGGGGGTTTTCACAGGGATGTCACGGGTGGCAGTGCCTGAGCCCGTGGCCTCGGTTACACTTCAATAGAGGGGTTATGTACAGGGGATAAGAGTTATTGTATAGTTCACGTGACGTCACCTGTACTACCTGGTGATAGGTCACCAGCGCCGCCACAGTCCTCCGGAGGTCGATGGTAATGCGGCTGAGATGGCAAAGCTCCCTACAGGTAGAGCTAGTCCTCCGGGGCAGCGTTCCTGAAAGCAAACAGGATGAATTTTGCAGCATCAAAGACACGGAGGCAAAGTCACTCTCCCGGGTACTTTACTGTAAACCAGGGGTGGGAACTCCAGTCCTCGAGGGCCGCAAACAGTGCAGGTTTTCAGGATTTCCTTAGTATTGCACAGGTGATAACATAATCACTTGCACTAGTGATGATTCCAATCCCTGTGCAATACTAAGGAAATCGTGAAAACCTGAACTGTTTGCGGCCCTCGAGGACTGGAGTTCCCCACTCCTGCTGTAAACAGTCATCAGCTTACAAGTTCACAGTTCAGCAGAAGTTGTTAAAGAAACAGGAATCTCTACGGGTGGCTGCAAGTGGATGCCAGGTGGTATGGTGGTACCCGTGGTATACCTTAGTTGACGAACCTGTGTCCTTTCTTCCCTCCTAGGATGAGTCTATACCCAATGGCTCCTTAAAGGTATACTTGGGGCTCCCCTCCCTCGTGGTGAGGAAGCAGGCAGACCACTCCGTCTGGCAGGGTGCCACAGCTGGTTGACGACTTCAGAGGTAGATTCTGGCTGTTTCCTTTGGTCCAGCGTTCCTGTGGTGGACTGGGGAGTTCCCTGGATTATGGTCGCTTCACGCTGGGGTTCCCCCTTTCTTCCGAGGGTCCAGACTCCCGTGTCAGGCACCCTTTCTCAGGATCCCCTCAGGAACCTCTTTCATCTTCCTTCCGGATCAGCGTAGAGCTGTCCGGGTTAACCTTCTGATGAGCCCAGGGCAAGGGGTACTCGGATACCGGGTCTGGGTCTGGAGGATTTAACTGGTGAATCACGGGTGGTCAGGTTACCAGTTCCGTGCCCTGGCTGTCATTTGTTAGATGGGGGATATTTACAGGGATAAAGAGTATGTGACACCACCTGTGGATCCCGGCAATTTGGATACAGGTGGAGCTTTACCTTAAGCAGCGGTGATGAAGGATAAGGGGAGTAGTTGTTCTTACCCCTCGGATGATGAGATGATGATGCTGAGGCCCTCCGGGCGCCAGCGGGAAGAAAGACAGAGACCGATTCAACTCCAACTCCACTTTACTGGTAGCGGCAGATGTTATAGTGAACATGGTACAGTCTGGTTTTACGGGTTCTAGATGTCGGTTCAGGGTACCCCCATGGAGTCTCCAGATGTTCCTTCTGAAAGTCTTTCGGGGTCTAATTCTGTCCTCCTCTCTATTTCACCACCCTTGCAGAGCTCTCCCACCAGTCCCCTGGTCTCATACAGTGGAGCACGGGTTTTCCTTTACCGGTATGGATGGGAGTATCAGAAGTGCACTATCTCTCCCGCCACCGGAATCCGGACCGTTACCCCTGTAATCTTGGACCGAGTATGGGCTTGAGGGGTGAGGTACCTTCCTGTGGCGCCTACAGCTACCCGGTTTCAGAGGGTCCACGGCTCGTCGGTTTACGGCCAGGGATGAACCGCTGACCACCTCGGCTTCCGTGTTGCCGGTGTTCCTCAGACGTTACCAGCCGACTCCCACCGGTTGTGGTCCGACCCCTTTTATCCCGGGACCCCCTCCTGGTGACAGGGATCCCTCCTGTCGCAGAGCTGTTAGGTGCGTCCTGACTGACTGCCTTCCCAGCACTCACTGAACTAATGCTCTCACTGTCACTTAAGTCTCCTGCACTAACCTAGGCTCCACCCCCTTTTGGACCTACTGAATAATCAGTCCCTTACTCTAAGGTGGCCTAGTGTTGTGTGTAAACTGAGACTCCATAGGTTAAACACAAACCCACAACTATGGAGAAACCACATATATTAGCAAAGTGTACTACCTCCCTGTGGCACCTAGCCATAGGGGCGCCACACTTCCACCTCGCTCCACACTCCTCCTCGACTCCTCTCCAACTCCTCACTCTCTGTCCCGACTGTTTCTCTCTCTACTCCCCCTAGAGGTGAATATATCTCCCTCCCAGGAGTAACCTCCCACTTCTATTCTAATGTGGGAGTGCAGGAATGGGTCCCACCCACCAGCCTAGTATCCACTTGCAGCTGGGGAAAATTACACCACTTTTACGAGTGCAATATCCCACTGTGACGGCTGACCATGTGGGGCACCACACAATCATGTAATATGCCTATGCTTGTGTTTTAATACGCATTGATGGGAAGTAAATCCATGCTGTCCATACAACGGACAATTCCTCCATTGTATTTTGGTTTGTTTTTACAACACTCATTGTTTTGTAAAATGAACCTAGGTCACAAGGTCAGGGTGAATATAGCAATACTAAAGTTGCATAGATTTTTTTTTTTTTTTTTTTTTCTATGAAGTGTCAAGAAAAAAATTTGAGGTTTGCAACCAGTTAAAGGGAATCTGTCAGGTACTCTCTGCTCCCAGAACCACACGCAGTTCTGGTTGCATATCTAGAATCCCTGCCTGATACTTCCATCAATTAGCAGATCCTTAAAAAAAGTATTTCTAAAGATCATTTATGAGATGCTAATTAGGACTTTGATGGGTCGAGGTGGCTTTAGTTTCCCCAACTAGTCGGTCTACATAGCAGTTTATTCCGCCCCTGTGGGTGTGATAATATGCTTTGCACAGCATCATCATCCCAATTAAGCTATATTAAGCAGCGTGTGTGCGCAGATGTGTATCCATCATCATTGAGTGTCTCTGCTGCAGAGTGTATGCACCCCCAGCTTCAGAGCGGCTCAGCGTGCATGATTGAAAGTCGTCCTTTGCTCCAGTCATGTGCACTACTCTATAGCCGAGTGTATGTATCCCTGCTTCAGAGAGGCATTGTGGACATGACCGGAAATGTGGCGACTTCCAATCATGCACAGTGAGCCTCTCTGAAGCCTGGGGTGCATACAACATGTGATACTAAAGACACTAAATGGTGAGGAATAAACAGCAGTGAGCACGCTTAATATAGTGATTGGAATGATGATGCTATCCAAAGCATATTATCACACCCACAGGGGCAGGATAACATGCTATGTGTGCCAACTAGTCGAGGTAACTAACGCCCCCCTCGACTAGTCAAAGCCCTAATTAGCATATCATATATGATCTTTAGAAATACTTTTTTCAAAAGATCTATTTATGTATACAGTACAACTACAGTGGGTACGGAAAGTGTTCAGACCCTTTAAATTTTTCACTCTTTGTTTCATTGCAGCCATTTGGTAAATCCCAAAAAGTTCATTTTTTCTCATTAATGTACACTCTGAACCCCATCTTGACTGAAAACCCCCAGAAATTTAGAGATTTTTGCAAAGGAAAAACTGAAATAGCACATAGTCATAAGCATTCAGACCCTTTGCTCAGTATTGAGTATTTGCACCTTTTGAGCTGATACAGCCATGAGTCTTCTTGGGAATGATGCAACAAGTTTTTTACACCTATTTGGGGATCCTCTGCCATTCTTCCTTGCAGATCCTCTCCAGTTCTGTGAGGTTGGATGGTGAATGTTTGTGGACAGCCATTTTCAGGTCTCTGCAGAGATGCTCAATTGGGTTTAGTTCATGGCTCTGGGGGGCCAATCAAGAATGGTCACAGAGTTGTTCTGAAGCCATTCCTTTGTTATTTTAGTGTGTGCTTAGGGTCATTGTCTTGTTGGAAGGTGAACCTTCAGCGAAGTCTGAGGTCCAGAGCATTCTGGAAGAGGTTTTCATCCAGGATATCTCTGTCCTTGGCACATTCATGTTTACTTCAATTGCAACCAGTCATCCTGTTACTGCAGCTGAAAAACTCCACCATAGCATGATGCTGCCACCACCATGTTTCACTGTTGGGATTGTATTGGACAGGGGATGAGCAGTGCATTGTTTTCTTCTCACATACCACTTAGAATTATCACCAAAAAATTCTATCTTTGTGTCATCAGACCAGATAATCTTATTTCTCATAGTCTTGGAGACCTTCATGTGTTTTTTTTGCAAACTCTATCTGGGCATTCATATGTCTTGCACTGAGGAGAGGCTTCCGTCCGTCACTCTGCCATAAAGGTCCAACTGGTGGAGGGCTGCAATGATAGTTGACCTCGTGTAATTTTCTACCATCTTCCTACTGCATCTCTGGTGCTCAGCCACTGTGATCTTGGGGTTCTTCTTTACCTGACTCACCAGGCTCTTCTTCCACGATTGCTCAGTTTGGCTGGACGGCCAGGTATAGGAAGACTTCCAGTGATCAAAAACTTCTTCCATTTAAGGATTATAGAGGCCACTGTGCTCTTAGTAACCTTGAGTACTGTAGAAATTCTTTTGTAACCTTGGCCAAATCTGTGCTTTGCAACAATTATGTCTCTGAACTCCTTGGGCAGTTCCTTTGACCTCATGATTCTCATTTGGTCTGACATGCACCGAGAGTTTGTATAGACAAGTGTGTGCCTTTCCAAATCAAGTTCTATCAGTTTAATTAAACACAGCTGGACTCCAATGAAAGAGTAGAACCATCTCAAGGAGGATGACAAGGAAATGGACAGCATGTGACTTAAATGTGAGTGTCTGAGCAAATGGTCTGAATACTTATGACCATGTGATATTTCAGTTTTTCTTTTTTAATACATTTGCAAAAATTTCTATATATCTCTTTTTTAAGGCAAGATGGGGCAGAGTGTACATTATTAAGAAAATAAATGAACTTTTTTGAATTTACCAAATGGCTGCAATGAAACAAAGAGTGAAAAATGTAAAGGGGTCTGAATACTTTCCGTACCCACTGTACATGCTGGGTCTATCATGCAGGGAACTGTTTTGTGGTTCTGGGTGCACATGGGGACCTGACAGATTCCCTTTAAATTTTTCTGTGAAACCCTGCAGTGTCTCAGAGAAAATATATTTTCAACACTGGCTTCTCCTCACTCCACTTTAGTTGACTGACTGGTCTCTCCCCACAAGAGACTTCTCAATAAAACAGAGCAGGTGGGGTGAAGCCGGTCGGGTGTGGTGTTGGATTAATCTTGTCCTCTACAAACTATGTTTTCAATTGGTCAGCCAGGCTGTCCATGGTTTGGGCAGCATGAATTAACTGACAGGTTCCCTTTAATGCGCTTTGGGCTCACACAGGTAATAGTGAAGGGTGACACAGCTTATCATTTGGTGACTGATACTTCCCATCAAATCTAATGAAGCCTTGATCACAGATCGGATCCTATACTTAGTCAATCATTTTCAATCAAGGGCAGAGGGGTCTATTGGCTCAGAGCAGATATCAAGGACAATCTTACATATTCATTGGACACAGTGTGGGCAATGTCAAAAAGAATGTTTTTTGGACAAATAACTGGTTGTGTGGATATGAGAAACAGATTTTTAGAATGTAATTAGATGGCACAAATGCGTTGGTCATTATTTGGAAGCAGGAGGCCGGAGAAAGGTTTTTCTGTAATTGTGGTCTCAATGAGTTTTTTTTGGAGTTTTTGTTTTACAATTAAAAAAACCTCTGGAATTCAAATACATATCCATGATATGGGTTTTCATGATGCTCATCCATTTTCCCAAGCTAAAAAAACTCTATTCAGACTTCTGAATCCTCACATCCTCACCTGCTATAGGCATCTATGCCTAATGGTGTAAAAACAAATTGTATGGTAATAATGATATAATTATAATATTAATTCTGGGTATTTTCCTAGTATGAGTGAATTCAGGCTGACCTGCTTGGCTACTCAGTGGATCCTGATAGAATTAATAATGGGTCCCCGATTCTGCGGCCGAGAACCTGACGGATCCCAACGACCGTCAGGTTGTCTGCGCATCGCTGGTAAGTCTGCCTGTATGGCATCTCACCAGCGATCACGTAGCGACACACCAGAACAGGTCGGATCGTTGTCGGGGTCTCTGGTGCGTCACTACGTGTAACGGGGCCTTAGGCAGTTTTCATACATTTTCTCTTCTATGTAGTAAGTAGACCACTTTTCATCATAGGTTATTTATTTATGTATTTTACTGGTTTTAATAACTACGGTAGTGAATCCATAGTAAGCAAACACGGAAACCTGAGATCCTTGGCAAAAATGTAATTTCTGCTCAATAGTAAGGATTGTTAAGCCAAGATCTATGCCTTATAAATTATGATAATTCTTCCATGAAACTGAGATAATTGTGTGTTTCCTGGAGCGCTGCTTGATCTCCACAGGGTCAGGAGGAGAACTTCCACAACCTTTGTCCTCTTGCATATATCAGAGTATGTCTGTAGACTTTGCTTTACTGTAGAGAAAAACATACCGTACTTGGAACACATAAACAGAACAGTTTTTAGTTTCACAATGTAATTATATATATATTTTTTCTGTTTATTGACAGCAAGGTTGATGTGTGCGGTAGAAAAATACTTACGTAGTAGATGAGTTGGTGTTGGGTCAATGTTACTTAATTAATCCTGATAGAAGCTGTGACGGAAGCGTAGGGACCCAGTATAAGAGACGCACCTTGACGTGGTTACTTTGTGGCTATCATTATGGCCATATTTTTAAGCTAAGTGTCTCTTTTTTCATTTCACCTTAACTGTAATATAGTTCTACAGTGTTGGCCAAAAGTATTGACACCCCTGCAATTCTGTCAGATAATACTCAGTTTCTTCCTGAAAATGATTGCAATCACAAATTCTTTGATATTATCATCTTCATTTAATTTGTCTTCAATGAAAAAAACACAAAAAGAATTGTCCTAAAGCCAAATTGGATATAATTCCACACCAAACATAAAAAAGGGGGTGGACAAAAGTATTGGCACTGTTAGAAAAATCATGTGATGCTTCACTAATTTGTGTAATTAACAGCACCTGTAACTTACCTGTGACACCTAACAGGTGTTGGCAATAACTAAATCACACTTTCAGCCAGTTGACATGGATTAAAGTTGACTCAACCTCTGTCCTGTGTCCTTGTGTGTACCACATTGAACATGGAGAAAAGAAAGAAGACCAAAGAACTGTCTGAGGACTTGAGAAACCAAATTGTGAGGAAGCATGAGCAATCTCAAGACTACAAGTCCATCTCCAAAGACCTGAATGTTCCTGTGTCTACCGTGCGCAGTGTCATCAAGAAGTTTAAAGCCCATGGCACTGTGGCTAACCTCCCTAGATGTGGACGGAAAAGAAAAATTGACAAGAGATTTCAACGCAAGATGGTGAGGATGGTGGATAAAGAACCTTGATTAACATCCAAATAAGTTCAAGCTGCCCTGCAGTCCGATGGTACAACAGTGTCAACCCGTACTATCCGTAGGCGTCTGAATGAAAAGGGACTGTATGGTAGGAGACCCAGGAAGACCCCACTTCTTACCCCGAGACATAAAAAAGCCAGGCTGGAGTTTGCCAAAACTCACCTGAGAAAGCCTAAAACGTTTTGGAAGAATGTTCTCTCTTTTTGGACAAAGGCATCAACATAGAGTTTACAGGAGAAAAAAGGAGGCTTTCAAAGAAAAGAACACGGTCCCTACAGTCAAACATGGCGGAGGTTCCCTGATGTTTTGGGGTTGCTTTGCTGCCTCTGGCACTGGACTGCTTGACCGTGTGCATGGCATTATGAAGTCTGAAGACTACCAACAAATTTTGCAGCATAATGTAAGGCCCAGTGTGAGAAAGCTGAGTCTCCCTGAGAGGTCATGGGTCTTCCAGCAGGACAATGACCCAAAACACACTTCAAAAAGCACTAGAAAATGGATTGAGAGAAAGCACTGGAGACTTCTAATGTGGCCAGCAATGAGTCCAGACCTGAATCCCATAGAACACCTGTGGAGAGATCTAAAAATGGCAGTTTGGAGAAGGCACCCTTCAAACATCAGGGACCTGGAGCAGTTTGGAGAAGGCACCCTAGAAGAAGAATAGTCTAAAATTCCAGCAGAGCATTGTAAGAAACTCATTGATGGTTACCAGAAGCGGTTGATCACAGTTATTTTGGCTAAAGGTTGTGCACCCAAGTATTAGGCTGAGGGTGCCAATACTTTTGTCTGGCCCATTTTTGGAGTTTTGTGTGAAATGATCAATGTTTTGCTTTTTGCTTCATTCTCTTTTGTGTTTTTTCATTGAAGACAAATTAAATGAAGATAATAATACCAAAGAATTTGTGATTGCAATCATTTTCAGGAAGAAACTGAGTATTATGTGACAGAATTGCAGGGGTGTCAATACTTTTGACCAACACTGTATATTCAATTACACGTCTTAGCAGAGTGCCCCCTTTTTTTTTACAATGTATCATGTTGGGCGTTGCACCTGTACACACTGTAGGATTGAGTGCTGCAGATTTTTCTTTTTAAATTATGGGATCACACCCTCTGTTATGCACCCTTTCCCCATTCGCCTGCAATGCTATTGTTCTCTGTTAGTAGGTTCCTGCTCACCCGTAAAATGGGAGGTTTTTAATCCAGATAGCGGCTCTAACTGAAGCGTATGGACCCAGAATAAGGGACACACCTTGATGTGGCTACTAGGCGGTAATGAATACAATCGTATTTTTACACTATGTGTCTCATTTTTTTCATTTCTCCGTAGCTGTAATGTAGTATATCTGTAATCTGTAATATGAAGTGTAGGGACCCAGTATAACACTTCTTTTTCTTCTTAGGAGTCATTTACCTCCCTGCTTTCTGAACTCATCATTTACTTTTAAAAAGAGCTTACACACAGTCAAAGCAAGACATCCTTCTGGCTCACGGTGTTACTGAGCCTATTACACTTTATTGAGAGGAATGAGGGAACAAGCACTCAGAACAGTGAGACACAGGCAGATCATGCTGCAGCTTCTATCACATTTGTTTATTTCAGTGCTGGATACACAGCCACACAGCATAGTACTGCTGTCTTAATGTCCTCCATGCTGTTGTTTCAGTTTGTATGCTAGAGAGTAAGAGAGGTAGTAATCATCTCTGTGAATGCTGCATATAGAAGACATCATAGCAGGTAGTCCCCACTCACCAGCTCAGAGACAGTTAAAAATTAGAGATAGAGCCAGAAGAGGGCAAACCTGGTTAAATAAGAATATAAGTCATATAATGGCCATAAATAGCGTTATTCTGATAAATTACCAGGAAAAAAAAAAATCTATCAAGCAGATTTGTGATACATGTGTCTAACTGGAAAACCCCTATAGGTCTCACCTAAGGAGATAATGCAAACTGGTGACTTGTGGTCTAAAAATTACAACAGGGTTCATATTAAATGAAGTTGTTACATATGACAGCCCTGTGTTTGCTTTCTTCTTATTAGCGTTCAGCTCCGATACATGAAACCAATTAACCCTTTCAAAGCTGCTTCCAAATTGTCAAAACTTATCATTTCTTATTTTTAA